>JAAIIK010000044.1:3303356-3336650 GCA_014706435.1 Silurus glanis | reverse complement strand
TATATATATATATATATATATATATATATATATATATATAAATAGGATAATGTTTTTTATTTTATTTTATTTTATTTTTTTTGCATTAATTATATTTTTTTCAAAGCGTGTATCAAAAACACACGAGTTCTCATGTACTTCAAAATTTTTTTTCCTCCAAAAAGTACAATAAGTGTGTTTGCTAAAGTGTATAAAAGAAACTAACTAATCTGAATATTTACTATCAGGATAAAATATGTACACAATTTCATGTTATCATCAACGTTATTTTTTCTTACCATTTCACCATGAATATTGGAAATACCCCCCCCCCCCTTTTTTTTTTTTTTTTTTTTTTTACTTTAGTGTGCAGTTTATTTACATGAGATTATTGAGGAAAATCTGGCAACATGATCGTCCATAGTGAAGCTTGAACTCTTCTTAGAAAGACCGCAAGTCTGTTGACATTCATTTGTAGCCAATAATCCTACTATTTATGAAGGGTTACCAATAGGGGGCGCTATATTTTACTGTATTATGGGAGTATAGGAAAAATCGGCTTCAATTAAGTGTATAGTATTTCATATTGTTAGAATATGAACCATAAAAAAAATTATTTTAATTGAGGAATTAATGTTAACATGTGATGATATTTAAAATTAAATGTAATAATACTATTACTATGATCCTCACTATAATAAAGAGGTCCCTGCAGCATTTTTCGTCTAATATGTTCATGTCTAGTTTTTATTCTGTTACTTGCTTAATGAACCCCCCAAAAAAGACTAATAAAACATCCAGATATTAAATGTACATTCCTGTTTTTCTTTCACCACCTCCCTGGTTTTGAAGTGTTTAGCAATACCTGACCTGCTCCAGGCTAGTTTAAAACAAACTGTGGTATGAGGCTTAAACTAGGAGTACTTCAAAGCATGTCACACCTCCCACCCAGGTCCCGGAACAAACGCGTCTTATAATTTCACACTTTTATTAGCCAATACTGGCCATAAAATTATAACATGGAAGTGGATCACACTATAACACTTAACGCCTGGTTCGCTGAGTTGTTAGATGGTGGCGCGTAATGTGGGTGGCAGATTTTTGTAAGCTGTATAGTATTTTATTGGATTATCAAAAGACCCTCAGTAGAAAAATATTACCGCACGCCTGAGGATGTTACCAGTAAAGTCAAAAAGGGTCGATTTGTGGTGATTTGCACTACTGAATTTCGTAAGAAAATTGACGAAAACCAAGCTTAGGGATGGGAAAGGCGACAACAATTTATAACCCTGTCTTATTAAATATGCGTTGTATAAAGTGTAACATTGAACAAAATTCAAACGCATCAGCTAGTTTGAAGTCTATCGAATTTTTTGGGGGGCAAGATCCTGTTCTATGACCGGAACGCATATAGTGCAGTGCATTATTTTAAATAGAAATTTGTGACACGTGACCACAACAACAACAAAACCAACCAACTCAATCTAGCTCATTTTGCTCGCTCATGATAGCGTTTTAAATCTAAATATTTACATTTTCTTTGCTGCTGTAACATGGAAATTTCCCCATTGCGGAACGAATAAAGGGATATCTTATCTTATCTTATTTGATCTTATATCTTAAATGTTTCACAACTTAAAACGGTAGTCCAAAAACTTCATTGAGCCCAAAGAAGCAGGGTTGCAATGCAGACAACTTCCCCCAAAATCACTGCCACTGCCGAGAGACAGAGAGACGGGCAGTTTCTACCCCATGCTACTTCAAAGCGTATATTGTTCCTTTGATGTTCAACACAAACTCTAAAGAACAAGATACATCTAAATACTTGAATTTGCACATAGATAGCATAATAGCTCTGTCTATAGATCGTCTTTAGCCTTACAATAATCCACTAGCCAAGTGATCATTTCTGCCATTGTATATCACGGTGAACTTTTTTTTACCCCATGTATGACCTCTAAGGAAAAAAAAAAAATCTGATTGTAAATGGTATTTTTACACTCCGCAACACTTCGCCGATTGTGAACCATTTCGGTTTTCTCATTAAAAATACCCAAATGACACTACAATACACAGGGTATAAAGGAGTAGCTTCTACACCCTAGGTAGTCCACTAAATCTTAACCCTCACACCAGTGTCTGTCTCAGTTCAGTGAGATAGCTATGAGGAAAAATGTGTTCCTGAACCCATGCGCGTGCACCTGTTGGCAATGGTGCGAAGGAGAGGGCATTGCAGTGCAGTCCCGGCCCCCAAACACACACCCCCGCCACCACCACCACCACCACCACCGATGTTGACCTCTCTTCGACCCCTTTGTAGTGTCCTCTGCCATTTTCACAAGGGAACCCCAAATGTTTGAAAAGCCCAGGACAGGAGGTGAGAGAATCCACTGAGGAGTGGCCATAAAACGAGGTTACCGAAAGGCTAATTTGAGGCTTGTGCAGTAGAACAAATAAAATGTAACTGATGTCGTTCCAGGAGGCAATTAAAGAAATCGTCCACCAACGTTTCCTTTCCCCCCGCAGTGAATGCAAGCGGTGTAGAAGATATCGTTTGTAGCAGCCAAACAACAATATTATTCAACATTATCCATGCTAATTTATTATGGTTGACCATACAGTTTTATTTACGTTGAATCCCAGGACATGTTGCCTGAAATTGCCTTAGCTGATAAGTAAGGGATAAAACACAGGGTGTGCTGATGTAGAAAAGAATAAATTAGTATTCAATGTATTTTTTTTCTATAAGGCACATCATAAAGTGTTTCTCTTCCGTCTCTATTTCTCATATAGCACGGAAATGAGCTAAAAAAATATATCTTTATTTTGTCTTATTTACTTCTTTTCATGTAAACAACAAAAAATTTTCAACTTTTACCAAAAAAAAGTGTGCTTTTGGATCATCCGCCATACCACAGAAATAAACTAGAACAATTCAATTAAAATATAATATACCAATCAGAATAAAGAATTCCCAGTGGCATGGTATAGTTTTGGTTATTTCTTATGTTTTTTGTGTCACAAGAAGCAAAATCTTTTAAGAAATTTTAGTCTAAATTAATTAATTTAACTAGACTTTGATCCCCGGTCAGGGAACCAACCCCAGCCATTAGGGTTGCACAAGCCTTAGTGCCGGTCCCAAGCCCGGATAAATGGGGAGTGTTGCGTTAGGAAGGGCGTCCAGCGTAAAAACGTGCCAAATCAAACATGCGGATGGTCCACTGTGGCGACCCCTAACGGGAGAAGCCGAAAGAAAGTTTAGACTTTATTACTGATTGTTTTCTTTTGTGTGGATTTGACTGACTACAACTAGGACACACCAAACCTGTTCCAGCATGACAATGTTCCTGTGCACAAAGCCAGCTCCATGAAGGTTTACATGGGTTAGAATGAATGATCTCTCACCCTCCTTACCTCCTTACCCCAGTACCTGACTTTAATCACACCCTTGTGGTTGCACAAATCTCCACTAGCACACTCCAAAATCTAGTGGAACATGATCCCAGGAAGAGTGGAGGTTTTGATAACAGCAAATGGGGACTGAAAATGAAAAGGGATGTTTACAAAAAAATCTATATTGCTATATAAGTATATTGCTATATGTTAGATTTATATGGCTCAACCTTAGACTCGGGATTAATAATCTGTATAATACACGTTCGGGTTGATTTTTCGGTCAGACTGTGAGTCATTCGAGCCTTTTTATTTAATCTCGGGGCCTTTTTTGTTTGTTGTGGTTCATTTTTGTTTAAAGTCTTAAATGTTCAGACAGCTCTCCTAGACAACACAACACGGAAGAAACAAAACTCACAATATCACCTTTCCAAAAAGATAGTCAAAGAATATTTGTAACTTCCACCTTCATGCGTTTTCTTCCACTGTTCGAATTAAGGAGTATAAAGCCACTACATCTGCATGAGACACCATCTTACCTGATCTTTTTTTTCTTCAGGTGTATGCATATACTTTTTCATTCATTTGTGTACCACAAGCCCTGCAGTGGTTGTCGTAGCAAAATTTGGTTACGGAAAATATAGATATTTTCTTTCCTTCTCCTCCACTTTTGTGAATGATAAATGCTGGAAGTGCAGATAACATCTGACTGAGTCTTCTCTACTTTATCACGTGAATGCTGATCACTGACTTTGGAAACTCATTTGCATTTTCTCTGAACAAAACGGAAGCATTTTGAACTCGTTTTTTTAAATTTCATTTTTCATTTTGGTTTGAAAATGTACATTTTTTTTTAAAAATTTCATCCAAAAGGGTGCAACAAAAGAAAATTATAAATAAAACGTTTCTTTTCTACAAATTCCCTTTACTACGAACCAATGGTGTTTGGCACCAATGTGATAAGGTGTTACAACATCAAAGAGTCAAATCAGTCCTTAACCGAATGCATAAGACGATTATCCAATGATCTTTGCTTTAAAGGTGTCAAGGCCACTTCATTTTCATTTTGTGAAAATTGAAGGATGTCTCCAGGGACTTGTGCCATTTCACATTCTTTTTTTGATATCTCTTTTTAAGTGGGGGGGAAAATGCACCATTGACCCTTATTGATCTCTGTTATCAATTACTAAGCTAGTATACCTGGACAACAACAAAAAAAAAATGCCTCTGGTTGCTTCTGTAAGTAAGGATGTCAATGATAGCACACCAGTACAAGAAGCAGGAGAAAATAAACAAGCCTTTGCCTTTCTTGGCGAATTAAATACAGTATTAGCAGAAGTGCAGGAAGAAATAGTAGCGAGTTCAAAGGCACGTGAGATTGCAGCTCGGACAGGAGCATGAAAGCTAATAAAGTTAAGTAGGCCTACGTCTGGGGGAAGGACGAGCATCCTGCTTTGAACAGAGCCTGTGATCAGTCGCCTCCCTCAATTAGTGTATTGTCCACTTGTACTTTCAGCCTGGGGGTTAAACTGCTGGTGCAGGGCTTTGAAGTGCTTATCCCTTCATCTGCAGTCAGATGGAGGAAAAATCTGTAGGGCAGCAATGAAAATAAAAAAAAAAGGAACAACTGAGCTCTTCGGCCAGAGAAGAGCAAAACCATACAAGGAAGAGCAGGACATGAAGAGAAAAGCAGTTAAAGAGCGTAAGGCAATCAAGTTTATGGCTAAACCATTGTTAATGTGTCTAAAAACTGAAAAAATTAAATAAAATAAAGACCCATTTCAAACGATATACTTAAACAGGCTCTATCAAGAGTATGTCGCTTATATGCAATTGTCCCCATTCCATTTCCAATCAATATCCATTGAGTATTTTAGATGTTACTGACTCAATTTGCAACAACACACTCTCAGTGATTGATTTACATGTCAGAATATATCATCAGGTACGATTTTGTTTATCCCGCTAGCTTAAAACCCCAATGGCATGGCTAAATATTCTATAGGTAAAAAACATTGAGTCGATTCTCTTAGATGGATTTGAATGATTCTGTAGGTGCTTGTTATCTTTGATATTATTGTTTCCATAGTAACAGCTCATACGGGTTAATGATCTACGGCTAATCTAAAGTTAATAAACGGATTCCTATGAACAACATTATTACTTTAACAAAGAAAAATGTTTAGCATTTTTGTAATATTTATGGAAGGAGCCTCCAGTGTCAGAGCTCCGCAACTACTTGAAAGTTTTCCTCCAGGGGAAAGTCTTATTTTGTGCATTTTTCTTTTGGCAGCATGCTTTCTTTCTTTTTCTTTTTTTAATTCATTTAGACAGAGAAAAATTAAAGGCGGGTGAGGAAATGTCTGTTTAAAGCTGCTATAACATAAGTGTAAAACTAAACCTTTTCTATAACATTAAACCTAAATCTTAATAAAAAAAAAATGTCAATTTTGAATCTCCTGCAAGTTACTGTGTTTGAAAAGCTATAACATGGTCAATTATAACAGCTAACTCATGCATCTGTTCATCTTTTGTGCATGAATACTAATGTACTGAATGGACACGGTGTTGACCTGGCTTTTTTATGGGATAAAAAAATAAATAAATAAGTAGCCATATTCAGAAAGATCCCATTTCTCCAGCCCAGACAGAGTGATAACAATAAGACATGGGAGAGTGTAAACGAGAGACAGATGAATAATACTAAAGTGAGAGAGAGAGAGAGAGAGAGAGTGAGAGAGAGTGAAAGATGAAAGAAACCAAGCAAAAGAAGGCAGAACTGAGCTCAGTTGTCAGCAGAATCAGATGGCTTTGGAGCCAGCAGCAGGCAAATATACAATTAAAGTGTGGCGTTAAGACTGGCTTTGAAGTTGGACATGCTTCCTAACGCTCTTACAGTCGCAGAAAGAAGCCATTCATCCTGCTGTTCCAGCCCGTTAACGGGATAGACTTAAAAGGGCCAATTTGAAGAAAATAAGCAGAGTAAACTTTAATTCCGACACCAGATCCGCAGTGGGCGAGTATCATCATAACCGTTAAAGACAAACCTGATTTTCTGTTCAAAGTTACTGATGCATAGGGGTGTGTGTGTGTGTGTTTGAGGGGGTTATTAGTGCACCCGTGTGTGTATGTGCGAGACAGCTTTTCAGATTAATTACGACTTCGTTTTTAATGTTGCTAATCGTGTTTTGTGGTGGCTTAAAAGTTTAATAATGTACAGGAATCGTTTTTGATGTTCGAGGGGGGGGCACATGAAAAATGCGTCTTCAGAAGATTAGTCCCAGCAAGCGATAGCCACAAAGCATTCAGAATTTGCATAAAAATGTGAAGAACGATGGTGGAACAAACGATGGCGCCGAAGCTTATTCCAGTGTAAAAGTTTCTAATCAGAGGCCTGCTGCCATATTGTTTTTCAATACAGTTTTTGTTGGATTGTTAACGATGGCATTGCCGTGTTGAAGAAAGACAGCTCTGAATGTGATAGCTGAATCCATACCAAAAACGAAAAAATTTCCTCTCGGGAACTAGTGTGTTTCTAGTGTAGGTATTTTAAGATAAATGCAGCATTAGACACAAAAGATGCTGTCTGATCCCTAAAGACTTGGTTTAAGTTCATATATTGTAATTCGCATAAACATTCAAAAACAACTCACAAAATCTGGGCTTAAACTCAATCGGAAACTATACAGTGTAGAATTTCTAACTTTCATTAACTAGTGCCCAAATTTGAATTAAAATTTGATTTCAATTTCACATACAATTTACACAGTTCAGGCATAACATTATGATCATCTGCCTAATATTGACTGGTCTGTGGCTACACAGCCCCATACGCAACAAACTTCGATGCACTGTGTATTCTGACACCTTTTATTTAGAGTGAGCATTAACTTCTTCAGCAGTTTGAGCTACAGGAGCTCTTCTGTTGTATCGGACTGCAGGAGCCAACCTTTGCTCCCCACGTGCATCAGTGAGCCTTGGCCACCCATGACCCTGTTACCGGTTCACCACTGTTCCTTCCTTGAACCTCTTTTGATAGATACTGACCACTGCAGACCGGGAACATCTCACAAGAGCTGCAGTTTTGGACCCAGTCGTCTAGCCATCACATTTTGGCCCATTTCAAACTCCTTAAAAAAATAGAAGACCTAAAAAAAGAATAGAATGTCAAACTCTTTGGCCAAAATTCTTGCGCTTGCCCATTTTCCTGCTTCTAACACATCAACTTTTAGGACAAAATGTTCACTTGCTGCCTAATATATCCCACTTAATAGTAGGTGCCACGATGAAGAGATAATCAGTGTTATTCACTTCACCACTCATAATGTTATAATGTTATGCCTGATTGGTGTATAGTCATAATTTTTTTTAACTTTGTGATTCCCGGTGAGTGATGGGTGATCAGCGATTCCCGGTGAGTTTCGCAGTAAAAAAAATGTGTATAGAAATAATAGAGGTCTACCTAGGTCAATACTTGAGAAATGATTTTCTGCCAAATGCTATAAATATAATCGTTTGTGAAAAGTCTACAAAATAAGATTCTGTGATCATTTTTTGATCTAGCTGCTAGAAACTGCTTTTCACTCACTGTCCTCTCCTTTGTCTCTCTATAAAATACTATTTGTTACATAGAAACTGGTACAAACCCTTCTGACTATTACAAAATACTAACAATGGAGACAAAAACTCAACATCTCAAAGAAAAGGAGCTATTTTAACAGTTACACACTTGGCTGCATCTCTATAAATTAGTCTTTCATACAAATGAAACAATGACAACTGTTGAAACAAATGAACAGCTTTATATTCTGCTGTATATATTCTTCTGTACGCTTTCACCTTTTACTGTATAGTAACACCCCCATACACAAGTCTTGCTGATTATTTTTAAAAGTACCCTTCAGATCATCAAGCTGTCAACCGATTTCAGCTGGAAGAAAAAGAGCGCGACATCAGAGAGCGCGAACGAGCGAGTGTGTGCGAGAAAGTCCTTTGACCTCGTTCTGACCAGTTTGAAATCTCTCTCTCTAGAGATTATTCTCCTCTTTGGAGAGCAAAAAGAGAGTGGGAGATAGGGAGAAGTACTTTGAGGTTAGACGAGTCGTATCGCGAGATGGAAGCTCGTGTCAGTTATTTTTTTGTTGCAGCTTTGGAGAGGCACCATGTTTCTAAACACTTCTGAGAGTAAGGTGGTGTGGAGACAGAAAGACAGAAAGATAGAGAGAGAGGAAGAGAGAAAAAAAATTGAGAGACAACAAAGCCAGGCAATGGGTCCTGAGCAAACCTCTGAGAAGCTAGCTGCAAACATATTCCCTCTGAAATTATGATGTACCAACATGCTAGATGTGTTTCTTTCTTTCTTTTTTTGTCTTTTAATCTCAATATAAATCTGATGCATCCGTCGGGTGGAAGACAAACAGAAAATAAATATTTTAAGAATGAAGGAACAAAGCAACTACAGAGAACAATCTGTAACTATTCAGAACAGCGGTGGTAAAGTTACGACTTGGTTGGGGTGATGCTAAGGGGCAGGGTTATCACCTCGCTTTTCTTAATGTCTACAAATACGTTGATATTCTCACTATACCATACTGTTGTTTGAAATATGAACAAAAGAACTCAATGAGAATGTTTGACACGACGGGTTACATTTGCGAACAAAACAATGTATGGACAAATAGACGTAAAAGGCCAATAACCTCTCTTATCATGCCCCAATGAATAGCAGAGAGCAGATAACGGACAGACTATTGCCTTTCTTGCAATATGTAGTCAATAGGCAATAGGCAAAATGTAACTGAAGTGAATTCGTACAAAAAAATGAGCCAGCAAAGCATTCACGCTACATCAGGTTATTGTGAGTGAGATGATGCCAGCCATTGTGGGCAGGAAAGAGCAAAATTGTCTGCTCTGTTTAGGTGGATGTGGTGTCATTATTCTCTTACCGGTCAATCAGACTAACAAATTCAGGATGTCTGTAAGGTGATTCATTTGGACCAGGAAGTTGCAAAGCTGAAGTCTGAGGCTGTTCAGCTGATGGTGCATGAGCAGCAAATTTAACAGATTTGATGTCTGGCTTCGTATTGTGGAGCTAAACTTTTGACAACAATTGACCAGTGGTGCGAAGTGGCTAACTGAATCAATCCACCTCTTAATAAAAAAACTATACAGAAACACAGACAGGTTAGCTCATGCAGTGAAAATGAATGTCATTTCAACAATGTCATGAACACAATTCAAGTCTCCTTCACTTCACCACATCATCTCTGAAACTTATACTTCGGAAAGAGCTATGAAAAGCTATGAAGTAAAGAGAATATACTATTGGGGGGCATTTAATACTGTACATTTTCATGGAAAAAATGTATTAAAATGTGTTTAGGCCAGCAGAGGAGGCCTTCCTGGCCCTGGTGGCCCTCCACAGCAATTGACATAAGTAAACACATTAAACATGCTAGTATACTTTGTCATAATAAGTGAATCAAATAAAATTAGTCTCACCCAGCTACATTCTTTGAGTCTGTGGAGATGATAAAAGATCAAAGATCACGGAAAAAAAGGATCAAGCAGAATGGCTTTGGCTGTTAGTGCTTTGAAATGAATTTAGTACGTGATAGCAAAGGTATTGTATTTTGAGGAATTAGCATTGGAGTGTTTATCTGTTAGCACCTCAAGTGATGGGTTTATACAGAGGGTGTGAAATGTTTGTGATGTGCGTGTGAGAGGAAGAAAGAGAGAATAAATGAGACAACAAATTAGAGAGATAGAGAGAGTGATAGAGCGTTATGATCTAAAACACATTCCACATCAGGACACTATGTTATATCATTTATAAAATCTAACCACAAAATGTATTATTTTTTGTTAATGTTGCTGGTACATTGAAACCACAGGCAGGTCATATAAGTGCCACAGTCTGTTAAAGCCACTGTATAAGTGAAAGCTGAAAGGGACTACAATTAACAAGTCACTGATATTTCTGAAATATATTTCTACAGTTTATTAAACATTTGTGATTATTCTGAAAAACTACTATAAGTTGAACGTAAGCTTTTGCATTCATATTCTGCAACAGAGTAGACTATAGACTGCTAGCATGAAAAGAATACAAAAGATTTTACTGAAACAACTCTAAAGTCTTATTTATGCACATAACAAAAATTATGCTAAATTATATGCTGCTAGTGAGAGGAGTGGATATTAATTATCCAGAATTCCCTGCAGTTTATGAGGTTAGAAAGCTAATGTTGTGGTTAGCAATGCAAATCTTGTGTGCTCAGTGGGTTGTGTTCATGTAACACTGCACGGAAAACGGGTGATAAATGAGCACAACTTGTTGCTTTTAAGAAAATCTATCCTATCTTTGTGAACAAAACAATATTCATAAATAATTTTTCCATTCCATAATGCTAGGTTATAAGTTAGCTAGTTTTCAGCTAGTTACTAGCTAAAGCTCGACATTGCGTTTGTTAACCTAAAGCATGGCTTTATCATTTATTATGTCATATAAAACATATTTACATATTTCTTGTGTTACCTTGAAATTGTTTCTACCTCTAGGAAAGAAAGTTAAAGTTATTTAGTGGGACCTGTAGTAGTTTTTGAAAAAAAATTAATAAAACAGTGTTAATTTAAGTGTTTTTGAACAAGATTATCTTTTCAAAGACCTTCTAATGCTAAGGTCACCATGTGCGCTAGAGTTCCTGAACACAAAAGAGTAAGCAGAGCAGGAAGACTGTCAATGAAATAATGTCTCCTGACTGGAATTTTAATTGGAGAAGGAAAAAAGGAGTCCTAGCGATTCCTGACAAGGGCCAGTGCTTTACTTTCTCTCCTCCGCCTCCTTTTCTCACCTAAAGCTGGAGATATGCTCCACTTGTCTCACTCTCTACTCTGTTGTCTCACTCACCTCCTCCTTTCTCTCCTTCTGTCCCTCTTCCTGTCCGAGCTGGAGGGGGTCATTAGATTACTGTAATTACCGTGATAAGAAGCATCGGTCAAAGAGAAAAGAGGAGGAAGTCGGGATGCTCAACAACTGTTTGTGCACCATCAATCCAGCAACTCTGTGTTTTAGTAGGTATTCTGGCTACTGTTTCAGCACTAGGATGTACATCTACATTTAAACAATCTTGGAATCCCTGAGTTACTGATTAATATGAAAGTGCTATGCATTATGAACTCAGGAGTCCTAATAATTTATCATACATAGTGTCTAGATGTTTCTAGAAGTAGCCTGAATGTAAAACACTCTTGCATCTGTAATGTTGTGAGAATGGTAATTAGTACAATCCTTAAAGTAGAGATCTCCTTGAACCACTCTCTTTCTAGAGTTCTGATTCTAGACCTTCTATTGGATCCTCCTTAAACCTACAAGTATCTAGAATAATACATTTCTAAGAATTTCTGATCCTTTAAGTGTCCTTTTTTTTTTTAAAGCATTCTAGGATCTAGTAGTACTGAATTTCCAAGAACTGCCCTACCTCTTCAAATATTTTGCTTCTAAATATGAACCTTGAAATGTTCTGTTTCAGTTGTCCTTGTTTAATAGTTATCATTTTCTAGATCTGTCCTGCTTCTAGAGTTCCCACACTTCTAAACACTGCCTCTTCTAAAAGAACCATGCTTGACGAAGTATTCTGCTTGTGGAACTTCCGTGCCTCCAGAACTTTCTCTACACAGTATATCACTTGCTTCTGCCCTTTGTCAAGAACTTTCCTACTCCTACAAGTGCCTTGTTTCTAATATGGTTGGTTTGATGAATGTCCTGATTCTAGAACTGCTTCCACTTCTAGAACCTACCTGCTTTTAAAAGCAGATTGTTCTATAGATTCTACATTCACAAGAGCTATCTTGATTTTACAATTCTTCAGATTCTAAAACAGCCATCCTTCTAGAACTATTTTACTTCTACAAAGAAAGCTCAATTTTATCTCATCCTATTTGTATAATATTTCAATTGTTTCTTTTTTTTTTATGCTCATTGGTTCTTCACATTCTTCCTGGTTCTTGTCTACTCCAAATTTTTGACTCCTGTGATGTTTTCAGTTTTCACATATACCTTCAGTGATCCCGATCGCCTATTCTCCAAGCCTTTGCCATGCTTTCTTTTTTCTTCTTCTTCTATTCCTGTTAATACTAAGCACCTGAATGCAGTCGCTCTTCTGTGAGCTTTCACTTCAGGCATCACACTTTCTAAATTTTCCGACACGTTGGCAAGCTTCCAAAAAGAGTGCATAAAATAATAAACAAAACAGGTTCTAGGAACATATGCTAAGAAACAGCACTGCATGAATGAGTGTAAGTACCCAGAAACAGGTCCCGTCTGTTCTGTATTACATTTAAAACAGAATATGTGATTTATATTCAGGGACACTGGCACTCGTGAAAAGATAATAAGCAACAATTAGCATATTTCAACTGTGGAGTCTTTATCTGTATTCATTACCAGACATCTGACTCATCCAACAAAATAAACGAGTCTTGTTCTTAAAAAAAAAGAAAAGAAATAAAAAAACCCACACAAACTTATTCTGAAATCAGCATGGTGAACACAGAAAACCAAGTATGTACAGCAGTCTCAAATGATGCCTTGCTGAGTGTACAATAAGAGGTCAGGTCGCATTTGCACTCACCCTTCCCAGCAGACATGGCTTCTGAATTATCCATCTTCTTCTCACTGCTTCTGGTCTTCTTAAGACACACTGCCTGCCGAGAGCAGAAGCACTTTAGTATTCCAATGAACATACAGTATGTATTCTTACCCTTGTTCTTGACCCTAGTCAATCAGCCAAGTCGTGTCTTTTGCTATGTGACTAATATACCCCATATTGCCTTATGTCTGTGAACGCCTGACCATATTCAGTTCAATTCAACTTTATTTCTACAGTGCTTTTAACAATGAACATTGTCCCAAAGCAGCTTTACATAGAGAAAGATGTTATGAAGATAAAATGTATTGTAAGTTTAGTGCCTATAAGTTTATCCCTAATGAGCGAGCCAGTGGGGAACTCTCTGAGCGGGTATAAGGAAGAAAGGAGAGGAACCAGACTCAAAAGGGAAAATCATTTGGGTAGCACAGATTGTCCATTCATTATATGTAATATGTCTTCCCCAAACTCTTGCTACAAAGTTGGATACACACAACTGTATAGGATGTCTATCTATAATTATAGCATTTGGGTTTTCTTTCACCAGCTGAACCCAAATCAGTATATAGTACCATTTAAAGTATACAATAGTACAGTATATAGTAGTTTGGACGCACCTTGTCCTTCAGTGTTTATTCTTTATTTTTATTATTTTCAACATTGTACATTAATACTTTGAAGACATTTACTATGAAAGAACATGTATGGAATTATGTAGCAAACAAAAAAGTGTTAAACAACACAGAACATGTTTTATATTTTAGATTGTCTGAACTGTGATTGTCTGAATTGTCCATCATTACTTTAAGAAATGAAGGTCAGTCAATTCGAAAAATCTTAAAAACTTTAAATGTACCCCAAATGCAGTCCCCAAAACCATCAAACGCTATGATGAAACAGGCTCTCATGAGGACTTTCCCAGGATCAAGAGCTACCTCTGCTGCAGAGGATAAGTTTATTTAAATTACCAGCCTCAGAAACTAGCTTCTACAATCACCCAATTGAAGTCCATTAGAGAAATTTTAAGAAGAATTGGACCGGAGAGTGAAGGAAAAGCAGTCAACAAGCACTCAAAAAAGTGTGCAAATCTGTTGTCATAACAAAAGGTGGTTACTTCGAAAATCTAAAACATATTCTGGGTTATTTTAACAGGTTATTTTGGTTACTACGTAATTCCATTCATGTTCTTTCATAGTTTGGATTGCTTTAGTATCAATGCACAATGAAAATAATACAAATTAAGAAAAACAACTAAAGGTGAAGGTGTGTCCAAAATTTTGTCTGGCACTGCATGTTCTAGCGTAACAATACCTTCCTGCATAAAGAAGATTTCATGAAGGCATAATATGTTATAAGTTAATCTGAGGAACTACTAAATTACCATAAACAGAACCACTCAATATTAATGCACGTGCCCATATACTTTTAACAATATAGTGTAGTGAAAACAATTAACAATTATTTGCAATTCTTCAGTAATATTTGACTATAATTTTTTTTTGCAATTTTTTTTGCAATTATCTGGAACAACTGGAGTCCTCTTTTCACCTTCGGAAGCTGGAAATGATGTGGATAGAAGTTCACTTTCAACCATTACGCTGTCTCTTCTAATAGGAGTACCAGGTTTTGATCTCCTCATTCATTTTTAACAGGAAGCAAAACCGAAACAAAAGTATACATTTGCTAAGGGAAAGCATGACTACAGTTGTGAAAGAAGACTTCCTGATTTTAGAAAAATCTAACTCTGCATGTCTAGGTCAAACTACTACTACAAAAATTTGTGAACGTCCTAAATGGTTAACATTTATGTCTATAGTCACAAGTATGTATATCTGTTTTCAATGTATTGCACATCAGTATCTGTATTTGGCTTCTTGTTAAATCCTAAAATTTTATATTCATTATTTAAAAAAGGACAGAACTGTGGCAATAACTAAAGGAGGCTATCTACCAAACATCAGTGGCTGGATCAGAAGGACCTTATCCCACTCCAAGGGGGTAAACATCGAGGCAAAACACTGTATTCATTTGTCATCATTAGTCCATTACCTGGTGCAGTAGTTACAGAAAGTACAGAATGTGCCATGTCTAATTACTAGAAGTACTTATTTGTCACTTCATGAATAATCACTTAAGGAGTATCTCTTTTGTATTGTATTTTATTACACTAATTAAGCTGTACAGTAATAACAAATAAATAGGTGTTTAGATGTGTGCAAAGTAAATGCCTGCACGTTAAAATGGACAGTCTGTGGTGTAATTGGAGATTTTCTGGAAGGAGAGCAGGGTGGCGTTTGCCAGAACTTGCCGGCACCTTAAAAAAAAAAAAAAAAAAAACAAGAAGCAGGATCTACTCTGTCAAAGGAATTCCAGAGGCAGTAGTTGATCCTCCTCGCTTTCATGGCACCTTTTCACCCCACGGCAAAGGAAATACCATTCTACCTGTTCTTCCAAACCAGTCCTCCCCCTATTCATTACAATTCTGGTTTTGTGAAGGGGCATGTAAGATTACGAGAGATGGCATCCGTGTTTGGCTCTCAGTTCCTCCTGGCACACTCCCATTTGGAAAGCCATTCTAGAACCTCCCAGCAAACATCCCTCTCTCTTTCTCAATCTGGACACTCTATAACTCATAGACTCTCACCTTCCCAGTTCTTTCTCATTTCTTGTGGAGTCTCGTTCAGGTAAAATATAATCGGCACCTGTGAGTGTGGCTCAGTCTTTCATTTCAGCCAGCCGGGATGACATCATCAAGATCAAGTAGAGGATATAAGGTTGATAAAAAAAAAGTCAATAATTAATCAGGGTCACAGGCTTTAATATTAGAACAGAAACTTGATTAAAGTTTTAATGTGGAACATGATTAAGGTAGGCAAAGAAGATATGCTTATAATTAAATAGTTAAAGGTAGGAAATACTAAAATAGTTCAAAATAGTTATAAATGTAGTGCAGTTACTAGTGCAAGTCATTTCCAATTACTGCTTGATTGTTTTGTATGCTGAATATATTTTAATGTGTAATATACAGTGTACTCAAAGTATTTATAGCGCTTCACTTTTTCCACATTTTGTTGTTACAGCCTTATTCCAAAATTAATTAAATTCATTATTTTCATCAAAATTCTACAAACAATCCACCATAATGACAATGTTAAAGAAGTTTGTTTGAAATCTTTGTAAATTATAAAAAAAAAAAAAAAAAATCATATGTACATAAGTACAGTATTCACAGCCTTTGCCATAACACTCAAAATTGAGCTCAGGTGCATCTTGATTGGAGTCCTCCTGTGGTAAATTCAGTTGATTGGACATGATTTGGAAAGACACACACCTGTCTATATGAGGTCCCACAGTAAACAGTGCATGTCAGAGCATAAAGCTAGCCACGAAGTCCAAGTAATTTACTGTAGACCTCTGAGACAGGATTGTATTAAGGCACAGATCTGAGGAAGGGTACAGAAAAAAATTGTGCAGCATTGAAGGTCCCAATTAGCACAGTGGATCATCATCATCCGTATATGGGAGAAGTTTGGAACCACGAGGACTCTTCCTAGAGTGGGCCACCCAAACTGAGCGATCGGGGAGAAGGGCCTTAGTCAGGGAGGTGACCAAGAACCCGATGGCCATTCTGAAAGAGCTCCAGCATTTCTCTGTGGAGAGAGAAGAAACTTCCAGAAGAACAACATCTCAGCAGCACTCCAATCAGGCCTGTATGGTAGAGTGACCAGACGGAAGCCACTCCTCAGTAAAAGGCACATGACAGCCCGCCTGGAGTTGCCAAAAGGCACCTGAAGGACTGTTAGAACATGAGAAACAAAGACTTCTCAGACTGAATGCCAAACGTCATTTTTGGAGGAAACCAGTCACCACTCATCACCTGGACACTACCATCCTACCATCCATGGAGGCAGCATCATGCTGTAGGGATGATTTTCAGCAACAGGAACTGGGAGACAAGTCAGGATTTACAGGAAAAGGTGAATGCAGCAATATAAAGAAACATTCTTGATAAAAACGTGCCCCAGAGTGCTCTGGACCTCAGACTGTGGCGACAGTTCATCTTCCAACAGGACAATGACCCTGAGAACACAGCAAAGTAGTGGCTACAGGACGACTCTGTAAATGTCCTTGAGTGGCCCAACCAGAGCCCAGACTGGAACCCAACTGAAAATCGCTGTGCACTGACACTCCCCATCCAACCTGAAGGAGCTTGAGAGGTTCTGCCAAAAAGAATGGGAGAAACTGCCCAAAAATAGGTGTGCCAAGCTTGTAGCATCAAACTCCAAAAGACTTGAGGCTATAATTGATGCCAAAGGAGCTTCAACAAAGTATTGAGCAAAAGCTGTGAATACTCATGTACGTGATTTTTTTCATTTTTTATTATTATTATTTTTTATCAAATGTGCAAAGATTTTAAAGAAACGCATTTCATTATAGTCATAGTGTACTGTTTGTATAATTTTGAGGAAAATAATGAATTTAATCCATTTTGGAATAAGGCTGAAACATGGCAAATTGTGGAAAAAGTCCAGATGCACTGTAAGTTGTATTAAATTACTTTACAGCTTAATGTAAAGAGATGGCGATCACTACACTGGAGATTATCAAGAACACAAAATTCCTTGGTGTCCACCTGGTGGCAAACCTCAGCTGGTCCTCTCAACACCTGCTTCATAACAAAGAAAACCCAGCAGAGAAAGGTTTTTTAAATACAGCATGTTAGTGCTTTAAAGATGGATGTTACGAAGATGTGTGTAAATATACGTATTGATTTATATTGATAAGCATCACTATGGATGCAAAATCGAAAAGTTTTAGATTTGCACTTCATACTTCACCAGTATATGTGCCTATGTCTATGGATTTTGAAGGTTTGCCTTTGTCCAGGGGCACGAAAAATAAAAGAGAATCAATAACTCTGTGTGCTGGAAAGAGAAAGACTTTTTCTATTTGTGTAATATAAAGCCAATTACAGTTCTAACCCAGCCAGTATCTCTTCTCTGTGCATCGGACCCAGATCTGCAAAGATGCTGATAAAAGACCGAACTACATAACTTTTGAAGCGAGCCCACAAAAGACAGTATTTTTCAAACGGCTCTGCAAGTTGAAAGCCTTCGCAGGTTGTATTTGATATACGGCCCTTTCAGTAGCGATTTGAAGGAGCCACTCATAGTCAAGCAAAAAAGAATTCAGATCCTTAGAAGTTGCAGTCAAAAGCTTCTCCAAGCTTTTTTTTTTTTTTTTCCTTCGACAATATACATCTCGACTTTCTCAGGAGTGGAAACTGTAACAAAAAAAAAAAAAAAAAAAAAAAAAAAAAAAACACCAAAAAAACAAAAACAACTTTTCTTTCAAAGTGTTTCAGAACAAAGCATTACAATCTTGGTTAGGTTGCTAAAAAAGCTGCAGAAGTTTTGGACAAACCCAGTAAGAAAAAAAAGGCTTAGAGATTCCCAGAGACAAACTAACTGTCTGATATGCTGTGTGTGTGTGTGTGTGTGTGTGTGTGTGTGTGTGTGTGTGTGTGTATGTAAACCAAGGTCCTATCTTGCTGCCCTTGCAGTGTTGCTTTCCAGCAGATGAAGAGATCAAACACAAGACAAAAAAAAAAATCACCAATTTCCACATCAAACAGTCATTTCCCAAAAACGTTCAACTCCGGCGTTTCGCTTTCATTTCCAAATGGGCCCGCAAATCT
This sequence comes from Silurus glanis, assembly GCA_014706435.1. NCBI lineage: Eukaryota > Metazoa > Chordata > Actinopteri > Siluriformes > Siluridae > Silurus > Silurus glanis. The sequence goes on along the minus strand of JAAIIK010000044.1, from coordinate 3,317,933 downwards.
GCGACAGCGCTTCTGCTCAAAGCGATCCAACGGGCAAAACCTGCATTCGTCGGTGTGCGAGAGGCAAATCTGACAAAGAAATGTTCACCGATTCAAAGCTTTTTGCAGAGTCTTAGTAATGAATTAATGATGCATGGCCTTTAATGTTAACAAAGAGAATGGAAGACACTTTGAGAACACCGAACCATCAAGTGTCTTTTCTTTTTCTTTTTCCCACTGTGATGCTGATTGATGGGACCATTCAAATGGAGCACACCTACTCGCTCTTCACACATTTCTCACAGAAAAAAAAAAGTTTGCGTTTAAAAAATTCAAACCGCTTCATCTTTTACACTGAGCTACACAGGCCTAGTTTTTTTTTCTTCCTGATAAAGCAGAAAGCTTTCTGTATTTACTACAAAAGTGCCTCCTCACATGAAAAAGCCCTGACAGCGTATCATCTATACAAAGCACTCGTGGCCACGGTTTTAAGTTTTGCAAACTTTTTGACAGCTGTCAGCTGAGAATAAAAACTGGCACACTGTGTTAATAATATGAGCTCTCTCTAGGAAGGCAACTTGTTAAGGTGCGACTTTGTTATCGAAACCTGTACCAGGCGACCAAACCTTCATCCATGACTTAAATCGAGTGGTTTTGAATTATTAGGAATTTTTTAATGGAAACCCAGTTCTACTGGCTGACATGAAGCTCGACGAGTTGCTCTGAAAGCCTGTGCTGTTCATCTGAAAGTTATGTACATTGTAAATAAAGTCTAGGCAACTTCTCAGTTACTTAGAGGTTTGTCGTGTTCCCAGCTTCAACACATTTGCCGTTCCTCCCACTCTGAAGCCACGTTAGGCCAAGAAAACCAAAGAATACACGAACCCTTACTGAAATGTCATGCATTCTCTGTGGCCAAATCTCAATTATCATTCCGTGCTTTGCGTGAGGGCACTAGGTAGGCGTAGTGTGTGAAGCAGGGCATTATTGCATAAACTAGGTATAAGCTCTGTTGGGCTGAAAGTAAGTAAAATAATCATAGGAGGCTACACAAGGGGTCAAAATACAAGCAAGAGTGCAGGCAAAAAAGAAAAACAGAAGGAAAACAATAAAACAAGAACTTATAATCTAAAAAAAACCACAAAAAAAAACAATTCAGACTTTACAAAGACAAATATATAAGAACAAACAGAAAAAAGGTGAACACAATTACACAACAAACCAATGACAGGATAATAGCCTTAAGAAAGAGTTACAACACTATCCAACATGACACAAGCATGTTCATAACCTTTGGAACCACAATACAGAGTAACACAGTGTAGGAATTATTTTCTCTATAATATATAGGGCTCTATAATGTTTGATGCTTATAGCGAGGGGTCAAAACACAGACGAGCAACAGTGCAACAGCAGGCAAGCATCAAAAACCAGCATAAAAACTGAAAAACAAGAGCTCAGACCTAATGATACAATAAAACTAAAACTTTTTTAAAAAGAAAACACAACCCACTATGTTTCAATGACAAATTTTGAAGAACTAACACTAATAAGGTGCTCACAGTTGGGCAACAAACCAATGACACCTGATTGCCAGAGATATGGTTAGAACAATAACCGACACAGCACAAGAATCTTCTTCACAGTGGGAAAATGTGGTGGGCAAAGGATGAAGCAGATAAACAAAAGTGTAAGTCCACTTCTTTTTAATTTAAGGTTCTGAAATGATATCTATCCTGAGCCATATTTAATGCAAGAAAAGTATTATTACCATTATACCAAGACGACATCTTGTTGGAATTAATCATTTAAAGTATTTTGTTCCCGTCATGGCTGTCAATGCGAAGTGAATTTATGTTTGTGAATTCACTTCTTAGGACTGGGATCTTGCAGGTAAGAAAAAAAAACATGTCATCAAGGAGTCAAAGAGGGGATGTTTTTAAGCACATGTGAGAGGTAACATATGACAAATCAAGGAAAAAGAACACTTTACATTCATTCTAATAAGAGTGTGTTGTGACCTGTTTAGCTATATTCATTTATTTCTTTGGGCACAATTCTGGGCTTGGTCAAGTTTTTACAGCTTCAAAGTGTTTTAGAGCTCACAAATCCAGATATACACTGGAAATATATTTACTGAAGACCAATCCTAATTTAATCTTTATCTCTGGAGATTCCATAATCATATTGCGAATTCGAATGATACTGGAATCATACTGGAAGGGGGAGTGGCTTTTTAATGCTTTAGAACTACTCTACTATGGACTAATCTTTATATTTTAGCCATATATTAAAAAAATCTGATCTCCAGTTTCAGTTGAGTTTAGATGCACACTTTGCTACTCTGACTTCACTTCAGATGATGTAATAAAATCCTTTACAGATGTCTCTCTCTCTCTCTCTCTCTCTCTCTCTCTCTCTCTCTCTCTCACTCACTCACTCTCTCAGATACAGATATGCTAATGAAGAACACGTTTAAGAAAGTCAAAAAGAGCATTTCAGCTCATGGACACATCTTTCCTGGTTTAGAAACACAGCCCTCAGAGAACAACAAGAACAACAACAAAATGTTACTTTTCATTACAAAAAAAAGTGCTTCAAAGTGTTTTCTGCTTTGGGAAGTTACACTCCTAATTACCCCAACTTTTTTTTTTTTTTACGTATTTCAGTAGCTTAAGCTTAAGATCTTTACAAGTAAAAAAAGAAAAAAGATACATAAACCTACATCATTAAGACAACAAAAACAAGTCTTCCTCTTCAAAAATGGCCTGGAGGGAGAGATTATCTACATCTATGAATTACTCTGTCGTTTTTCTTTTTTTTTTTTTGACTGCTCCTCGCTCACCGCCTGTAATCTTATTAAAGTAAGCATGTTAAAAGTCGACTCTTTTGTTTGTCGCAGATCCGGTTCAGCTTTTGGTGCTCCCCTCAGGGAAGTTTAGTTTTCTTTGAAGTAAAATATTTGGGTGTCTGTGGCTCTCAGTGAGGGTTTCATCCCACATACCATGCAGCCGCATTACAGAGTGTGTTTATGACTAGTATTGCACTTCCCCATGGCACACATGCCTTTGGAACTGAAGCAGAAAAAAAGCCCCACAGCTGCTGTAGGACAATGTTCTGAGTTTACAGAGACATTAATCACGTAACGTTTGTAGTAGTAAATGCTGATGTGTCCCAATGACTTCAGACAGACGAGACACCTTTATCAATCGACCGTGCTGATATATTCATATATATTACACTGATGTAGAAAATGTATATATACACATTATATATAGGTTTACCATGCCAATATGCCTGTATATTGATTGGTGTAAAAGCAAATACTTTGATGCAGTATGCAGCCATGTTGGAGGAACTGGAAAGGAAATGGGAGTTGAGAAGAATACCCTAAGTTTATGAGCAGGAAATGAAAGTTGAGGAGTGGTAATGGTTGGCGGTTGGGAATTACAAGTTGTGACTTTGACTTTAATGCTGTGTTAGAAATGCTGCGTTCGTAGTGCCTTTTGAGTGGCAATTTCCAAGTTGTAATAAAGCTAAAAACAAAGCATGTGTATTATGGTCTAGAAGTGTAAATGCTAATGCGTTCTAAAGACTAGAGGCAAGCAGAAAGTAACTCTTCACTATATAAATGGACTTGATTGGAATGATAAGTTTTTACTAGTAAATAAGCAATGCTGCTTCGTGGTACCCTGTGGAACTTAAAAATATGGACCTTGTAAATTTCCAAATTGTATCATGCCACAAACTGCTGCATAATGCTGCGTACATTTTTCTGTCCCAGGCCTCTGCCAACAGTTTTGAAGGAACATGTAGTGAACCATAATAACCATTAGATTGGACCATTAGTGGTCATTGGAGATGCATAAGAAATAAATATGTGTCAGGTACATACAACTTTGGATCACATAAACTTATTTATATCATAATGCCAAAACCTTGGTACCAGTACCGGAACTGTAAATGTGGTCTCATTAAACCCTGTTTAAACCCCCTGTTTGAACTACGAACACCCGACTTACGAATTTTTGGACATACAGACACGGCCACGGCCACTTAAAAAAATGCAAGAAAAAAAAAAAAACGAAGAAAATCTAAATATATTAAAAAAAAAAACCTTGAAAATCTTGACTTGACTTGATTTGACTTGACGTGCTATTCAGATTTGACAACGCCACAAACAGAGGGAGAAGAAGAAGAACTCCTGGCAGGCATGCATTGTGGGACCGAGACGCGTAAGGCTTCTCTCTTCTCAACTTACGAATAATCGACTTATGAACACCTTTACGGTGCCTATTTATTTCGTAAGCCGGGACTACCTGTATTTAGTGCTTTTAATTAGATGCTAATAGTCGGTCTGAACAGAGATATTTGTACAGCCATTGTTAAAAATAAATTTAATTGTTGGCACAATAACCAATAATTTTATTATTGCATTAAAGCAATTTGAAATTGCATTATATTGAATCATCAGCTGCCAAAGAGTCCTTCGTAGTGGAAGTAGAGGCACACTCATACTGAGAAAGTTGTGTATTGAACATACCAGCAAGGTACGTCCTGCTACTTTTGACTGAACACTGGGGGGAAAAAAATCCTCAGGAGCTGAAAAGAAGACACAATGCAATTTCTCTCGAAACTATAGGATACAATATCACCTCTATTATCCCCCAATCCCCTCAGGAGAACTTCCGTGTTCCTGGTATTAACAAATCCACCTTTGGCCACAGGAATGTCTGTAATGTTCACCACACAGCTTTCTGTATGACTACCAGTAATGAAGGAAGACATAGATCAGGTTTTGAAAGGCGCTGGGTTTCCGTTTTTTTCCCCTGTCCCCAGGGCTCGACCTGGCAGATTTCCTAGAGGTCATTCTTGCATGTTTACAAATGGGAAACGCCTCAATCCTACACACCTGACACAGACACCTTTTTTTTCAGGTAAACCATTACAACATTTCATATACTGTACTTGTTTTTGCATACTGTTTTATGTTTTACAACACAGTCACATTTGTGTGACAGACATTAACGCAGAGACACGTTACATTTGCTAGGCGGTTAACAGAATAAGCGTTTTATGTGTTCGCACGAGACTCCATGCCTGACTGATTAAAATTTTTTTGGAACCACTAAATGCTAAAACAGAGTTGAGTATTGAGAAAACCAAAGCTCTTCATTGTTCTGCTACTGATACCACTGGTGTTAAAGGCCACAATCTCTCACATGACAGACCAACAATGTAAAATGGATTCTTCTGATGCCTGACGTCAGTCCACTCCTCGCAAAATAACATAGGTCAGAGGGCGAGGCAGTGTACGCCTGTGCCTTTTAAATACCGCTGAGTCTTTCTTTCATCGTGTGACATACTGTAGTTGCACTACCTTCGTGGTGCCTTGCAAATAATTTTCTCTAACTTACCACATCGACACATTCAATGTGTGAAGTCTGTAAAAACATAGATGCCTCATCGAAACCAGGTCTTTTGTTTGCTCTGTCAGAGCATGTAAAGCCTGTGTAAAAGCAATTTTACAATTACAGTCCTAAGTGTCTATTAATTATGTTTTACTATAATGACCTTCAAACATCAACAAAAGTAGAAATTACATTGAGTAGCTTGGGAACTAGCTAGTAGGGGAGGCTAATGTTAGCAGCAAGCTAGCCAGCAGACAATAGCAAGTAGTGTTAGCAACAAGAAACCAGCAAACTTCTAACTCTAATAATAATGATATTAAAAAAATAATATGATTACTTTGTCAAAAAAATTATTATTTTGGTCAGTCCATAGATAGAGGTCAACCAATATAGGATTTTATGTTTTATGTTATGATTTTACGATGATTTAACCGAAACTGATAGCTAGGATCGTACTTGCTGATAACCGGTTAATCAACCGATGGATTAAAATGGATAGTGGATGAAAAACCAAACATAAAACTCCATGTAAAATAGTACTGCACTTTAATTACAAAAATAAATAAATACCAAAAAAAAAGTACTGAATCATGAAAAAAGTGCTAAATGAAATAAATAAATAAATATAATCACCTAAATAATAAATAATAAATTATAATTAATAAGTATATCACTATCCGTTGGAGACTACTACAAAAGGGATAAGGGAGACAGCTAGGAAGGTACTTGGTGTGACATCTGAAAAGAGAAAAGAAGACAAAGAGACGTGGTCTTGGAATGAGGAAGTGCAGGAAAGCATAAGGAGAAAGAGGTTGGTGAAACAAAATTGGGATCGGCAGAGAGATGAGAAAAGTAGGCAGGAATACAAGGAGATGCGGCAGCAGGTGAAGAGTGATGTGTCAAAAGCAAAAGAAAAGACATATGAGGAGCTGTATGAGAAGTTGGACACTAAGGAAGGAGAAAAGGATTTGCAGTAATTAGCGAGGCAGAGGGTGAGCTGGGAAGGATTGCTACAAGTTTACTCAATAAAGGATACAGACAGAAATGTGTTGACTAGTCAGAAGAGCGTGTTGAGATGGTCGAAGGAGCATTTTGAGCAGCTGATGAATAAGGAAAATGAGAGAGAGAGAAGGTTGGAATGTGGAGATGGTGAAGCAGGAAGTGGATAGGATTAGTACCGAGGAAGTGAACGCAGCAATTAGGAGGATGAAGAGTGGAAAGTCGGTAAGACCAGATGACATACCGGTAGAAGCATGGAGATGTTTAGGAGAGATGGCAGTGGAGTTTTTAACCAGATTGTTTAACAAGGTTTTGAAAGGTGGGAGGATGCCTGAGGAATGGAGAAGTTGCTGGTAGTGATTTTTAAGAATAAGGGAGATGTGCAGACCTGCAGTAACTACAGGGGAATAAAGTTGATCAGTCACACCATGAAGTTATGGGAAAGAGTTGGCTGAAGCCAGGCTGAGAAAGAGGTGACCATCTGTGAGCAACAGTATGGTTTCATGCCGAGGAAGAGCACCACAGACGAGCACCACTTTGAGAATGTTAATGAAGAAGTATAGAGAATTTCAGAAGGAGTTGCATTGTGTATTTGTGGATTTACAGAAAGCGTACGACAGGGTGCCGAGAGAGGAGTTGTGGTATTGTTTGAGGAAGTCAGGTGTGTCAGAGAAGTATGTGAGGGTGGTGCAGGACATGTATGAGGACAGTGAGAAAGCAGTGAAGTGTGCAGTAGGAACAACAGACTGGTTAAAGGTGGAGGTGGGACTGCATCAAGGATCGGCTCTGAGCCCTTTCCTGTTTGCAGTGGTGATAAACAGATTGACTGACGAGGTCAGACAGGAGTCTCTATGGACTATGATGTTTGCGGATGATATTGAGATTTATGGTGAGAGTAGGGAGCAGGTTGAGAAGAGCCTGGAGAGGTGGAGGTACATGCTGGAAAGACAGTGAATGAAAGTCAGTAGGAGTAAGACAGATGTGTCTTAAATGTTTGTGAATGAGAGAGAAGGCAGTGGAGTGGTGCGGTTGCAGGGAGAAGAGGAGGTGTAGGTGGAGGAGTTTAGGTACCTGGGGTCAATGGTGCAAAGTAATGGAGAGTGTTTTAGAGAAGTGAAGAAAAGAGTGCAGGCAGGGTGGAGTGGTTGGAGAAGAGTGATAGAAGAGTATCTGCAAGAGTGAAAGGGAAAGTTTATAGGACTGTGGTGAGACTTGCTATGTTGTATGGATTAGAGACAGTGGCATTGAGTGAAAGACAGGAGGTGGAGCTGGAGGTAACAGTAGTTGAAGATGCTGAGATTTTCATTGAGAGTGACGACGATGGACAGGATTAGAAACAAGTTTATTAGAGGGACAGCGCATGTAGGACGTTTTGGAGACAAAGTGAGTGAGGCTCAATTGAGATGGTGCAGAGAAGGAACATGGGGTATATCAGTAGGAGAATGCTGAGGATGGAGCCACCAGGAAAGAGGAAAAGAGGAAGGCCAAGGAGGAGGTTTATGGATGTGGTGAGGGAGGACATGCAGGTAGTTGGTTTAAAAGAGGCAGCTATAGAGGACAGAGTGGTATGGAGATGGATGATCCACTGTGGCTGTGAATGTGAATGTGACTGTGTTACTGTAACCTAAATAACAAGAGCGAAACTTAACCATGTCGCTGTATACTGTAACACTACAGTGGCAGCCATTTTGGCCAGACAGATCATATTCTTCTTTTTCTCTCATAGTAAAATGCTATTTTAAGAATATGTGTATTTACAAAATGTCTGAGCTTGGGTTTACAAGAAAAGTTTTGGATAAGAAAAAAAAACTTCTAAGATGAATAACCTGTAAAAGCAAGCACTGCGCACAAAACATAGCTGAGGAACTTCTGTAAATTGTGTATGTGTACATTCCTTTCATGGTGCAAACACAAAATGATACTGTTTATTGGTTTGGGGGAAAAAAAACCTTCCTATGTCAGTTATCAGGAGGAAGAAATACCCATTTTGCTACTCTCTATTGAAGCGCTTATTCTGTGCCTTCCTATATTTAAAATTTCAATATCCATGAAGCGAAAGCGAATCAATCTCAGCGTTCTCATTTTTAGCTGTATTGTGACTGTCTCAGCAGGAATAACGTCAGGTCTGTCCTTTGAAGTCCTTTGAGCATTGAGAAAATCTTCAAGCAGCAGAAAAAAGATGGATCCTTTCTCTCATTTTTCCCCCTGTCTGGCACTACTTCATACGGCGTGCGAGGGGAAAAAAAGAAGTGGTATAAGAAATGTGGTTTTTACGTGCTAAGCTGTCCGTCAAGCCAAAAATTGCTTTCATTTCTTTTTTTTTTTTTTCATGTGCCGGATGGAGAGCTTTTGGTGAGAAATGCTTTAACGGCAATGGCTCAAATTGAACAGACAAACTGCCAGACATACACACAAACTGCCAGACATACACACAAACACACACAGACATACAAAGTGCAAAGAAATGTACAGTACATTCACACACAGCTGTACAAACACTCTGCGCCCTCACCTGAATGTTTTGAGAATTGTTGATCTCCCAGACTACCATAAACATTTAACATACAGTTCCTCTGTAGAAACCCCATGATCCACTAAATCATGGCTACATTCTTTTGGCAGAATTGATCTGTTGATTGGGTAAAGTATTATCTTAATGAATAATGGCAAAGGCAACATATGCTGAATCCAGAGAACCACAATCTTTTCAAAAAGCTGATTATCTACAAGAAAGTATTATCAGCTCTCTTCCGAATACAACAGCTCACAAACCTCACTGATTTGCTAGTGTCATTATGATTGGCAAAAGAAAGAAAGTGACACCTCGTTCAGAAAATGCTGCAACAGATGACTCCACCTTTCTGCTGTCCTACATAGTCCTTTTCCTAAGATGAGATCGTTTGAGTTATACATTATCACTCCTGCGATTTACTTACAATATACACTATATGGACAAAAGTTGGCGGACACCAGATGATAAGATTCGTATGTTGTTTTTGAGCAACCTATTCCACATTTAGTCCCCATTTGCTTTTATAATAACCTCCACTCTTCTGGGAAGATGTTCGACTAGATTTTGGAGTGTGCTTGTGGAGATTTGTGTTCATTCAGCCACCACAGCATTAGTAAAATCAGGTACTTGTGCAGGGTGAGGAGGCCTGGGGTGCAGTCAGTACTTTAATTCATCCCAAAGGTGTTCAATAAAGTTGAGGTCAGAGCCCTATAGCAGGCCACTCAAGATCTTCTTTGTAAACCATGCACAGGGGCACTGTCATGCTGGATCAAGATTGGGTCTCCTTGTTCAATTGAGGGGAAAATAAAATGCCACTGCTTTCAAAGACATCATATATAAGTATGGGCCTCCGACTACGTGGAAACGGTTTAGGAAGGAAACCACATATGACTGGAAAAAAAAATCAGGTGTTTCAATATTTTTGTCCATATAGTGTAGCTCATATGATACAGTTATCAGTTTTGGAGCACCTCCCAGCACAGGGGCTGTTTTTTCCTTCCTGTTTCTCAAACCCCACATTCTCTAACATGTGCCTTAATATCTGCAAATAAGGGCTGTTTGAACAATCCTGACTGATGCCGATCTAGCAGCGTTTCTCCCAGGCAGAGCTGAAAAACAGAAAAAGTGCCTTTTCTTCAAACGGCAGAATGCATCACGCTCCCCTCTGCACGCAGCCTCACCTCAACCTCACGGTTAATGTATTCTGCATTGCACAACATTAAAGAGCCAATCAAACGGAGTGTGTCAGGGTTCCGGCGGCGTTGCGGAACGAAAAAGCCCTCCTACGGACCAAGCGCTGAGGAGGAATCATGTGTGCAAGTCCTACCCACAGGCAAAGTTATCCTTTCATGTGGCTAACCCGCACAGTAGCTGACAAATAAAAATAACTAGGGCTGATAAGGATGCGAAAGAAAGAAAAAAAAAAGGTGCCTTTTGTGATAATAAAATACAAACTCCAGAGTTTATACATATCTCTGGTGCATATCGATTGGCTTGGAGTTCAAAGTGTATTAATAAATTTAATATGTGTAGAACCTTTTGAACACTGGATCTCTAAAATACTTGTCCCATCAACCTTTATTCTATTCCCATTGACCCAGCATGCACTGGATTATTTTGGTCTGCTTTCCTTATTTGGTCTTTCTACTTCCTGTTTGAGACGATAAAGTCTTTGCGTTTAAGTGATAGTTACAGTATATAGCTTCATGTTTTTTCTTGTGATTAGTGAATAGCAGAACTGTGTCCAAAGTGTTAATATTTTGTGTGACCACCACTGTTATTCAGCACTGCCTTAATCCCCCTGGGCATGGAATTCACCAGAGCTGCACAGGCTGTGGCTGGGATCCTCTTCCACTTCTTCATGGATGTTACACACGTGGCGCTTCAGCTCCACCTTCAGCTTGAGGATGCCCTACGGGTTTAGGTCTGGAGACATACTTAGCTACTCCATCACCTTTACCTTCAGCATGGCAGTTGTCATCTTGGCGGTTTGTTTGGCCCAGTTTGGCCCAGTTTCTGAAGGGAGGGCATCATGTTTTGCTTCCGAATGTCACAATACATGTTGGAATCCATCTTTCCCCTCACTGAAACATAGCTCCCTAGTACCAGCAGCACTCATGCAGCCCTAGACCACCATTCTACAACACAATTATTTTGGTACTCCTCACTAGGGTGACATTAGACATACTGGACACCATCTGAGCCAAACATGTGTGTCTCATCAAACCACAGGACATGGTTCTAGTAATTCATGCTCTTGGACAGGTTATCTTCAGGTTGTCTTGTGAGCCAGCTTCAGATGAGGCATCTTCCTTCTGGGAAGATGACCATGCAAACTGACTTGTTGCAGTGTGCGGTATATGGTCTTAGCACGGAGAAGTGGACCTTCTGCTTCTGGAACCTCTAAAGCACAGCACTAGGACTCAACTTCTTTGATCAATCCTTGTGAGGCCTGTTTCCTAGAGGAACCCGTCTTGGAAAACCTCTGTATAACCCTGGGCACTGTACTGTTACTGATCTTCTTATAGCCTAGGCCATCTTTGTCAAGTAGACAAAATCATGATGAATAGGACATGTGGCTTTGCATAGTTACATGAGGCACAGCTGTTATCACTTTAGGGTGTACTCACTTTTGTTCGCAGTTATTTTGACAATAATTGCTGTATGTTGAGTTATTCTTAGAGGACAGTAAATCTGTACTACGATACAAGCTGCATATTGACTACTCTAAAATATATCCAAGTTTTATTTCTACAGTATTGTCCCTTGAAAATATCTTCCTCAATGACTGCTGAAATGTGAGGGGTGTACTCACTAGTACTCATAGTACTGACTATACAAGTATTCATAGCCTTTGCTCAATACTTTGTTGAAGCTCCTTTGGCACCAATTACAGCCTCAAGTCTTTTTGAGTATGATGCTACAAGCTAGGCACACCTATTTTTGGGTAGTTTCTCCTATTCTTCTTTGTAGAACCTCTCAAGCTCCATCAGGTTGGATGGGCAGTGTCGGTGAACAGCCATTTTCAGATCTCTCCAGAGATGTTCAATAGGGTTCAAATCTGGGCTCTGGCTGGGCCACTCAAGGACATTCACAGAGTCATCCTGCAGCCACACCTTTGTTAACTTGGCTGTGTGCTCAGGGTCGTTGAGGTCTAGAGCACTCTGAGTTCCAGAGCGATCTGGAGCAGGTTTTCACCAAGGATGTCTCTGTGGGACCTCATATAGACCACAGGTGGACTCCAATCAAGTTGTGGAAACATCACAACTGTGATCAGTAGAAACAGGATGCAACTAAGTTCAATTTTGAGTGTCATGGCAAAGGCTGTGAATACTATATTTATGTACGTAATTTTTTTTTTGCGTTTTTTTATTTGTAATAAATTTGTAAAAAACCTCTTTCACATTGTCATTATGAGGTATTGTGTGTAGAATTTGAAAGAAATGAAAGAATTGAATCCATTTTGGAAAAAGGCTATAGCATAACAAAATGTGGAAAAAGTGAAGCACTCTGAATACTTTCCGCACTGTATGTGACCGTATGACCAGTTTTCATTTACAAACAGCATTCACATGCAATCTTAATGGGACAAATCACATCTGGCCTTGAAATGAATGTGCATTGCTAGCATTCCTTAAAACTCAGACCTGTCAATCAATATTATTTCCACTCAGGGGCAATTGTAAAGTTCAGCTGTACTTGTACACCCGTAAGGCTAGAATAAGAGAGAGAACAAAAACAGAAATTTTACATTTAATATACTTGTCATGTCAAACAGCTGTAGAGAAAACCCAAGCCTTATTTTTCATATTTGAGAAACATTTTTTCATTTTGGAATTTATGCAAGCAAAGGCAAAGTCATTTGGGAATAATTATAGTAGGCAGATTTAGATATACTTCTTAAAACGAATGTGTATATTGAGCAGGTTATATTAAATGAACAAAAGTATTGAGACACCTGATCTCCTCCAAATATGTGGTGTTTCTCCTCAAACTTGAAAGAAAGTTGGATGGACACAATTGTATAGGATGTCTTTGGATGCGTTAACGTTTTATTTTCTTTTTTCTTGAACTAGGACACCCAAACCCGTTCCAGCATGACAGTAATCTTATGCACAAATCCAGCTCCATGAAAATATGGTTTACATGGATTGGAGTGGAAGATCTCCTGCTGTATAGCTCTGACCTCAACCCCATTGAACACCTTTGGGATGAATTTGAACGCTGACTGCACCCCAGATCTCTTTACCTTACACCAGTACCCGACTTTAATAACAACCTTAGAATAAATCTCCACAACTACACTCCAAAATCAGGTGGAACATCTTCCCAGAAGAGTGAAGGTTGCTAAAACAGCAAATGGGGACTAGATGTGGAATCGGATGTTCAAAAAGCACGTACAAATTTGAAATTTTCCCTTTTTTTTTCCCTTTTCAAGTAATTTGGTTTTGTTGTTTTATCAATTGGTGCACCCACACTGCTGCATACAAAACCTGTATGAATTCTGGGTAAAATAAACTGGTAATTAGCTGAGATTCCTTCATATGAATACTCAAAACCAATTGTTCATTCTAGTGCTTGAGCATTTTGGAAGTTTGCTAGCTAATTGACTAGCATCAAAACTACTCAGCCTTACACACACATTCGCAGACACACGCACACACACACACACACGCACACACACACACACGCACACACGCACGCACACACACACACACACACACACACACACACACACACACACACACACACACACTGCTACACACTGCTACATTCTGCTACGGTAATCACAGTAAGCATAAGCTCCTACCCTGGTGAGAAAAAAAGAGACAACATCAAATGCTCCAACTGTCTGCAGCATTTGCATGTTGCCTTTGATGTGGGAGATTTAGACAAAGCGCCGCTGCCTAGATGAACAGCATGAAGGTTAAAGCTGCTCTGGCAAGAACGTAGGGGCTGAGGAGGGGCTAGGCATTCAGATGTAGCAGGAAACATGGGGATATACAGTAAATATACCATATGCATGGTAGTCAAAGCTCCCAAAGGCACTTACAGAATTTTTTGCTTATATTATAACAGGTACAAAAAGTTTTTTTCTCATCAGCCTCACCTTCTTGAGAAAAAAATCTCCAAACCTTTCTTTCCTAAAGACTTAACTATGGTGGAAAACCTACTGATTGGCAAAATGTACTGAGTCCTTCTCTAAATGTTAAATAAACTTCTCCAAGTTCGGAAAAAGTCTGGACACAGTTGCATACCTTTTATTCTTTTGAGCCTCCTCATCTGTTATCCTGTATCGAGCATTAATAAAGTCTTGCAGCGCTGTATTTCTGATTTTATGAGCCTTAGAGAATGGAGAGTGGGCTTCAATAATGCAAGCTAAAGAAAAAGAAAAACGTGTCAATGAGATTGATAATATCACTAGAACTGCTTCATTTTTGACATACATACAGTGGGCTTATTGTGGAGAACTGCAATAAAATTATGTCATCAAATTAGTGCCAGTTATTCACAGTCTTAAACAAATTTTCTTGCATTTAAATCTTTCTCTCATCTCCTGCACAGATATTGCACAGTTCTCCTGGTTCTCACAGTGTCTGTCTGTCTGTCTGTCTGTCTGTCTGCCTGACTATCTATCTATCTATCTATCTATCTATCTATCTATCTATCTATCTA
>JAAIIK010000044.1:3290175-3303346 GCA_014706435.1 Silurus glanis | reverse complement strand
CTATCTATCTATCTATCTATCTATCTATCTATCTATCTATCTATCTATCTATCTATCTGTCTGTCTGTCTGTCTGTCTGTCTGTCTGCTTTCCCTAGCCCCTTTTTACTTTTGGGCTAGTTTTTGCTAGCTCTCCTGGTTCTCCCAGCACCTGTTTTTTTTTTTTTTAAATAATATTTTTGTTTGTTTCTTTACTCATTTGTTTATTTGTTTGTTTGATTGCTTCACCTGGCCTCCAAATCATTTTTGTTTTGTTTAATTCTAGCACTGCTTTTTTGTTGTTGTTGTTTAGTGTGTTTAATCCTTGTTGTGTCTAGCTTTGCACTCGCTCCCATGGTGTGCATGTGGTTTATTCAATTTTTTGTTTCATTTGCTTGTTTGTATGTTCTTCATTTATTTTGTCTTGAATTTTTTATTATCTCTAGTCCTTTTTGTTTGGTTCTAGAATAGTTGCTGTTCTACTGCTCGTGTGTGTTATGCTACATATCTATTAAAAACTATTCTGACATAGCCCTATTTAAAGTTGACACTGAATAGTCAGATCTATAAGAGAGCCAGCCAGCTCTAAAAGAAAGAAGAAAGAAGAAATACTGGCTGATTTGGGCATTAGGTGGAAAATCTCATTTGTTGCCTTTGCTTTCCAACCAACCCAATAAACACATATCCTTCAACTGATTCATTTGCACTAATGGTTACAAGACGCAGTCAGCAGCAAGTAATGGCAGTTTGAACGTGTCAGTGCACCACATTTACAAGACCGAATCACGACCAAATGATGCTCACAGATCATCATTCGATCCTTAATGTCTCAGTCTGTCTTCTTTCCATGAGTGAAAAGCAGAGAGTGGAAGAAAAATGAAATAAAACTGTTTCTCGCTCTTCTGCATGAGTGTGTCTCGGCGCAGCGGCCATGTGCTCTGAGATGAAACGGCAAGAGCGCGGCTTTGAAATCCTCCTCAAGTCAAAATTAACATTTTTATTTCAACTCCAGCCAAGTGAGAGAAGAACTGGGGCCGGGCAGACCACTCTGGGCAACACACATAATTGTTTATTGTGTGTAAACTTCAGGGAACAATGGTTGGGGAATAAACGCTGCATGTAGGAGGAGGAGGCGAACTGCTGGAACGATCACAAAGCAAGAAAATGGCCTTGTTTTCTCCGTAGGATGACCACATGAAAGACAAACCCGTCAGACCCATTACTATGGTTCCATAATGTATGCGTTTTAATAATTATCACACAATATAAACCCTCTCCATCACATGTGCCGCCACAGGGGGAGGACATATGGATCTTTTTAATACTCTTTGTTTTGTTTTGTTTTGTTTTTTTCATTCTTTCCTTTTGATTTCAGCTGTGTTTTGGTCTCAGACAATGCTTTCTTAGTTTAGCAAAGAAATTGTAACTGTCATATTGATTAGATTAGAACTTGCAAGCCTCATAAGTACTTTTTCTCCGATTAATTATATATGGTTTAGTAAGTGTTTAGTTTTCTATTATCTTATTATCCCTTTGTTGTTGAATTCTGGAATCTGATTGGTCGGAAGATGTCAATGAATTTTTAGGAAAGAGCAGCTTGCAGTATAGTAATCAAATGTAATTGTTGCTATGATCACATTTTCTGTAAGGAAATGCATATTTTAGCATTTATTGAAAGTCTCCAGTGTCAGCACTTTGTAACAGTCAGAGGTACAGCTGTTCCGCTAAGTCTTCCAACATATAACCTTCAAAACTGAGCACTGGCTCTGAGCATGGTCAAAATGTCTAGTGATTATACAATCGCTTATAGATGCTACAACATAAGTAATCCCAGGAACAAGCTTGTTTTGCGGATGCTCCACAACATTGAATATGCAGATAATTTAAGCAGAATAAGCAGATATTTAATCATAGGTGAAATGCTGTGGTATAAGAATCCGAAAACACCCTGGAACATTCTGTGATTGGACTCATGTTTGTGGTGGTAAGAGTAGTTTTGTAACTATAGAGCTATGGTGCTGTGAGGTCAGTGTTGTAAGTAAGTAAGTAAGAGGACCTTATAGCTACCAGTATCTTTATTAAAAAGTTAAATAGGAACTACAGAACAGAATAGGATAGCAACAGATTAGAAACCAAAAGAAGAGTGCAATGCCAAGTACAATATGACCAGAAAACAATTGGGCTTCCAACTTTATACCACACCAACTACCTGTGTCTAATAATGCTGTTTACACCAAACTTCTGTATGTGCTAAAGAAGTAAGTGATTATTGTTTCAAGAAATAGCTACAGCTGTTCTTTTTTGTTGTTATTTAATCTGTATTGTTGTCTTGTCCATTTTTATAGACATTTGTCTATTGTGTCAAAATGTGTCATGCTGTTTTGTATATTACATCTACAAGTCTGCTACTGGTCACTAAACAAGCAATTCTGTACGATTACGGTAGACCTGCAGCGTGTACAGCAATAAACTTGGCGCTCTAGTGCAAAAATGTAAAGATTCAACAAAATTCGAAAACAAAACAAAGTTCAGACATGCTTTGACCAATCTAACACTTTTAGGAAAGGGGCAACGTGTGCACATTTCATTTTGCGTTAAACGATTTGCTTTGCATTCTTAATGAATTTTCAAAACTGCATTTTCAAGCCTATTCCACAACACCTGCTTCAGTATTTTACTGCAACACCTGATTGTAAACATGATTTAGTATGGAATGCACACTATACTGGGAATATTTTGTATGGTGCCATATGCAAATTTTGCATTCACTTGAACTTGGAAACCCAAACCTGTTCCAGCATGGCAATGCCCCTGTGCACAATGTGAGCTACTTGAAGATATGATTTACATGCTTTGGAGAGGAAGATCTCGAGTGTCCTCCTATAGAACTCTGATCTTATCACTACTGAACACCTTTGGGATAAATTGGAATGCTGACTGCACCCCAGGCCTCCTCAACATTGATTCACTGCTAGAGAGTAATTTGAGCAACATCTCTGCTGTTGGATGTACATCTGCCAAATGTATATATATATATTTTGACATATGTGGCATATATGTACAAGTATCTGACATATTTCTATATCTGTAAAATCCAACATGTATGCAATATATGTACTTTGCATATATTGCTATATATCAGGGGCTTTTAAACAGATATGGTTGTTTTAGCTCTCTCCTGTTTAGCTATCACAACACAACTGCCAACCTTTCTTCTTCCGAGAGTATACATCATTCTCTGAACTGTTCAACCACAGGGCAGCATAACAAATTTATGGCAATTTGGTAGATGTCCTTATCCAGAGTGGCTTACAATTATCTCATTCCTACAGCTGAGCAGTTGATGGTTAGGGGCCTTGCGCAGTGGCAATAGCAGCTTAATGGTGATGAGATTTGAACTCACGACCTTCTGATCAAGTCCAACATCTTAACCACTGAGTTCCCCTTCCATGTGAGCACACAGAAGCCCACGATTGGCTAGTAAATGACAGGAGCGGGATGGCTGTGGCATCGTTGGAAAAAAATGTATTTTAGGGTTCTTACTTTAGAGAAATTTAAAGTCAGGACCTACTGAATTTTAATTCTAAAGGAAAACCATTACATAATTCAGTATTTAGTTTGGCAGGAGTTTAATTAAAGTCTAAAATACTGACCATTCAGACCTTTTGGTTAAATGCTGACCAATGCAAACATAATCATTTCTCAACAATATTATGAGCTGTAATAAAAAAAAAGTATAAAAAAAAAAAACACCAGCTTGCATTTTTTTATATTGGCTGATTGTAAATACTTGTACATTCTGGCATGAAAGTTCAGTGTGGAAGCTCTTGGTTTCTTCTTTCAGGGTTTCATTGGGTTTGTTTGGCACATATTTTCATAAGGGGCTATTTTTTTCCAAGAACAGCATAAAATGAAAGCGCCAGGATCACTTTGAACGCACTCTCTAACAGTCATGATGTTATCTATATTTCACGGATCAACTCAGCCCACAAGGAATGAATAATGCTAAGGCAAACTGTAGCCAGCTGGTCAGACACAGATGCTGAGTTACTGAGAAGAATTTTTGGTCTAGGATTTTTTTTTTAAGGCAGGCACATCCATCAATAATAATAATAACATATAATAACAGTGCGACATGTGGTAAGAGGCAGGATGTGAGTGTGTAAACTCAGTAGTGGTTCTATTTAAGCACATCCAAGAACCAAAATCATACCAGTCCATACCAAAGGCTGTAACACAGCATGCAAATTTTGTACAAAGAACTTCATCATCAGAAATGAGAAACGAGGAAGGAAAAGGAAAGAAGCAGGGATGTGGCTTATCAGTCAAATGAAGAACTAACACAGAACAGGTGAACACAACAGGATAACAACCATAAAAACAGGAGTTTTTACACCAATCAAGCCATTAAACTATAATAAATTAATGAAAAATTAATAAATAGATCAAGAAAACAAAAGACAAAAGCAGTTGATCATACAGATCAGTGTCTAAATCTGGTAGGCACCTAACGCACACCTATGGTGCCAGCGATGCAGTTGGTCATTCTGTGCAAGGTAAGCAGAACTACATGATGTGCCATATGTGCAGCACATTCATGTTGATTTGTCTTTCTACGTTTGTTTATTTAAGCATATTTGCTTTGCCTGCTTTAATTTGTTTCCACAAAATTTTCAAGCGTGAACTTTGCTGCATGGCTGTAAGGTGTTGTAAGGCGTGTGTGTGAATTGTACATATGTATTTTAACACGACTCATTTCCTTCTGGTCTGCGCTACTAAATGTTATGAAGGGAAATGCAAATATTTACCAGTGGAGGTTTGGCAAGTTGTGGATGGCCCATGGTGCTTTCTTCTCGATTTCGTGTACTGTAAATCTAAGTTAGAGGGAGACAAAAAAAAAGATGGGGAAAGAATGAGTGAACTTATAAAAAATCCTGAACCAGTTCATGCTCTGCTTTCCTACTGCACTGACCCTGACTGAGTTGCAGACATGATGCAATGTATAGGATATTTCACCAACATTGTTGATTACTTATTCAGGTAAAAATTACTTTTTGAACAAAAGTGTTACAACCAAACAATTTCATTCATTCATTCTCCTTCAGGTAATGTTTTCTTCTTTTCTATCAGGATCACATCAGATCCAGAGCTTGGAAAACACATTCAGTATAGGATACTAGTCAAATCATATTCATATTCACATAATTGGTTACACCAAGGAGCAATTTATGCAGACAACTGATCCACAAATATTTGTACACCGATCCAGCATTACATTATGACCACCTGCCTAATATTGTGTTAGTCCCCCCATTGCTGCCAAACAGTCCTGACCCATCGAGCATTCTTCAGGAATTTGATCTACAGGACCTCGTCTGTTGGATCGGACCACACGGACCGGCCTTCGCTCCCCACGTGCATCAATGAACCTCGGCTGCCCATGACCCTGTCACCAGTTCACCACTGTGGACCACTTTTGAGCGATCACAGTTTGGCCCTTGTCAAAAATTAGCTCAAATCCTTACTCACGCCCTTTTTTTTCTATTTCTAATACGCAAGTTTCAGGACAAAATGTTCATTTGCTGCCTAATAAATCCCACCCACTAACAGGTTCCATGATAAAGAGATAATCCGTGTTATTCATTTTATATATTGTGGTATTATAATGTTATAATGTCATAATAGACGTTTAACAAACATTAACCCTAGTATTGGATCAAAAATGGGATCCTGGAGCTTTGAGGCAACAATGTTTTCTGGTGAACCATTACATCACTCTAGCCATAGACAGAAATTTCAAAATGGCTGAAAAGTAAGATCCATCTTCAGCAGGTCCTGGTTTGTCAAAAATGTATTACCCTGAGCCAGGAGCTATAATGGTTATGGTTATGTGGTTATGTGGACTCTGTTTGAGGAGCTCAGCCTCTGT
Organism: Silurus glanis; assembly: GCA_014706435.1. Taxonomy (NCBI): domain Eukaryota; kingdom Metazoa; phylum Chordata; class Actinopteri; order Siluriformes; family Siluridae; genus Silurus; species Silurus glanis. Next base: position 3,297,439 of record JAAIIK010000044.1, on the reverse strand, counting down.
GCCAAAAGTTCCTGAAAAGGTTCCTGTGGTGAAAAAAAAATAATCCAGAGAGCAGAGAACATGTGGGAAAGGATGTAGCGAGATAGACAAAGAGAACAAAATCAGAGGAGGGTACAGGAAGTGAGCAGTAAGCCACTATGCCACTGACCCTTGACGCCCATCTGTGTGACAGTAGCGGGCGACCCGGGCACCGTTCCAGCCTTAACACAGGACTCCAGCTTTGATCGACTGCCAGCGATTCATCTCTTTAAAGAAGCAGGAAGACGGGGGAGAATAGACCTCAGCTGCCAATTATTGGAAAAACATCAAGGTCTGAGTGGAAAGAAATGGACTGAGATTAACAAGATCACTCTGGATGCCTCGTTATTGTTGTTTTTGCTCAGTGAGAATGGAAGGTGTGATCAACAGAACGCAGTTCTATTTAGATATCATAAGTTTGCATGCATGGCAAAAGGGAGACATGAACGCAGAGAGCAGGACAGATGTACTGTATATATATATATATATATATATATACAATATTATATATATGGTTAATTACTGTGTGTGCACATGGTCTAGACGTACAGTACACAACCGCTGGATGAGAGAATGAGAGATGTGCCAGCTCAGCACAAAACACGGAAAAGCATCTGGAGCAAAAATAAAAGGAAATTTATCCCACAGTCTTGTAGAAGAATTCACACAAGTGACAGATTTGTGAGGATAAATATCACTTTCCATTTTCTACCTGGCTAAATATGGGGGACGGGAATCTGTCGCTGAAACTAGGCATGACATTTGAGGGAGCTGTAAAATAACTTTTTTTTTTTTTTTTTTTTTTTTTTTTAAGATGTCTGTGAGTGAGGATTATCTTAGAGACCATATAAGAACAAGCAATATTGGTGCATCAATATTTACAAACCCTGTTGGTCAGGGTAAAAGGAGGCATGACCTCATGCATTTCAGTCCCAATTAAATGGCTGAGGTCTTCATTAAACTCTTTGGTAAAGGAGACACAGGCTTTGTGCCAGTCAACCCAGTAAAGCAGTGTGGCCTTTTCTAATCTCTGTACAAGGGGGCGTGGCCTTTGTCAGCCCCAATCCTTTTTTCCAGGCCTTCTGAAGAGGGTGTGGTCTTATAAAAACAAAGAAGGTATGGCCTTTATTGCTGTGACCTATTTTAATTCCCAGTGAAAGGTTTGGTTTTTTGGGCTTTGTAGAAGGAGTGTGATGAGTTTTTTTGTCCTGGTAAAGGGGATTTAGTCTTATTATAATTAGTCTTATTAAAATAATTGTGCCCATTGCCAGTCATGGGAAAGGGGTGTAATCAATGAAATAGTTGGCTGCTTTAGACAGCCTTAATATCTCAAATTGACTATTAAATGTATGAGGGGTGCACTGTACTGTATCATCTCTGAAATCAACTCAGCTAACATATGGTTCAGATCCTGTGACTGCTTCACAACTGGAAACAGTACAAAAAAACTCAAAAATAAATGCAGAAATAAAACCCCAAAAGGCTAATATTCACCTTGCTGTAATTTGTCTGAATCAACTGGTAGAGCGACTCTATCATAGCAGATAGTTAGCAAAACATAGCAATTTAGCCTAACACTGTGCTACTACTGCTTCCATGCTATAGCCATTTTGGGTCGGAATATTTTTTCTTTAGTACAATTAGATATTTTTTGCACTTCCTCTTGAAGTTTGAGAAATCTACAAATTAGGCGGATGAGACCTTGAGCATTTTACGAGTCACTGTTCTCTGGAAAACGCCATTATTTCCTGACTTGTGTTTGTACGTAGTGACTGCCAGAGGTGGAAAGAAATGAACTACAAATACTTTGCTACTGTACTTAAGTAGATTTTTTTGGTATCAGAACTTTACTTCACTATTTATTTTTCGGACAACTTTATACTTTCACTCATTTCAATTTTTGACACAAATATCTGTACTTTCTATGCCTTACATTTTCAAACCAGGCTCGTTACTTAATATATTTGGTGAAATATTTTTTATTCTCATTGTGTGCCGTTTTCAGCCCATCAACCTATTTCCTGTCTTTGTGCGACTTTTTCAATCTACCACTGGTGTATCATTTCCTGGCACCATAGGCGTAGGCTAGTTTACAAAGCTAACAATGAGCGTGGCAGAAGTTAACATGAAGCATGGGGCTAACGTGGATGAGACAGAGGGAGTCAGCTGTAAACGATGTTAACATTACTGAGAACAGAGACGATGAATATCATCATCTTTTCTCTGCTTGTGTTCTATATGGTGGATTTTCAGCTTGGATACATTCTTAGGTAACAAAATTAGAAATTAGTTTTGTATTAATATATTAATTAGGGCTGTCAAAATGAATGGTTTAATAACGCAAATTCATTTTAATTGCAAAAATGTTATTAACGCTTGATTTACCAATTTGTAATAAACATATAAATTAATATATACATATAAGAGGCTAAATTCAATTGTTCAATGCAACACACATTTATTCACGACGTCCTTTTTTTACTCAGACATAAAAAAATAAATGCAACTTTAAAAAAGTTTTTTACTTTACTTTAAAAAAACAAACAAAAAAAACATTTAATCACTAAACATTTGTTTTACTGATGCACCAAGTCTCAAATCAAGCACCAAAATCCACCATGATGAACACATCCGGCAATTAACCCTCTGGAGTCGACAAACGCGCTGGTGCGGTTTTGTTGCATTTTTTCCCTCATAAAGCCGAAACAAACTTAAATTACTCTGTCTTTTTTATATTACAGATAAAAGCAACATATCATTTCATATAATTTTATTTGTATATATTCATAATAATAACAAAATGCTGTGCTTTTGTAAAATAAAGAAAACAGATAAGGTGCGCTCTCTGCCATCACTGTTATCTCCCTTCACAGACACATAAATAAAGCCTGAATCTCAGTGAATATTTGCCTCACTGACATAATAAATATATGTATAGAAAGCTTTAAATGTCTACATTTACAGTTTTTTAGAGATACTTTGGAGCATTTCTCAGATCAGAGATGAAATTCCCAAAACTCCTCGTTCAACCTCCACATCATTTAATCACTTGTGCACATCATAAAAACATTTCTTGTTGCTTTGATCAAATTGTGAATGCTTGGGTACATTTATCTAATTGATCGTGGTAAATGATCTTCTTTTTCCTACATTATCAATTGTTCATGTCATGCTGAACAAAATATATTACACAAGTTTCACCTAAATAGTCTTAACCCCCACAACATCTCAGCATCAGTTCATTGCATAAGTCATTGAATGCAAAATTGTTAAACCAGTTGTCATAATCTGTGAAGCTTAAATTTCTATTAAACCTTTGTTTATTGAATTATTGAATTGTGCAGATAAATCTTGAATTTCACTAATGAAGGTGAGTGAATGGCATCAGATCAACCAATAATCAACTAGTTGTCTAAAACAGGTCAAAGGTGAATCTTATGACCCTCTATTTGGCAACTAAGCCAAACACAAAATTACAATTTCTGAAAATTGATGAACAACCAAAAAACGAACAGACACTAATACAGTACAGTAAAAGTGTGAATCCTGTTCGGTCTCTTGCAATCAATATAAATCAAATACCCAATCAAATAAACAAATTCGTGCTAAAATTCATAGATGCAGTAGAGATTTTGTGCTTTTCAATCATTGTAATCCAAACTGTAGTTTATATCAAGAATATATAATATTGACAAAAATGACTAAACATTTTGATGATTTTACTTGTGAACAATGACAAAGGGACTTTTCATTCTGATGGGAATGAGATGTTTATTGACACAAATACTTACTTTTAAGAGATGAACTAAGGATTTTAAGAAAAGTACAGGCTTTTGCAAGAAATTCGATATGTTGCGCTGTTTGTCTAAATTGTTTTGAGAATGCACTTACTGGTTTGTGAATATTAAGGATGATTCGAGAAATGCTCCAAAGCAGCTGAGAAAAACTGTCAATAAAAATATGACAAAGATTTTAAATATACCTATTCACTGATTATGTAATCCGTATGAAAGTTAGAAGAGGTAGAGTTTCTCCGGTATCACCTCATTAACCGTCCGTGTGGAAACAGATTTATAGAGTATTAGAGTATTATAGAGTAAACATGTAACTTATTAATTTATGGTAAATTTTGAACAGATAAAACTGTGCTATTAAGTTGTGATTAATCACGATTAAATATTATAATCGATTGACAGCCCTCAAATTAATATGCTGTGACGTCCAGTTACCATGTGCCACTGAAACAGGCAGTAGTAATAGCTAAATTAGCTTTTTACACGTACATACATGTCAAAGCACAAACTTCTTTACTTTAACTTGATTAAAACAGTGTAGTCAGTACTTCAACTTTAACCAGAGTCTTTTAAAACATGAGTATCTGTACTTCTATTTGAGTGAAGGATGTGTGTACTTTTGCCACCTCTGGTGACTGCTGTGGTCCAGCCTGGCAGCCTGGCAGAGTTAAAACTGAAGTATAAATTAAGACTAAGACACAATAGACTCCTTGAACTTGTTTTTCAACTAAAGAACAATGTGTGACTTTGAAGTTTTAACCAAACCGCCGTAGAAGCCGTCAATCAACAGGAAGTGACATCACAAATGCTTAAAAACGCTCTCTCTCTCTCTCTCTCTCGCTCTCTCTCTTTCACACACTCTCTCACACACACACACACACACACACACACACACACACACACACACACACCCACGGAGACACAAAGAGCTTTGGTAAGAGGATAAGGCCATGAAGCCTACATGAAAGGCAGGGAGATTTGGTCGAGATGAAAGAGAAAGGAGGATATTTGTTCGCATCTCTCCATCCTCCGCTTTAGACTGTAGCGTAGCACGTTCATTCCAAACGCTCTTTACCTCCTACACCGACTTCCTCGCTCTGTCAGTCACATCTTTCCCATTTTTTTTCAGGCTTCCTTTCTTTCAGGCTGTATCTCCTTCCTGTCGCTTTTAATCTCTCGCTTTCCATACCTCCTGTGTTCTTTTCATCTTGCTTGTTCACTTTGATTTGTATTTTTCCTCATTTACCCCTCTGTCTCTTTCTCTCTCTCTTTCCTCTGATTTCCTATGTGCTTTTCTAGTTTTTGCTTAGAAACCTACATTATTATTGTGACAGGCATTAAGAGCAACACGAATTCAAACGGTCACACTAGTGAAGTTGTCCAAATGTGTGGTGATCTGAAAACCCCTGAGATATTGAATAATGTATTCACAAATATTTCCCCCTTGTTTTCACAGTTTTTCTCAGTTGCATTGGAGCGTTTCTCGGATCAGAAATGAAATTCTCAAAACTCCTTGTTCAACCTCCATGTCATTTAGTTACTTTTGACCATCATAAAAACAATTTCTCGTTGCTTTGATCAAATTGCAAATGGTTCAGCGCATTCATTTAATCAATTGTGTACAACCGTCTGCTGTTTCCTACATTATTAGTTGTTTATGTCATGTTGATCAAAATATATTATACTGGTTTCACCTGAATTTAACCCCTAAAACATCTCAGCATCAGTTCATTGTATAAGTCATTGAATGCAAAATGGTTAAACCAGTTGTCAAAATCTGTCAAGCTTAAATTTCTATTAAACTTTTTTTTTGGTAAATGTTTATTGAATTGCTGAAAGGGTCCCTGGTGGTCTAGTGGCTAGGATGAGCCGCTCTCACGGCTGCGGCCCGGGTTCGATCCCTGGTCAGGGAACCAACCCCAGCCACTCTTAGTGCCGATTCTGATGGGAATGAGATGTTCATTGACACAAATACTTACTTTTAAGAGATGAACTTAGGATTTTGAGAAAAGTACAGGCTTTTGCAAGAAATTCAATGTTTTGTGCTGTTTGTATACATTGTTTTAAGAATGCACTTACTGGTTTGCAAACATTAAGGATGATTCGAGAAATGCTCCAAAGCATCTGAGAAAAACTGTAAGAGGTTCTTAATTACCACCAGCCGGTCATGTGTCTCAGGCGATGTAAATGGTCTAACATGATGCCGTTTGGTGTGTATTGTATATGCAAGGGAATTATGTGTCTAAAATAAGTAACATCCGCCCACTACGTATTCGGCTTACATCTTCACCATCTTATGTCTTGTGAATCCACTGGCCCTCTCAAATCTGTTTAAATTAAATTTTCTATTTTCATATAACGAAAACTGAAAAGAAAATTTTTTATGGCCTTAGTACCATCATACATAAACAGATATTTAAAATGGCTAAATATTATGATAATTTTTTGTTCTATTAGTATTACATAGTGCTTGCTGAAAGATTGAATATTACAGATGTTGTCATATACTCCTGCTTCTTCTTTACTTAAAACCACAAAATTACTCGCTTTTGATTCCAGTCTGCTTTTTATCAGCGCATTTTGTATGAGGTTTGATGTGATTTGCAAATTAAATCGAGTTTAAAGTGTAGGCTTCCTGCCCTGGCATTCAATGAATAGCGTCTGCTTTTCTGCTCTTTCTTTTGGATAGAGCAGGCATCCTTCAACAGATAGAGGTGAAATTAATAAGACAGTATGTGGGTTAGGGGAATGTGTGTCACCTTGGTGGCTATGGAATATATTCATACCATATAATAAACATGGTAAACTGTGGTAGAGAGTGAAAGGGTGAGAGAGAGAGAAAGAGAGAGAAATGGGGAACAAGTGAGGAAGAGAGAGAGGAAGTGTGTATGTAAGAGAGAGAGAGAGAGAGAGAGAGAGAGAGAGAGAGAGAGAGAGAGAAAGACATGGAGACTGAGAGATGGACAGACAGAGTGAAAAGGTGTGTGTATGAGAGACACAGATACAGAGAGAAAGAAATGAGAGGGGGAATGAGAGAGAATGAGAAAGTGTGTGTGTGTGTGTGTGTGTGTGTGTGTGTGTGTGTGTGTGTGTGAGAGAGAGAGAGAGAGAGAGAGAGATGCGGAGATATTTGGCCTTAGCTTTAACAAGGTCACTTCCTGTCTCTCTCTCTCTCTCTCTCTCTCTCTCTCTCTCTCTCTCTCTCTCTCTCAGAGCTTTTCTGATCTGCTGATCTGGAGCAGGTCACACCTGATAAGTGCTCCGCCTCGATCCTTCCCAGCGGATAAAGCAGCAGCGGACAGGTGGTTCCCAGAAGCAGCCAGCAAAGGATATATCATGTCCATCTGTTTGCACTTAGCTTTCTCTTTCTCTCTCTCTCCCTCTCTCTTTTTTGCTCTTTCTCTCTCTCTCTCTCTCTCTCTCTCTCTCTCTCTCTCTCTCTCTCTCTCTCT
>JAAIIK010000044.1:3254670-3285174 GCA_014706435.1 Silurus glanis | reverse complement strand
ATAGATAGATAGATAGATAGATAGATAGATAGATAGATAGATAGATACTTTATTCATCCAAATGGGACATTTACAATTATCACATGTAACCATACAAATCTTTTATTTACAAAGTTTTATCTGTCTCCTCAAACACCATAAGATGACATGAAACATAACCCTCCTCCTAGATCCTCATGTTCCTTGTTTAGACCACACACAGCATCCCGGCAAACTCGCCAAACCAAAGTTTATCTTTATCTAGCCAGCAATATCACCAGATTTGATCTAATCCTAAAGACAAAGTACAAATTTACATAAGTATCTCAGCTCGGAAATACTAGTACCTTTAGGTAAACAATTCCTCTGAGTGAAAAGACATTCTGGACAGCCAAGCCATTCTTCTTGCTTAACTTTGGCTCTGCTCTCAGACTCTTATTGCTGTATGGAGAAGACACATGTTGATGGTTGGATTTCTGCTCTGGCATTCTGCCTCAGATGTTTAATGTACAGGAAAAAGAGAATCATTTAGATCTAAAGATCAGTGCAAATGATAATGTAAGCACTAATATCCAATTATTTTTACTGTACATATACATATTATTTTTATAACCCAGCCATTAGGGTTGCACAAGCCAGTGCACTCTTAGTGCCGGTCCCAAGCTCGGATAAATGGGGAGGGTTGCGATAGGAAGGGCATCCAGCGTAAAACATGTGCCAAATCAAATATGCAGATCACAAACCTGAATTTCATACCGCATTGGTCAAGGCCCGGGTTACCACAGGTATTGTTAGCCAACAGGGTACCGGTGGAAACTGAGCTACTGTTGGCCAAAGGAGGAGAAGGAGAAGATGACTACAGAGACAGCAGGGAAAGGAGAAGTGGAGGTTAGAGTTGATACTTTAAATGTTGGCATTATGACTGGTAAAGGGAGAGAGTTAGCTGATATTATGGAGCAGAGAAAGGTAGAAGAGTACAGTAAGAGTGTAATGGAGGTAAAGAGAGTTAGTGATGAAAGTGTAGCTGGGCGTTGGATTAGTGATGATGAATGGAGCAGACTTCGGTAAGCATGTTGGTAAAGGGAACAGAGGTGATGAGGAGGTGATGGGTAGGTATGGCCTTAAGGAGAAGAATGTGGAAGGGCAGATGGTGATAGATTTTGCTAAAAGGATGGAAATGGCACTGGTGAATAAGTATTTCAAGAAGAAGGAGGATCATAGGGTGACATATAAGTGTTCTATGTTCTATGTAGGAGATGCAACCTGAAGGAGATTGGAGACTCTAAGGTGTTGGCAGGGGACAGTGTAGCTAGACAGCATCAGATGGTGGTCTGTAGGATGGTTTTAGAGGTGAAGAACGTGAGGATGAGAGTAAAGACTGAAAGAAGAATAAGATGGAAACTGAAGGAGGAAGACTGTAGTGTGAGATTCAGGGAAGAGGTCAGACAGGGGCTCGGTGGTGGTGATGAGGTGCTGGATGATTGGTCAACTAGTGCAGAAGTGATAAGGGAGACAGCTAGAAAGGTACTTGGTGTGACATCTGGAAAGAGAAAGGAAAACAAAGAGACAATGTGGAATAAGGAAGTGCAGGAAAGCATAAGGAGAAAGAGTTTGGTGAAACAGAATTGGGATCGGCAGAGAGATGAGAAAAGTAGGCAGGAGTACAAGAAGATGTGGCAGCAGGTGAAGAGAGAAGGACAAAAGCAAAGGACTATGATGTTTGCGGATGATATTGTGATTTGTGGTGAGAGTAGAGAGCAGGTTGAGAAGAGCCTGGAGAGGTGGAGGTATGCGCTGGAGAGAAGGGGAATGAAAGTCAGTAGGAGTAAGACAGAGTACATGTGTGTGAATGAGAGGGAGGGCAGTGGAGTGGTGCGGTTGCAGGGAGAAGGGGTGGTGAAGGTGGATGAGTTTAGGTACCTGGGGTCAACAGTGCAAAGTAATGTAATGTATGGATTAAAGACAGTAGCGTTGATTATAAGACAGGAGGTGAAGCTGGAGGTAGCAGAGCTGAAGATGTTAAAGTTTTTGTTGGGAGTGACGAAGATGGACAGGATTAGAAATGAGTTTATTAGAGGGACAGAGCATGTAGGTTGTTTTGGGGACAAGGTGAAGGGGGCAAGATTGAGATCGTTTGGACATGTGCAGAGGAGGGACATGGGGTATATCAGTAGGTGAATGCTGAGGATGGAGCCACCAGGAAGGAGGAAAAGAGGAAGACGAAGTAGAAGGTTTATGGATGTGGTGATGGAAGACATGCAGATAGTTGGTTTGAAAGAGGCAGATGTAGAGGACAGAGTAGTATGGAGACAGATGATCCGCTGTGGCGACCCCTAATGGGAGCAGCCGAAAGAGGAAGAAGAAGAAGATATACATATTATTTTTATATATTATTGTATATGTATAAGATATACATATTATTTTACAGTATACATTGCTTTAACATATTGTAACTTTACAGTAACCAGGATGTAGAGAAAACAAAAGGAAAAAGAATCTGTCCATTGATAAAAGGGATAGAAATGGTGATTTTTAAAAAGTGCAAATGTATGTGGGACCATCCACAAACTAAAGCCTTGAAAAAATCTCAAGGTGTAATACTTAAAAAAATATCCCAGTACCTTCAGATTCAGGAGGGTTTCATGGATCATGCCATCCTTTACTCTTTCCCAAGGCTCTTCTCTTCACGGCTTCTTTCTAGCTTTCCAGACCCCTCTGGAATTCTCCATAATCTGCTTAAGGAACAAGGAAACAAAAACATTACTTCTAAAGGCTAATGCATTTGTAGAGCAGTGACCGCTCGCATTAATTAAACTGCACCATTTGAACAAATCTTTAAGTAATCCTTTTGAATACCCCCTCATGCATCCCCTCTTAGGTGTTTTATTGTCCGGCTCAGCTTTCATGTACCTTATGATTTGTTAAATGTGAAATGGATAATGCCGGTTGCTGTGGTCAAGGCAAAAGGTCACAAGGTCTTCTGATATTAAGATCCAGGCTGTTCCAAAAAGGCTGTCTGGGGTTAAAAGTCAGGAGACAGTGGTAGATCTTGGAAGATAATCTGTGCTGCCTGTCTGCTGAAACTCTGTCTGAGGTGTTATTTTACCTTAGTCCATACATTCTGGCAATGCATAACATGACCTGTTTATGTGTTGAACACCAGTACGCTCAACAGCTCCTTGTCATAGTCCAAAAAATACAGTATGTCCTTATATGTGGCATAGGCGCTAACGAATGAGTTGGTACTTCTGCTACATCAGATAGGTATTATTGTTGCTACTTCATGCTGAATTTCACAACTATGAATACAATATACAACATGATACAATACAAATACAATATTTGGAGCAAATACAGTCTTTACATTGCTTATTCATTCATTCTTAGTAACTGTCTTGTTAATGTTAAGCTATAATTAATTAAGCTATAGGATGACAGGTGAAACTTTTGGCAAATAGCATCAACAATGTTGTTAACTGGTAGGAAAATAATCCCATATATTTAAAAAACAACAACAACAACAAAAAAAACACTGTTTTCTTACATCTGAATATACATATGAGTCTGAAAAAGATACAAATAGTGTAATTGTGTAATATCTGTACGAAAACGTGCAAATTTGAACTGCCGATTTTTTTAAACTGATCTAAACATTAAAGTAATCCAGGAATGAGTGGCACAAGCATTAAAAATACACTCGAATGCTTTACTAGTCATCCGAGTCTACTGTAAAACCCTCCATTATCACAGCCTTTTTCATCTCCATATATTTTCATCAAGTTTCCAATGACAGTATTACCACTGACAAGTTCACATACACCAGGCTGTTTTATAGTGAGCAGTAGCCAGAATGACAGAACCAGGCAATGAATAGTTGCAGAGGTGCTTAACCACTAACATGAGTCAAGCATTTGATCTGAACTCGTCAGATGCGTTTGAACCGAACAAAGACAATAATTATAATCTGCGTTCTTTAGCAAGTGTCTATGCATTGATTCATAGTTAAGCCTGTGTACAGCCTGTTTAAAATAAAGGGCAAAAAATCAAATGCATAAAGGAAACACAAAGGAGCCTGTGATCATCTATAATAAATAGCATTTTTCATGAGTGACCTCCTTCCCATTAGAAAGTCAATCAGTAGTTAGACATGCAGACGAGCAGCAGGGACTCGTGCTGTGTGACCCCTGTTCTTGACCCTGCTATGCTTTGAACTTCCCAAGGGCTGCAATGCCGCTCTTTGATGATCGTTCCAGCCTTTCGTGACCGGACCCGTGTCGGGTTTGAAAGGACGTAAATAATAGAAAGCACTTTTGGGTAGAAGCAACAGCAGCAGCGACAACAAATTTCATTGGATGCCTCAGCATACCACAGAATTATTTAGAGAGCATATGTAAATATGTCTTACGATCATAGAGGAATGCTTGCGATTTCCTCCCGGAGGCCCTAACTGGTCATTTGGTGCGCAGATAGGAGCAGACCGCTCTGCACAGACAGCTATAACCATGGTCTGGACTTTGCTTGTGAACCTTGAAGAGAGAAAACACCCTTTCAAAGCACATAGTTGCGGTCAGCCTTGAACCCAGACAGGACATATAGAGCAGAATCTAATGCTGTTAAGGCAGCGGTTTCAAACGGCGCCGGGGCCACCGCAGGAACAGCACCGAGTTCACAGAGAACACGGTGCACGCATGAAACACAGGGATTTTAGTAGATGCCAGGTTATGTCACAAGCACTGTGGAGCTGCTTACAACAGAATGATGATTTTTTTTATAGATTAGCTGTCAGAAAAGTATGAGAAACACAAGTCGGATGCAGGTTTAAGATGTTTGCTTTGTGGAAAATGATCTATATAAGTGCATTGTTTATTATGTTTTTTTATATCAGAAAAACTAATATGAATATACAAGCCACATCCTTTAAATTTACCTTCAACACATAGGTGATAATTACTCTCAATTAGTGGTGGATGAAGTACACAAACCATGTACTTGAGTAAAAGTAGAGTTACACTAGCTAAAATATGAATCCAGTAAAAGTGCTCCATTTAAACTTTCACTTGAGCAAGAGTACAAAAGTATTTGCTTTCAAATATACTTAATTATCCAAAGTACTATGATTTATTATGGCTATAATGTTCCTATTATTATTTTTGTCACAAGACTCTTAAGCAACTCAGTTTCTGTGAAAAGACTCACAGCACACTGATCTATTAATAGAATGATATTAATAAGTCAAACACTGATTGATATCTATTACAAAATTATTACGAGCCCAAAACCTTCTTTTTAAACTATTTAAAAAAAATATTGTGCAAATAAAGCCACGATTTTTGTGGCAATTTAAAGTCAGGAGTACATCATTTATTCCTCTCAAAATGTTCTGCTTGCTGTTGAACTGATGCTGAACTTTACGGTCATGCTAAGTAAGTAATGAGTTCACTTTTTATTCACTCATAAATGAAAAGGAACGACTGATTTCGCAAAATTTAGTTTAGTAAAAAGATACTAAATATTATATATACAAAAAATATTTGACTTTGAAATGTAGGAAAGTTAAAGTAAAAGTCTCCATAGAATGCTAGCTAGCATGCTAGTCAGACAGAGAAGTTCTGTGGCTGAATGTTTTATAACCCTCTTTAACAATGTGCTTATTAGATAGTTTGGCATGTTTGAGTTCACAAATCAAATTGATTTATGACGGTAATGCAATTTGTCATATTTCTTCCCATCGGCACCAATGACGACTCTGTTTCACACAGAAATTCTTTGTGCAATTTTATCTGCCACCAAAGTAGCAATCGTGTTTTGGGCCACGCTAAGGGTTCATAGACGAGTATGCTATAAACAAGAGGGAGCCAGTAAATGTGATTATCAAGTCACAGACACCACAAAAACCATCTCAAATAGCAAGACACTATTCTCTCAGATTCATTCAGGAGCAGTGATTTTCTTTTAAGGGAGGAACTTGTGGTTCTATAATGTGATGTAATTGTTAGAACTGACCACACACCATTGTTACATGCTAAACAGACAGATCTCCTTATGTGATCTTTAAGTGACCACAGCCTTATTATATAATGATGTATTTGAAATAGGTGGCTCTTGCCAAAAGGCTGTCATAAAAAATACTGTAATGTCATACGGGAATGTGGATTTTTACCCCATCATCTTCTGTGATAGATGCATTTTTCTGTTGTCAAGCTTCAGGGACAGTCTGACTGGAGCCTTTCTGTTGCAATCCGAGCTTTTGGGAATTCAGGGTGATTATGCTTGTATATGAGACAGATTTTTGGGGGACCTGTTTGTGACATGATTATGAAACAGTCTTAGTACTTGTTCAGGAATTACAGGAATAGCAAGGTGTTTCTAAAGGTAGTGCCTCCAAGATGATTTTTTATTAAAATTAATTTTAACAAATGTAATTTTTGGGGCATTTACATACATACCGAGCCACAAAGAAGACTTGTGAAACACCAAGACATATCTTGGTTGCATATATTTTAAGCCTGGTTCATCGCTGACAGTTAGGTATGTGTTTAAAAGGACTAGTCGTTAATTTATCCTCTAGACAGTGCTTGGATTAGCCTCTGGATGGCATTTTGAGTCTTGCCCGCTCTATTGTTTTGGATTTTGGTACTTTATTATGACTCTTAAACCATCCCAACCTTTCAGGAACTCGAGCTGCGTCAAAACGTTTTGGGAACGCCCCGCATTGTCCATGCTCTGAATCACGTTTGAAATCCAGCCAATAGGCAAGTCGTGACGTCATCGGCGGGCAACGTTGCGTAAACCAGAAAGCTACAAAATGGCTGAGCGATGGTAGCGACATTAGCTTCTAATTGTTCAGGTAAGCGCTTTGTGTGTGAATCTGTGCAGCCATGAGCTTAAATGCAAGCAGAATTCCACAGCCAATGTGTTGTTTGCTTAGCTTAGGAGCATGCTTAGTCGACTCTCAAGACAGTCAACTGTTAGCATTTTTAGCAGTGCGGCTATGTGCTCCCGCGAGACGAAGTGGCGTCGAAGGTCGATGGGCTCGCAGGCCAACCTAGCAGAATGCATGGAGATGGATGAGTCCTCTCCAGCCTCTCCTGCTAGGCTGAGCTTCCATTCCCCGGGGAAAGCATTCACTGCGGCGGTTCCTTCTTCCAGCGCTTGTAACACGGAGCTCTGTATTTCTTCCTCCAAGGAGAGAGAATTTTCGGATGCTAGTGAGACCATGGACTTCTTACAGCCTGTGCTGTTAGAGGAGTTCCTGAAGGGTAGTGACTCGGGCCGTCGCTAAGCTAAAGATAGCTTGGCCAGATGGAGGAGACCTGCAGCCGTTCCGGAGGCTCCAACAGCTGCAGGGCATTGCTCCAGCCGCTCTGGGAGGGTCAGAGGCCAGCCTCGAGAGGCTGGTTCCCCTGAGAGATTTCCTGGCAGCTTGGGAAGAGCTGCCAGACGTTTCTCGTTGGGTCCTGCGTACAATAGAGAGGGGCTACTCGATTCAACTCGGGTCCTCTCCTCCCCGGTTCAACGGGTTGTGTCCCACCCTGGTGGAACCCAAGCAGGCTCTGGTCCTGGAGCAAGAAGTACGCACCCTCCTGAGGAAAGGGGCCATCAAATTGGTTCCTCCCTCAGTCAGAGAGTCGGGCTAATACAGCCAGTACTTCATTGTTCCGAAGAAGGACAGCGAAAGAGGTCGTGTCTCAGATCAAGTCCGAGGACACGGTAGATCTAAGGGACGCCTATTTCCACATAGCCATCCTTCCTGTGCACAGAAGGCTCCTGAGGTTTGCTTTCAGTGGCGAAGCTTACCAATACGGGTCCTCCCCTTCGGCCTAGCACTCTCAGTTACTCACTCTCTTAGCTCGATCAGAGCTTCAGGCGGTCCGGCATCGAGATTTTCTCGCTTGCATGAAGGAGCTGGGGTTAAGACTGAACCACCTTCTTGGGCATAGTGTGGGACTCGACCGTGTTGCAGTCACGATTGTCTCCCGCCTGGATCGCAGCCATTCTCACAGCAGTCGGGAGAGAAAGAGAAGGCCAACCACTCACTGTTAAGCAGTTCCAGAGGCTGCTAGGTCTCATGGCGGCAGCGTCTAACGTGAATCCAATTGGCCTCCTTCATATATGACCCCTCCAGTGGTGGCTCAGAGACAGAGGGTTCTCCCGAGGGGGCAGCCCACTCCATACTATCAAGGTTCCGAGGTGGGCTCTTCGAAACTTAGATATATGGAGAGAACACACGTTCCTGTCTCAAGGCCCCGTCCTGGGAGCGCCTTGTCGTTGCTTAACGCTAACGACGGACGCATCTCTCACAGGGTGGGGAGCGGTCATGAGTGCCCGCTTCACCCAAGGTTGGTGGAATGAGCTACATCGTTCATGCCACATAAACTGCCTGGAGATGATGGCTGTGATTATAGCACCTTTCGAGGCAGGGGCCGAGGCCTGGGGAATGGAGGCTCCAAACTGAGGTGGTGGAGCAGATATGGCAGAGATATAACAGATCCCAGGTGGATCTGTTTGCGACTCGGGGACCTCGCACTGTCCCCTCTGGTTCTCTCTTTCTCACCCAGCCCCACTGGGGCTGGACGCCATGGTGCAGACGTGGCAGAGGCTACGTCCGTATGCCTTCCCTCCTATCGCGCTGCTCCTTTGCGTTCTGGAGAGAATCTGCCAGGAAGGAGTACGTCTCCTCCTGGTGGCACCTCATTGGCCGGGCAGACCGTGGTTAACGGACCTGCTGTCCCTCCTCGAGGGCCCTCCTTCCTACCAGGAGAGATTTCCTCTTGCATGCACGGGGAATCCTAGTTCACCCCTGCCCAGAGTTACGGAAGCTATAGCTGAGGCTCCCTCACCACCTGTCATTTTGCAGGCAATCTGCCCTCCTCCTTTCCCAGCTCCAGACCAGGAAAAGCAAAATCGATTGTTTGTACAATTTTTTTGGAGAAATGCACAAATATTAAGGTTTATTAATGATTTAAGAAATGACCCAAAGCAACTGAACAAAAATTGTAATAGCCAAATATAATAGTTTATACATAGAAAACTATCTTAAGTGCAGGTATAGGGTAGTGAAGAGAGGTTAGCTAAGGACAGATGGAAGGTCAGCAAAATATAGAGGTGCATTGTGCAGAGAAATGAGGTAAAAATGTCCATGGAACAACAGGTGACTATACAGAGATCAAATAGCAATTATACAGTTATTTTTGTTAGATGATAATAATAGAATAGAAATACTATGCTCAATAACAATAGAATTTTTACATAATGTCAAAATATTCTTGGGCATAAATCAACACAAAGTACATTAAAAATGATCTTTAGTTAAGGTTGTAAAAAGAAAGCAACAGAAGTAGCTAGGATTAATAAATAATTGTATTAATAATAATTTTAATTAAGAATTAGCACGTCTTTGTGACATTCAGTAGGTTTTCTGCACCTGACAAGCTTCAGTTTTTTATTGTTTGCTTGTGTATTAACTTCAAAGAAAGAGTGTAAACGTGAATGGGAATCATTTATAGCTGGTTGAACAAAAAAGCAATAATGTGAAATCATTTTTTCAAAGGTCATAACATTAATTTAACTGTAAATGTATGAAAAATTTATATTCATTAATAAATAAAAATGTGTAATCACATTGCTGCAATAGAATAGAAATCATACACTTTGGGGCCACTATTATAGCCACCTTGTTTTTATAAAAAGACTACTAACATTTTTTGGTTCTTCAGTTGTTTTACAAGGTGTTGAACCCGTATCCCTCTAGATCCTCGTGATTTTATGCTACATGCCTGGCTCCAGTTTCCTCATTACTATCAGAGAACCTCTAATTTAACTGCAGGAAACACCAGTGTTAGAATGAAAACACTGTGTACCACTGCCTTGTGTTAACAAGATCGACATGATTATGACGTATACACACAGCGTTCTTCTTCACTTGTGCAGTACTGAAGTGGAACAACACATGCCCCTGAATAAATAAAAATGTCTAAAACCCACCGAATGAGATTTCATGTTTTGTTTCACTACTTGAATTCAGTGCTGAATGTAATTAGCGGGATTTGTGCAACATAGGAGAAGCATGGAAGCAGAAAGAGAGAAGGCCTCTGACTACGAATAAATGGAGGAGGGTGGGAGAACTGGAGAGTCGAGAAATAAAAGTCACTCGTATGTCTAACATTGCTATGTATACTGAATACAAATCAGAGAGGAGGGCCTGTTTAGCCAGGCGTAGTGTTCTCATTTTCAATGCAAGAAGTGTAGAGCAATCAGAAGTCCCTACGGATGAAAGCATGACCGCAATATCTGCTAATGCCACATTTGCAAATCCTCAAGTCCAGACAGAGAGAAAAAAGAGGGTAAGATGAGAGTGAGAGAGAGAGAGAGAGAGATGTATACAGTGTAAAGTCTGTATGTATGAGAGAGAAGGAGATAAAGAGAAGGAGAGAAAGAAAGGGAAGGGGGGGTGGTTTTGGTGTGATGCTCTGTTTGGCGAGGTATAAAAAAAAAAAAAAAAAAAAAAAAAAAAAAGAGGATTTGCTTGCGAGAGCGCAGCATGAGCTGCTTTGTAGTGCCTGTGCTGATGGAAGGCGAGCCTGGGCCAGGATTAGGCTCTTTTCATCATCCAGTCCCATCTGGTATCAAGACTCTGTTTGTTAGGGCTTCGGTTCTTTAATGTCTCGGCTTGGATTTCACAACGATTCATTCCTTTTACAGCTGTGGGGAAAATGTAGCTATACTATCCCTCTCCCTCCAGTGCACGCAGTATGATAAAACCCACAAGAAGATCATGATAGAAAGCATAAGGTAAGGTAAGCATTAGTTTAGTACCAGGCTTTATTTTGGGTTTCTGTAATTAAGAAGAAATAAGGGATTAGGCATAAAAAAATGGATTATGTACTACTTGTCCATAATTTTTTTTTGCCTCTATCTCCCTATAATATATATTTAAACACATCATCAACACTTGTTTGCAGTATGTCCTTAACATACTTATGACAATTTCAAAAAAGTTTTATTAAAAATACTGTTCACTTTACTTTGGCATCAATTCAATAAGTCTCGCTATAAGAATCTGCTAGAAGACTACTCATCTCCATTCTTCTTAAAACAATTCCCTCAATTAGTAACTTTAGTAATAGTGGTGGAAAGGTCTGCATCCCAAATCTCCCTCACTGGATTAAGATTTAGTATCTGTGAAGACGGTAGCATATGATTTACGTTATTTTATACTCATCGAACTGTTCAGCGAGCCTTTGTGTCCTTTGGATGGGGAGCGGGGGGGCCATTTGGATAGAAATGTTTCGAACCAGGCTAATCTGTCAGAATGGCTTTGTATTGATTTGCAGTGACGCGTCCCTTAAAGAGGACAAACGAACCCTGAACCGTGCCAGAAAAACGTCAAAACGTAAAAGTTACAATGTTTTTTCTATTCATTTGTCATTTGGGTGTATTTTAAGTCTATTTATGCCTCGCAGATGAAACCCTTGAAATGAAAACACATTTATCTCTGTTAAATAAATGGTTCTGTTGAAATTTGTTTGTTAATTTGCCTTTAGGTTTTAATTTGTCTTTACTAATAATGAATTCTGCCTCACCTAAATATGTTTTGCAAATGCATGCCCATCTTTATGCTTAAAATTACATATGCACAGAGGTAGTCCATATTTATCATTTTTAACTACACTATATTTTGGTATAGCAGCTTCACCGTGTGTGAACGGTAAACCAAGCAAATGGTGGTGCAAACTGCCCAACACATCATTGTCACTCAAATACCTGCCACTGAGCACCTTCACCACAGTAGATGTCTTCTGAGAGCATGCAATATCATCAGGGACAGCCAACATACCAGGCATAAACTGTTAAGCAGAGGGGAGGTGGTAGCTTAGTGGTAAAGGCATTGGGCTTTGTGTCTGAAGATTGCGAGTTCAAATCCCAGCCATACCAAGATGCTACTCCTGGGCCCCTGACCCAAATGCTGCTCAGTTATGCCATAAATGTTTAACCTCCTTCCATCTAGAAGGATTTATAAGAACTTTTAGACTTGAACTAGCAGGGCCAGCCTTTCTTCCCAACCTCCCTCACCATACTGAACTCTTCACAGCACCTATAGGTCACTGATATCTCATTGATGCATTATTGATTTTGTATATAATTATAATAAGACTGTATATAATTACACATTCATAGCATATCCAAGCTTATATAGCTGTATACAAAATCTATATACACTGTATATTGTCCTGGAACCATTGTACATACAATGTTCATATCCCAAATATTGTACACTTTTATAGCTCATATTTTTCTAACATCTATCTATCATATAGTGTATTATAGTGCATTTCCACCTTCACAGATTGCATGGAACGATACCCAATTGCATTGAGCAAAAAAAAAAAGATAAAAATGGATTCCAGTTGTCCTAGATGTCTACACAAAAAAGCTTTGTAATTTTTTTCTAGATTACAGTAAGTCACACTGTGGCCTAAACCACATCAGCGAGTCTGCATAGTATTACTGAGAAATTGGATGCGATTTGAAGCAAATGTTTATAGAGGAGGTTTTGGGGTGGGTGGGTGAGGGTTATAAAAGTTTGACAGTATTCTGTGTGGACAGCACAACCAAGCCATGGTCATTATGATGCTAAGATCCTGTTTGTTGCCATCCCACATTAACAAGCTTCTTTTCAGCTTTTTTCTGTCATGGTTCATAATGGTCTCCAGCTTGTGCAGCGTGAAAGACTTCAGGAGAAATATATACTACAGATGATCTCACCTGCGCCATTGACACATGGATTGGGAGTGGATGGAGACATGGACCTGCATTTAGTCTTAGGGTAAAAACTCTGGGATGGTAAAGATGCACATGTCACATGTACGTTACAGCACAGTGAAATTCTTTCTTCGCATATTCCAGCAATGGTAGGAGCTTAGGTCTGCCATGATACAACAACCCCTGAAACACAGAGGGTTAAGGGCCTTGCTCAAGTGGCATCTTGGTGATACTACTTCCTTAACCTTCTGATCAGTAACCCACAGCCTTATCTACTTCTTTGGCAGCATGATACAATATATGTCTATATCAAGAGATAAATGAACTAGAACTAGTTTGATTGTAATCATTATAATGAGGCGTGACATGCACAATACACCCAATGGAAACTTTATATACTGATGACCCCATCGTAACTTAAAAAGACAAGACATGACCTAGCCTACCCAGGAGTCTTAAAGAATGGTGATCAGTATCAGATTTAGTATACTGTTTTTTTGCTAATAATGTAACAAATTACAGTACATGATTTAGCAGAACAAAGCCATTTACAGTACCATATTGTATATAACGTGTATGTGGAAGAGGGTGCGTGGACGCCTTTGCCAATATACCCACAGTTCACCTGTAGTCCCACCTTTGCTGCTATAATTACTTCCAATCTTCTGAAAAGGCTTTCCACCTCAATTTCTGAGCATGACTGAGGGAATTTCTGTCTATTCAACTAAAAGAGCATAAGGCGCTGATGACAAGGCATTCCACTTCATCCCAATGGTATTCACTGAGGTTAAGGTCAGAGCTCTGTACAAGCCCACAGACACTCAAGTGCTTCTACTCCAATCTTGGCAAACGATGTCCTTATGGAGCTTGATTTATTATCATGCTGAAACAGGTTTGGGATGACTTAGTTCCAATGACAGAAGATTTTAACGCTCCAGCATAGAAAGCCATACATTTTATTATGATTGTGTTCCTCCTCCTTTGTAGCAAGATCTTAGGAAGGGCCCACATATAGGTTTAATGGCATGGGGGCTAGATGATAGTGGTAAGTAAAAGATTATGCTGAGCCTCCAGTTTTTCTATACCTAAAGTAACTCTTATGAAACCTTATGAAACCAGATGCAAAAGGGAAGCTATTGTCTTCGGGGTGACATCAGCTAGTAAAGGTTATAAATCATTTAATCTAGATTATTCCAACAGAAGTGTGTTGAACTGAACAAAGAACTGGATTGACACAAACACTAGCTTGAATGTGTATTAGGCCTTTAAACTCTGACACCAACCCAGCCCTGATGATTTGACTGTGTACATGCATTGTGTGTCAAAAACGATGAGTGCTGACATTTAAGCAGAGTTGCACGAATGATTGTGATATTGCTGAGGGAGTGACAGCTGAGGATGGCTCAATCTGCCTTAAGCACACATGACGGACAGGCGGGGTATTAACTCTGACAGTAATATGCAAGTGAAAGCGGACCTGACAAAGAAAACGTTCGGGTTATTGTCAAAAATGACTGGTGTGTGGGTTTACATCAAAGACACTGGCGCTATGAGGTCTCTCAGGAATGCACTAACATGCGGATGTTCCACGGACGGTGTGATAGGATGTTTATGATAATCAGTATGTTCAGAATGGGTTGTATTAAGAGCTGAGGTGCATTTATGACTGATAAATCAATGTTGAAATTGTGCAAATCAATATACTGAATTCAGATGCAAGAACAAATCTAAGTGGGTAAGAAAGGAGACATCCCCACTGGGCACAGCACATATTTGCATATTTATTGCACCATACACACCACATTTAGTTGTAAGCTAAGTGGTTGCATACAGCCCACCAGCCCACGCAAGGTTCCACACACATACCCACTGCCCTACTCTATTCACGGATAATGCATGAAACCCCAATCATGTTGTTACATTACAGTATGTTAAGATGTGTGATGTGACTGTGTTGTGTGTGCACATTATATGGCTACCATGAAATGGAGATGAAATCTGTATTGTTCCATTACATCACATTTGCAGGGATTCATATGATAGTTACAACCAGAGCTAGTATTATTTATTAATGGTTACATATTTCTAAGATATTTTCTTAGTTTATTTATTATATCTAGAGTTTCCTTTAAATGGATTTAAACCTCTTCATGCTTCATGGTACTATCTGTATAGCTCTTGGGATATACAAACATTTTCCTTCATATAATGTTCAGTATAACGCTTGCTTGTCTAAGCAGAAACTTTATTCCTAATTGATACAAGATTGGGCTTGTAAAATATTCATTAATCTTGTGCATACTCTTTACATGCAGCCTGAGAATGTACTTCACAGCTTCAGGAGTCAAGGAGTCAGGAGTTTTTTACTGATGATAGTGTGCAATTCGATTGAGATTGATGGTAACAAAGCTACAAATGGTAGCTAACATAGTGTAATTAAGCTAGTTAGCTAATAAATACAAAAACACATCTAGTGAATATTAAGTCCAGTGTAGGGGACGACTCTGAAAAGTTATTATCCTTTTCTGAGAAAACGACCTTGGTAGAAAATTGAGTGAGTCTTTGGATATCATTCGGCTTTCTTGATGCCACTCTCACATATAAAGGTACCAGGTATTTTTTCTTGTTGTTAGATTCAGGCCATCAAAGATGCATCATTTGTACCGTTAGACTGTGGCTGTATTTTAGTTGGACCAAACATTCCATTTATTCAGTGTAAAGCAGTATTAAGCTAATTAAGGATCCATGCACCTTCCTGGGCAATACATACAGTACATATTAAAGGTGAAATTTACGTACCCTTGTTAGTAACATCAAGTAATGAGGAAAACTACTTTTATTATGATTACTCCTGTTACAAACAGGAATTGATTTTTCAATAATTATGGGTTTGTATATATTTGTATTTGTGATATCATGTCTGCTAATTCGAAGGATGGTTCTGGTGAATGCGGCTAATCAAAGAATCCTGCTCTGGGCCCTGGTCTCTTTTGGCAGGCAGAAATACCAGTCCTTGACTAGACTCAGAGGAAGACAGGATGATTAGATGGAGTGCCACAGGGCGGGTGAAGCAATAAAAGACTATGAAACAAAGGAATGAACCTGTCCACCTGTCAGGCATTCATGTGAGGATGTCGAGTTTTGTGTTCTTCGATATGTCCACCCTTTTTACCCCCCAAACCACCCAGGCTCTCAGCCTACATCTTGTTCTGACAAGACCTCCCAGGATAAATAGGTTTATGCAAAATATCAATTATACAAAGACTCTGTACAATCCCAGTGGCAGATGAAGAGCACCTCACTAGCTGCATTGCCTGCATGCAATCCACAGAGGTGAAACAAAGACAAAAAAAAATGCATTGCCTAGAGTAAGGTGGTTGATGTGAAGGACAACATCTGCCATGAAAAGCAATGTTGCAACTTCTATTTCACTCCGTTAGACAAGAAATAAATTGAAAGGCACTGGAAGGCAGAATATGAAATAGACAGAAGAGGCTTGACACATCACATGTTTTACAGGGTCAGCAGCAAGACTGGGGGTTACAAATTTGACAGAAAAAGTACAATTGCCCTACTTGTTTGGTTACCCTAATCAGTCAAAATTCAGAACAACGTTGGTCATCCTTAGCAATTGAAATTGTGGAGACCATGATGAGGCTGTTTTCCTACTAAAAGGTTTGCTTTATATCTGAAGCATTTTATGGTGCGGATGGGGAATCCCAGACATGGTGAGACGTTTAAATAGATCACTGAGCGTCTCCGGGAGTTTGTGCGTGTGTGTGGTCAAGAGGAGACTGTAAATAACTGAAGAAAGTCCCACTGGGGAGTGGCAGAGGTCACATTTGTCATGGTGGTCAACCTGAAGCAATAAAGCATCTTTTACCATTATCGTCACTGAGAAAATATGCCCGGAAAGAAAAACGTACAGTAATCGTTCAATTGGATACAAATGAAATAGTTTTTGTTACAGGCAAACATTTACTTCACTTTTTTTTTTTATAGGACTTCTGTTAAAGGTAAAATATTTACATATTTTCCAAAATACTAAATCCTATATTAGTGTTCTCTCACACATATTGCATCCTCCTAATCTAGACATGCAGAGCTGACATTCACTGCTTGCTCCAGGACAGCCCCTTCAGCAAGTCAATAGTCTAGCAATCACAGTCCTATAATAGCAAAAGCTCTGGGCTTATTGTCTAATTCTGTCTCAATCACAACTATCTGAATGGTCACACTATCTCAATCTGTGCTGGCTGATGTGATAGCAGTACCAGACAAGAGATAATACTGAGGAATTGGATCAGCGGACTTACGAAATAGCCGACACAGTGTTTTGTGCGAGGTGTGCAATTCCATTGTTGACATACCTAGACTAAATTCTGCACGGTTTGAAAATTGCTTGTCCCATGACTTTGCTTATAGGTTTGACCTTCAAATACAGATATAGTTTCTGGTTTCAGGACAGAGAGCAGGCCTCTAAAATGGACAAGGCCACAAGTTGTTATATTCAGTCACAAAAATAGGGATGCATTAGTACCGGTGCTAGCATTGGAAAAATTCTACCTATCTAAGTATCAGTATTGGTATCAGTGTGATACTTAGCTTATTACATTATACAAGTTCATTAAATAATACCCAGACAATTGAAAATGTAGGATTTTGACGCAACAAAAAACATACTAGCCTTGTTGTAGTGTGGCACTTTTCCATAATCTCAACTGCAAACCTACTTACCTAATTACTGCATTTCTTTATAGAAATTCTGTGAAACCCATATATTTTTCATGGTATGCTATACTTATTCATGTGATTATATATAAGACCGTTCTTATCTCCAAAGCAAAACGGTTTTCAAAACAAGGCCAGTATCCAATGTTTAATCTGCTTGATGTCCGACTTAGATTCAATAAAAGGTGTGTTTTGCATGCTGACAGTCTGCATTTGAGCCAATGTTTGAAGAGTCAAAGATATTCACCACTGGGGGCTCAGTTTTCTCACTGGCTCCCCACCGAGACCCCATGATGGCGAAGCTTGAAGAAAAGAGTGGGAAGAAGGAGGGGATGTAAAAGATTCAATGGGGAATGAATGAAGATGTTAATCGTCTTATATGTGGGCCCTTATAAAATATTTTCTGTGATTCTGTCCAAAAGGATCGCTGTTGGAGAGGGTAAGCGTATACAGAGACCTGCAGTGCTAGATGGAAAAGGCAGAGGTTTACCTTCCCAATGCATCCATCGCTAAATGGTGGCCACAGTCGTCTAAAGGCTTTTCACCACTGCATATTCTAATCCATTTCAACAGGGAAGGAAAAGAATGAAAAAAATGCAGAAATCACCGTAGAAATGAAAGGCCATTCTTTTTGGTAGCGTTGCATATTAGCATGTTTAGTGTTAGTATTAGCTTGACACAAGTATTACCAGATTTGCTATTTTGCTTATTATGTTTGACATCCTTCACACATATTTGCCTTTATAAACACCTGCTAGAGCAAACGATAACCTTGTTGGTAAATTTCTGCATCTTTGTGCTGTGTTAATTAGCGATAACCCACAATGGTGGGCTTCAAAGATAGCAAAGATAATCGATGACATTCAGACCAGTCAACATTAAGGCGACCCCCTACCTGGCCCCGTCTCGTTTCTTCCTCCGCCTTGTTCTCATTCCGAAATGGATCATGTCAGTCCGTTAGCCAGTCCTCTCCTGCAGCCGATGATGATCCGTAGGTGGTCTTGGACCAGGGCGTCGTCCTTGGCATTGTGTGTATCTGGAAAACGCATGTCCCCCCCAACACTTGCGCTCACGCTGCAGTTTAAGCTGCCACCATCCGATTGGACAGCCGACAGCAAGTCTTCATCAGCAGAACATCCCTGTTGTCATGACAACTTGCCAATATGCCTGCCATCAAATGCAGGCGCATAATTAACGGCCGACTAGTCTTCAAGTCTTACAGATTACACTTTTTCACGACTGATAGCTAATTTCATTTGACTTGTTCGATGCTAACCTGAACACGCTGCACGTAGCATTGAGGCAACCTTAGCAACTGCACTGGGCTGTTAGCCATCTGCTGTGTCCAGCTTATTCGCTCCAATTCATCGCATCACAGGATGGAAAATCGGCTTACAATGACACATATCATGATAGTTATGCTTTGTACAAATGGAGAGAAGAATGGTGGCGAATTTTTATATATTTTTTTACAGTAATCCTATTCTTCCTGAAAGACTGCATGCATAATCGTGATTGCACGTGGCTAGATGGGTTGGCTAAGTTGGCTCTGGTTAAAAACAAAGAGTAGCCGTTAGTGACAGACTCTCACCGATCTGATCATACTATTGTCCATGTCAGTTCATCTGAACACGATTGGCGCTCAGATGAACAAGGCTGCCGAAAGGTTCTGTGTACCCATTTCTCGGTTCTGACTCAACTCGGTTTAGGAGAAAACAATGACTGAGACAGGAAGAAAAAAGTGAGGAATGGGGAATGAAAAGGAGGAGTCTGAAGAAGAAAGGGAAAGAATTATCTCTGTGTCAGGCGTGTTCTCCCGTTGTGAACAGATGTACGCTTCTACACAGAGACTCCCGCTGTGTACCGAGCTGGCCCCATGGTGGGTGTTAGAGTCAGACGTTTCCATACTCTGTTTCCCCTGCACTCCTGACGCTCTAACCCCAGCCGCCTGCAGCCCTCTGTGCCACCCCCTCTCTAGGCCTCAAAGCGTCCTGGGATTCTGGGCCCAGTCCCTGGCCTTTTAATGCTAATCCTTGGGCATTGTCCTTCCCTGGCACCCTACCTGGCGCTGTAGAGAGCGGCGAGACTGCAGGGTGTCCACAGGGCATCAATGATAGTGGGTGATAAATGTGAAGAGAAACCATGCTGAAGTCTGTAAGTCCACCAGGGTTTCATGGTAGAGGCCCTGGTCAAAAATTGGTTACAAAAAAATAAAAATAAATGTTCTCCTTGGCTTTACATAGTGTTTATTTTTTTACTGAAACAAAAACATGTGACTAAGTTTATCGATAAATTCATTGGAACATTTATGGAAAGTTCAATTGTGAATTTTAAACAGTGGTATTTTTCTGTATGTTTGTCTATAAACAATATTAAATAAATCTCAAATTATTGTAATCATAGTTGCTGAGATTGAGAATGTTGCACTCGAGGTAGGACTACATCATGAATGGGGACACCACAGAGCACAATTCGCACATTTACACTTAGTTAGCAATCCACCTAGTGGCAAGGTTTTGGATGAAGAAAGGACACTGAAGATACAGAACCAAAAGAGTAAGGTACTTGAAACTCCATGTGGATAAACATGGTACAGACATTTGCTTGATGTATGCAACATTGCGTTTTTTCGCAGTTGCTTTGGTGCGTTTCTCAGATCAGGAATTAAATTCTCAAAGTTACTTGTTCAACCTCCACATCATGTAGTCACTTTGCACATCATGAAAGCAATTTCTCGTTGCTTTGAACAAATTGCAAATGCTTCGGTACATTTATTTCATTGACTGTGTACAATTGTCATTTTCAGTTGTTTAAGTCATGTTTAAACTATATTATACTAGTTTCACCTCTATAGTCTTAACCCCCAAAACATTTTAGCATCAGTCATTGTCATTGTCAATGAATTCAAAATGGTTTAACCAGTTGTCATAATTTGTCAATCTTACATTTCTATTAAAATTTTTGTTTTTGTTTTTTGTGAATGTGTCTTGAATTGAGGAATCGTGCAAATTAAACTTGAATTTCACTAATGAAAGTGAGTGAACGGCATCGGATCAACCAATGATCAACTAGTTCTCTAAAACAGGTCAAAGGTGAATCTCGTGAACCTTCAATTGGCGAGCGGATACAGACAGAGCGAAACAGAATTACAATTTCTGAAAATAGATGAACAACCAAGAAACTGAAAGAACACTACAGAACAGTAAAAGTCCTAAGTCTCTTGCAATCAATATCCCTCATACAGTAATGTGTACATTTGGAATCATTGAGTGAATAATAGTGCAGGATATGACTATGGGATCAGTACTGACCTGAGTTTAAACCACTTTTAAACTGAATCTGTCCTACATTTTATATTATACACTGTTATAATGCTAATGGATCATTTTTGGACAGTATATCATATGTATTATATATTACAGCAATCATTTCTAGTGCCATATTTTTGGCCCCTTTACAGTTCCCCACTCCAACTTAACTCAACTTAAGGCTTTTCGGTATACTAGGGCATTTAGAGTTTTACTGCAAAAATTCAGCATTTGGCTCCAGGGTGATGCAAAGTAAGACTTCAAAGGACACTGAAATAGTTCTGACACACACTCACTTCCTGATGTTACACAGCCTAAGTGGGATGGCATGACTGTAACCTGCGTCAGACAGTCAGATGCTCCATTGTGGTTCAAAATGTGACCGAGGTTTACAGATGATGACACAATGGTGTAACCTATCGGGAATCGATTAAGACATCTTGGGGGTTTTGCGCAACTAATGTTATCTCATTCAGTCTTCCGCATGCCAAGCATGTTGTAATGGGGATAAAAAAAGGAAAGCCTTTCGGGAGATGGTTCAAATTGGAACTACGACTACACTTGCTGACAAACATGTTGCGAAGTTACATGTCAGCAAGTGAGTTACTGATGAATATTAAGTGTTCTTGGCAAACATGGAAATTCTGGAATGGGGGCGATTGTGTTTGTTACTGGGAACTCTAGCAGAAAATCTATCACAACAGCCAAACGCTTGTGGGCTCCTGAGTTACATGCACAGGGTTGCCAGGTCTTAGCAAAAATTTCCAATTTGAATATTGTAATTCTCAATAGCCACAAAAAAAAAGATCTTAAAATACCTCAAAAAATGTTGGCAAATCTAGATACATTCTTTTCGAATTTTCAAAGTCTGGGCATGGGAGCCTTTCACTGTAGTGATTTTTGATCATCTGCAAGACAACCTTTTATCATCACCTATTGCTATACATCATATGTACAATAGACATCATTTATTAACATGGATATGAACAGACTTTTGTGTAAATTATAGTCAGAGCATTT
Source organism: Silurus glanis (assembly GCA_014706435.1). Taxonomy (NCBI): domain Eukaryota; kingdom Metazoa; phylum Chordata; class Actinopteri; order Siluriformes; family Siluridae; genus Silurus; species Silurus glanis. Next base: position 3,263,374 of record JAAIIK010000044.1, on the reverse strand, counting down.
AAACAAGAAATTTCGTATGCATGGAAATTGTGGAAGTTTTAGAAGAGCGCTCATGTTCTACTTGTGCTCCTGAGTGTGTGTAAATTTATTCTGGCTGACAGTCAGCAAGATGCCTTACTTTGAATAAGAAAAAAACTAAGCTCTGTGTGATGTGCTCAGTTTTCATGATTTCCTGGCTACAGTTGAGATATTTGGATGATTGTCTTTTTCAAACTAATTCAGTTTTTTCTGTAATTCAGCTCCGTTTATATATTAAGGCTGTTGTTATATACTAGCATATACTATTTATAGAGAGAGTAAAAAGACAAAAGTAAATTTTTTCCGACCTACCATTTCAAAGCTTTAAGATTAGCCTTTTATGGAGTTTTGCAAAAATCACAAAGAAATTGCTAGAAATTTCGACGTGATTGCTATTCTTTAACATCCAGTACACATATGAGTATGAATTAAAAAATCGCCATTTTTGGCTGTTTTGGTTTACGTGAAAATTTACACACGATAAGATTGATAAACGAGGCACAATGCCGGCACGTACACTTTCCCTTTGTTTCCCATATCCCAAATTAATGGAAATTGGGCTTTTTAATGAAATATGTTTTAGGAATTTAGACAAGTTTGCATATAAAAATAACCCCAGCATATTTTTGACCAAATACAATGTAAAAAAAAAAAAAGAGGTTTGGAGGTGTGACTAAATGTAAAGTAGCCATGCCTCGATCATGATTTATAATTCAGGGCTGATTGGCATTTATTAACGTATTCACATGAGGACAAAGAAAACTTGAACTAAAACTACAAGTAATTCAATCTCACCGTACAAAATCATTTACGTAAAGATTTTTTACTAAAAAGTTAATAATTATAGCCCAGTCTGTGTAGATATTGCTGACTTAAATTATGTATTTAAGTTGAATATTATTTAAAAATGAATAGCTCACTCTCCAAATATCCTAGCTACTACTGACTATATATATTTATAAATGTATAAAGATATTTCAAAGCGAAATGGTGAGTACGTGTTCATATTTGGGCATATTTTAATAGGAATTTGAACACGTCAGCTGACATTCAGTCAGAATTGTGCTGCAATTCAGACTGCAATCAGCACTAAATCAGAACCAAATCCTATGAGAAATGTTAATGCGAGGAATGCTAATGTGAGAAGACACTCACATTCACACTCACACTCGCACTCAGCAAAAGAACAAGCCGGACAAATCAGACACTGAATGTATGATTTAAAAATATATATATATTATTAGCTTAGTTTAGAGATGTACTGATCTTATGCTCAATATTTTATACATATATGACAATTATATTATTACAACTGAGCCCTTGAGGGCTATGATCCTTGTTCAGGGGCACAGCAGTGGCATCTTTAGTTGTGCTGGGATTTGAACTAACAACCTTTTGATCAGAAGTCCATCTTAACCATTCAGTATGGTAGAGGAAGATGAATTTAAGAGCTGGATTTGCATGAAAGCAGCTTGAATATTCAAATTCAAATCACACATTATGTACTTTACACCCTGACTAATAGAATATATTAACTGTCTAATAGACACACAGCTTGCAGATGATGAAAAAAAAAATCACCATCACACCGCTTTTATTTGCCATTTCCTGGCTTAAAAAAAAGAAAAAAAAAAACCCAGAAAGTTAGCATGAGCCCAAAATGCTAACATCAGCATAACATAAAAAAGTGAGCTCATTGCATTCCTATCGTAATCAATTCCTGATACAATTAATGAATTGTATCAGGAAACAACACTGAACTTCAGGGTGGAGTCATCCTCCAGGTCTGTGAGTGGAATGCATGCCTTCATCTCCTTGCTGCACATGATAACCACTAAGCATATTTTATCTCATCCTATCTACATCATGTCTCAATTAACAAAAAAAAACCTCCATTATGGCAGATTTTCTGGTATTACACTGACCCATATGGTCCGACCAATTTCATCCTTAAACCTTCTATTTCTTTGTTAGATTGCAACCTGGTTTAGTGAGGACCGTCTTCAGAAGGTCAAGATGAAACACGAAGATTCGCTCGAATGGTAGATTGTATGCTAAAAAAAAAAAAAAAAGAAAACAGGATGCTTTTGCAATAACGCAGGGGAAAAAATATGAGTGGATGTTTGCAATTCAGTTTGGCAGCTTAGTGCATCTGAAAACAATTTGCCTCCAGATGGAACAAATAAGCTTCAAATGTTGTATGGCAGAAGAATTCGTCCTTCCTCCGCTCTCTGGGTGTGTGCTTACTGTCAGAATTTCCCGTGCTTGTCAGTTTCATCTTGTGTATACAGCAACAACAACAAGAAGAATACAATGCAAATTTCCTCCATGACAAATAATACAAAAAAAAAGAAAGAAAAAAATTGTCCACCATGAGGGCTGTGTGACCTTTTTTTTCTAGTGGCCCTCAACCGCTTTTGAGAGTTTGATTCCTGGAATGTGCTGTGTTTATTCAATCTTTGTCCTTCACTCTCCAATCTTGTTTGGCTCACAAATCAGCCAGCGAGCTGGGTGGAAGTGAGGAGCAGCTGTGATAATTATTCAAGCATGCATCATTCTTCATTTCGGTCAGTGGACCCTGCTATCAGGGTTTTCCAGAAATAAATGAATAATGATAGCGTCCAGTTTGGCTATGGCTGTAGACATGTCACTGGTCTTAAGCGTTTTAATCTGATGACTGTCATTTTAGCAAATCACCATCATCAATCAGTACATACAGTACAGTAAAAGTTTGGGGTTGTTGCTATGCATGAATAATGTACTGTAAAGATATGTATGTGTATATCTTGGTTAAGGTATTGGTCTTTGGATTGAGAGTTTATGAGTTCCCCAACCCAACAAGCTGCCACTCCTGGGCCCCTGAGCAAAGCCCTTAACCCCATAGCTGCTCAGTTGTAGGAATAAGATAAATGTAAGCCACTCTAAATAAAGGTGTCTGCCATATGCCATAAATGAGATCAATGCTTTTACAATATTAGACACTTAGATGATCAACAGCCGATTTCTGGCCGACATTTAAACTACCACTTTGATCATAATGGCGTGTTTTCTTTTGCTTTTTGTTCAACTTGCTGCAAATCAACAGCAACCTAAAATGTAGATTTAATTTCGCAGTAGTAATTAATACAAAGTCAGAGACCAAGAAAGCTCGGGGCATTGCATTTCAACGCAGTCCACTTCCACTGAAAAGTGATTTCCTTTTTACATAGAATATAAACAAAACCAAACTGATATTTATTGTGAAGTCGTGCCAATAATTTTTTATTTGAACCTTGTGCCAAGTGTTGTTGTTTTTTTATTTGTTTGTTTGCTTGTATTTTAGGCTTGGGTTTATACCACTGATCTCCTAATGACCTTGTTATGTATTTCTGTGAGTTGAAGATTTACTGCCACAACTTTTTTTTTCCCATATCAAAATTGCTAATCCATGCCAACAACTGGCGTGAAATATTGTCTGAAGCTTTGTGAAAATGTTGTTTGCAAATGATTTGTTATTCGTTACAAGAAAATAATTTTATAGACAAAATAAGAGGACACCTGACTTATGCAGCCTCACTGTCGGTGTTGGAGGCAGACAATTGTATAGGATGTCTTTAGATGTGCTAGCATTAAATGTTCCCTTCATTTGAACTAGGAGACCCAAAACTGTTTCAGTATGACAATGCCCTACGCCATATATCATGAAGATATCGAGCTCTGAACCCTATTGAACACTTTTGGGATAAATTGTGAATGCTGATTGCATCAGAGGTTTTTTAACCCCACATCAGTATTAGATTAGTTTAGATTAGATTCAACTATTGTCATTGTGCAAGGTACATGTACAGAGCCAATGAAATGCAGTTAGCATCTATCCAGAAGTGCATAAGTAGCCTATTTACAATCGATTACAGTAGATAAACAAGGTATGAGGTAGATATATACAGGGATGAGGGTGATTAATGTATAGAAATTGCAGTAGGTAATAATATATGGAAGGTATATATATATATATATATATATATATATATATATATATATATATATATATATATATATAATATATACTGTGCAACGATTATGCATAGACAGACATGTCAGAAGATAATACACTCAAATGACATGACGTAGTTATGTACAAGTATGAATGTATATGTGATACAGTATAAACAGTATAAATATGGGCGGAATGTACAGTAGTGCAAATGTGAGTTATGGGTAGTGTGAAAAGAAATGTGTAGTGGATAAGCAAAATAAGTGCAAAATACACAGAAAGTAACAATGCAGTTTTGAATCAGCTGTTCAGTGCAGTAACAGCCACAGGAAAAAAGCTATTCTTTAGTCTGACTCTCTAAATCACCTGTAGCGTCTGCCCGATGGGATATGTGTGAATAGTTCACGGTTGGGGTGAGAGGTATCTTTGATGATGCCCCTCGCCCTTTGCAGACAGCGTTTATTGTAAATGTTCTCCAAGGTGGGAAGCTGAGTGCCGATGATTTGTTGGGCACATTTCACCACCCTCTGAAGGGCTTTACGTTCCGAAGCAGTGCAGCTCCTGTACCACACTGAGATGCAGTTAGTGAGGATACTCTCAATGGTACAGCGGTAAAAGTTCTCCAGTATCCAGTATCTGACTTTACTAAACCCCTGGTGGCTGCATGACCACAAATTTCCATAAGCACACTCTAATATCTAGTGGAACATGTTCCTGGAAGAGTGGAGGTTAATATAACAGCAAAATGTGGACTAAATGTGGAATAGGATGTTCACAAAGCACATGTGAATCTTTAGGTCAGGTGTCTGCTACCTTTTGTTTATATAGTGTATTTAAATTGGACCCTTCAAATTTTTATTGAATACCTGTGGTTGATTGAAATATAGTTTATAGGAACACATTTTGAAAGATGCGTTTTAAAGTATCAGGAAATTTTATTATAATTTAGAATCGTGATCAGTGAAATGCAAGGCAACATCAACCTAACGTAAGTCATCCAAGACAGGCGGAGAAATTGTGGAACTCTGGATAGGTTGTAAAACCTAAGAAAGTGGTGGCTCAGTATGTATAGAAAGTAGTAGTAGGAGCTCAGGATTATACATGGACCCTGGAACTGCAAGACTCCAACATTACCCACTGCACCACAACTTATGATCTTTTATTACTTTTACAATTATGACATTTAACAGACGCCCTTATCCAGAGCGTTTGACAATCGAGCAGCTAAAGGTTAAGGGCCTTGATCAAGGGCCCATCAGTGGCAGTTTAGTGGTGCTGGGATTTTAACTTGTAACATCCAATCCAGAGAGCAATGCCTTAACTAATGAGCTGCAACCTCTCTGTCGAACTTTCAAATACATTTATATTTATGGCGTTTGGCACACGCCCTTATCCAGAGCGACATAAATTTATCTCATTTATACAAATAAGAAGATATGATGTTAAGGGGCACATGAATGACAGCATTGTGTGTCTGGGATTTAAAATCACGACCTTCTGAATTAAAGTCTAAGACCTTAACCACTAAGCTTCCACTTTCTTATTAAAAGACGTTGCGTCTCACAATTTAAGACAGTCCACACGTGTGGTTGGCTGTTTTAATGACGCGATTTCTGCACCTGGTAATTTGGTTTGGTGATGTACACTTCACGAACGAAATTGAACCCTCCACTTTCTCCAGTGGTTCCTAAAAAACAATAGTATGGACTGTGTTGACTCCTCAGAGGTGTCCTCACTTGACCTAAGTACAACGATGGAAGAATTTCTGTGACACAAATTATGGCAAACAAGTTGATTCAGTTTCTGCACAACGAGCTGCGAGCCAGCAACAATGCTCATAGTGTTGAACATGGGGTCATCCAGCTGTCACTGACATAGAACAGTGCACTGTTTACACCTGCTGGTCCAATCGACACATTCACCTTCGAACCGCAGAAAACTTTTTCGCTGTTCTTCGCTCTGTCAGCATGTCAAGGGCCAACGAAAGCCCAAGAAATAATAAGGAGCAATCCATTTCATGATATCATTAGCAGCATGGCAGGCCTCAGGGCAGTGTGTGTGTAGGAGGAGGGTGCTATGCAATTTATGTGTAGGAAGTACTAGAACTGGCATTCTTCTTTTCTTTTAAACATACAGTCTCCTTAATGCTCTAATAAACAGGAAACCTCGTCATCATCATCAGCGTGACTTATTGAGATTGGAGGAAGCCCTATGGAATAATTGAGTAATGACAGGCAGTGTGGGTGTGTGTGTAACGGTTCTGTGGAATGCTTTGATGTGGTATTCACGTACAGTCACTTACTGTAATTTGCTGTCTTCTGTGAGTCAGCATCCGTAAAATGGCAGTGCCAGGAATCGCTGACCGCGTCCTATTATGCTGGACACTGAACAAAGGTCTCGATCTGAGCCTCAAGAAATAGCGTGCTGTCTCTGCCGGTGCTTGTTGTGAAACGCAGAGGCGGTGTCGGGAGTCTTCACATGGCATCGCTATGGTATGTCTCGAAGAGCCTCGCGTGTCAATCTGCGAAAGGGCAAATCGATTGAAACGAACTGCGCTTTTGACTCGGCCTTCAAACGGCAGGATTCTTGACATTATTAATTAAAGATGACGGCTCAGCCATGCGGTTCCTCCCTAATTTCTTCAGGAGAGCACGAACGCTTGCATATTTGCAAAAAAATGTGGCTAGCCTGTCATAATGCCAAGAACATTTAGGAAAAAAAAATCCTTTTTATGTGTTGAGGATTCTGAAACGGAGATGGGGGAGTGCAGGAATCCGAGTTCTGACACGGCTGACTTGTGAGATGTCTTCACTTTGGCTTTTACCTCATGTTTATGTGTAGGTGTAACAGCAAGGTCAAATTCCATACTGAAAGAAATTAATTAGTGAAGGCATGATCGATTTGTGTAGTCTCACATGATTATCAAGGAAACAGCACTTGATAGTGTTGAACAAAGTCATCCTGCTTGCATCTTGTTATATAATTATGAATAAATAAAAACGGTTGACTTTTTGTTTGCCTCAAATAGACGTGTTGTAGTTGATCGTATTATTAGCCAAAGCCTGACTGTCCTTCAAACCCTGGAGAATCTTCCCTTTTCATAACACGGCGCAGTCGGACTACAATCCAGAGCACAACAGTCCACCAGCATGCTCAATCTCCAGAGTTCTAATTACACACACCTGATCCCAGTGACACCCACACCATATATAAGCAGAATGTGTGCACTTTCCCAGTTGCATAGCACTCAGTGAGCATTTACGTGGTTTAAATTCATGTATTTCAGAATCAGAATACTTTATTGATCTCAAAGGGAAATTGTTGGGTTGCATTTGCTCACAGTGAAATGAAAGTAAAGCTTAAAGTAAAATAACATTTTATTAATTTGAAATTTAACTTGGGTCCCCAAATCACGACGGTTCAGCTTAAGAATTTTCGATCTTACAATGATTATAGTGAAACAACAAAAATGTAAAAATATTGCCATTTTCGTGTGTCGGGCAACGTAGCAGAATATATGCAGTACGATACATTGGGACCCTGCCACTATGCTAAATGCCTCCTCTTGCCTAATTCTAAGCCCAATTTTAGCTCTTGTCTCAATTTTTTTTTTATCAGCGTTGCCAGACAATGAAATAGAGCGAATCCAGCTCGCAGAGGTCCTCGTCCACACGCCCGCTGCCACGTACATATATACTGTATATATTGTACATTACGGTACTGTAAATTGCTATTTTTTGCTAAATGATCCACTGTAATTTGTTACATTTTTCGGTATACTACCTCAAATTACAATATTTTCAAGATATAGTGGGAACATCAGATCGCATCTCTGTCAAAAGCCAGGGACTACCTGTATATATATTAAGTTATATATTAAGTAAAGATGCTGTACAATTAAAGCATTTCCAATTGTTGAAGTATATTGTACAAAATGTGTAGCAGTAGTGAAACGGTAGTCAGAAAAAGTTAGACTACGATACAGTTATACAAGTAATTCAAAGTATATCTCACAATTCTTTTTTTTCATCTCGCTTTGTCACCTCATTATTTTGGATTTGAGTTTTGCCCGCATTGTTTGGTTTACTGATTACCTGACCCTTCTACCTTGCCACATCAGCAATGTCGTTGTTAATATATTAAATATATTTGCATTTGCATTCATCTTTGACTCTGTTGCATGATACTGACTTTTGTAAAATAATTATAATAATTATAATTATTATTATTATTAATTTTTTGTCTTTTTTTTGTGTATCCAACTAGATCTGAGTGGCCTTAGTGTCACAGATGACACAGACACATGCTTTTTATATCTGGATTAGTAGAGATACAATTTTACATGATGTAATTCATACAAAATGTTACGCATACACAGATCACTGCAAGCGTCACAGTTGGTCTAACACGTTGGACGCAGTTTATCGAGCATTTAACATATACGCACATTTAAACAATGGTCTCATTTTAACCCTGTGCTTTTGTAAAAGCTCTTCTGTCAAATCAAATTAGATGGTTTATCTACACTGCAGAGCTACAACACTGGTTTATACAATATGTTGTAGATAATAGTTCTCAGGTTACAGGGTAAAAAAATCTATGAAATTCAGCTCTGAACTGGAGTCTGGAAAGACTGTGGTTGGGAGATTATAAATCTATCTATCTATCTATCTATCTATCTATCTATCTATCTATCTATCTATCTATCTATCT
>JAAIIK010000044.1:3202579-3222454 GCA_014706435.1 Silurus glanis | reverse complement strand
CACACACACACACACACACACACACACACACACACACACACACACACACACACACACACACACAGTTTACTTATATGGTACATCATACCTCATCAAACTGGCCACCGAATATAGCTACAAGGTAAGTGTATCTAATAGTGTGTGTCCAAGTGCACCTAATGGTGCATGTATTGGGATGGTTGAGGAAACATTGCATGGCTGAGATGTTGTTTGTTGAGCCGTTTCAGGCGAGAGCAGATGATTCCGGTGGACTTCAAAGCCTTTTGCTCTGAGGATGTTGCTATATTCCCAGGTGCCTCTGCAATTCTGGAAACTTGTTTGATTATAAACACTGCTCAGAAGGATGCCAGCTGTGTACCCAGGACTGACCCTCAGCCAGAAAGGGACAGAAAGAGAAAGAGTGTGCCAGATATTTGCCTTCTCCCAGCCTCCTTGCTGGATACTCTTAAAAATAGCACCACACCAAAAGAAATGCTTCTCCTGTCTGATAAATTCATCTCCTCAACTGCAATGCATCATCCTGCCACACACATTAGACACATTGGACAAATTAGACAGCTAACAAACTTCTGTGTTTGTGCTTTAGGAAGTCCAAACACATTCCTACCCTCAGAGGAGTTTCGTCCACTTCAAAGCATGCCGCTGGAAACACCTGAAGAATGCCAAAGCTGAGGAGCAGCAGGCCCGTGGTTTATCAGTGTGTTGGTGCAAAAGACGTTGTATTGGGAAACATACAGTTCGGAAAAATCATGTGACCTGGGCTTAAACGAGATAAACAAATGAGAAAAAGCAAAGAAATTATTTTCAACTTTTTATATGCAAAACTTTTTATAAAGCTACCTAATCAAGTTGATCTTTTAAACAATTTTTTTTATAAAAATATATACAAAACATTTAATCCTATACTACTAGTTCAGTCTTTCTCTAGTGTTCATCCAGTCAAATGAGCTCCGGGACATGTACCAACTCACAGGAATGGATCTTGCTCTATACTAACAGCTTGTTATTAGGGAGTTCCTTGTTTCTTTTTTTTGGCCGTGGGTCTTCCTGTATTTCTTTTCCACTATTTCTTTTTAAACGCTCGTTTGGATGAGATGAAAACCGATAGGAGTGTATTTATTTCAGCATTTTGTGTTTTACCATTACAGCAATGTTCAGCATTGCCAGACTGACATCTGTGCCACTGACAGTAGACCTTGGCTCCGACATAACCCCAAAAACATACTGCATCGCATCTATGATTTCATCTACATTATTTAGCTACTTTACTATTGTCATGTTAAGGGGTCCCCTGGTGGTCTAGTGGTTAGGATGCAGCGCTCTCACCGCTGCGGCCCGGGTTCGATCCCCGGTCAGGGAACCAGCCACTCTTAGTGCCGGTCCCAAGCCTGGATAAATGGGGAGGGTTGCGTTAGGAAGGGCATCCAGCGTAAAAACATGTGCCAAATCAAACATGCGGATGGTCCACTGTGGCGACCCCTAGAGGGAGAAGCCGAAAGAAAGTTTTTTACTATTGTCATGTTAGCTTGGAATTGAAAATTAAATGCAAAATTACATGTTAGTGGGCACCTGGCCATGGCACCTGGCACCTTCTCTTCTCTTCTCTTCTCTTCTCTTCTCTTCTCTTCTCTTCTCTTCTCTACTCTTCTCTTCTCTTCTGACACATTTGTTCAGATCCAAAATGAAACACACAGTCCGGCCTAACATTTTTGGAAACCCGAGACATCCATTACAACCATATGTGCTTCTCTCTGAGACTCTTGCTGCAACATCGGCAGAATCCAGAATGTCTAGAAGGACTTTGTATGGTGCAGCATCTTTAATGACAATTTAACAAAGGAAGCAAATGCCGTGTTCTCCAGGTGGGAGGGGTGACGTAATGTTGCGGTAGAAATTATATGTAGAAATTCTTTTTTTTTTTAACTATTACACATTTATACATTTGAAAAAGATTGACGTGGATAAGTCTAAATTACCCCGGGCTCCATAGACTTCTCCAACAAAAAGAATTTAATGAATAGAAATTTGCTTTATTTCAATGGAGAGTTTTTAGGTTAAAAAAAAAATTAATAAAATAAATAAATTAAATTAAAAGTATGCTTTAATGCATAACCACATTGCATTTAAGAAGCAACAACACATAATTGTATCTATTAGAGTGCAACAAGACAAAAACTGACAAAAAAAAACGTTATATATTAAATAAACGATATTAATGCAATAAAAAAAATGTCAAATGAAAATGAATTCAATTAATTAGCTCATAGAATGTAAACAAAATTACAAATGAACGTAATTAATTAACATGTGACAGTTCTTCCATTTAAGCAAAAGTACAGTGCTGTGAAAAAGTATTTGTCCCTTCCTGATTTTTTTTTTTGTCACACTGTAAATAATTCAGATCATTAGGCAAATTCCAAAAGTAAATACAAAGTGCAGTTTTTAAACTGATCATTTCGTTAAAAAAAAATCCCTTACTAAACGAAATTGTCATTTTAAAACTGCATTTTATATTTACTCGAGTTATTTTTGTGTAATATAAAAAATGTACTTGAAGATCTGAATCATTTAAGTGTGAAAAAAATGCACAAAAAAAGAAAAAAGGTAAAGGAAAAGGTACTTTTTCACAGCAGCTGTTAGAAGGTTTTAGGAGTAAAGCTGTAGTGGGTTACTATCAAAGGTTTAGGATGAACTCGAACCTGAAATTCTTAAAACAAGTTCACTCAGAAACCATACATTTTAATATGTAGTCTGTGCACTTTGGGACTACAAAATAAAAAATAAACAAATTAATGATTGAATAGTTTCTATAAATATAAGAACCTTACAGAAACATTTTCAGGTGTTAAAATTTAATTATTAAATCTTATTCGCTGCAAATAAATTTTTCCAAGGCAGAGAAATATTACGTTTTTAAAAGATTTACAGAAGTTTCCACTAAGCGGCGCTATTTCTGCGGGTTGATATGAATGTTTGGTAAAACCACTGGCGCCATCTTGTGGCCACATTGTAAACTGACGATTACTTTGGAACGTGTTTATGATAGTAATGCAATTAAAATCTCCTTTTCAATTACAAAATGTAATGAATAAATATGAACAAATTTCTTTAAAAGCACAAAATGTATTCTTATTCTACTTATGTATTCTTTTTATACTTATATATTCTAATTCCTTATTTTCGCTCTTAAAAAAAAGATCTCTTCTCTGTTTTCATTTGTTCTCTTCTCTTTAGTCTTTTTTTCTTCTCATCAGTCCTCCATTCTTTTTTTTTATTTATTTTTTAATTTTTTACAAAGAAAAGTCTGTCATTTACTTTTTTGGAGAATATTCTAATTAAGGAAATGAAAACAATTAAGGGTTCGAATATGTGTGTGTGTGCGTGTGTATGTTCTGTCATACACATCATCATAAACACCACTACAAACTGCTAAATAACTATAAAGTTTATGGATATAAAGTTAAAGATGTAAAATCTGCCTTTAACTCATTAATCCTATATAAGGTACCAGTAAAACCCCCTATAACATGGGTACAGGTTTATATATTTGTAGGCTTTGATTTTGAACAATTTCATTTTCTTCATTTCAAGTCCAATCCAATCCAATCTGAACCAAATCTAAGAAGTGAAGGTGATCATTTCTTGATTATGTGATTGTGTTTGATTCTTCTTATTCACAACATGGAGTCATTTAAACACAAACTCTTTATTTGTAAGGCGTTCTCTTTTCACACATCTCTACATGTGAAAACGAGCATTGCAACCTGTAGAAGAGGTCAAGATGCAGGCAGAGACAGTGATGTGGTTGTACCTGAGTAAGATCATAGATCAGTTGCGAGATGATAAACAGGGTGGCACTAATACCAGAAATGTCATGCCGTACTCAAACAGACTAAAGCACCGCTGCATCACTCTTTTTAAGTAGGCATGAAGTGAGGTTTAACTTATGAAATCTATTAACCAAAGTCAAACAAATGAGTCAACATGAAAATGAATGGAAAAGTCATTCAGGCCGGACTTTCCTTTAAAGCTTTGGGTTTAGATTTGGAAGTCGCTTTTAGATAAATGTGCTCCTCGAAATGTAAAGTGCATTGGGCAGGTTCTATAACGTTCTACGCACCCGTGTAGCAGGCAGGGATGGGCATTTGTCCGTCGTCACAGCGCATGTTTACAGGGTAACCGCAGTCTTTCTCCTGGTCCAAACAGTACACAGTGACCTGCTCAGAGTGTAGCACCTGGTTGGGTTTGAGGTCTGCAATCCACATCTTTGAACCTTTGTATACAACGCGTCCCCTTTCAATGTCAACCGTGCAAGGAGCTGGCAGAGGGCGTGAGAGAAAAAAAAAAGGTCAAGTTTCAAAGCTAAATTATGAATACACCTGGTTTTATCCCTCAGAAAATCAGTTAATGATGATAAGGATTTTTTTTTTTTAAATATATATATTTATGGTCATTTATGTATTTATTTATTTATTTGACCAACTGGTACACTCAATTTATTTATTTAATTCATCATTTTAGTTTTATATATTTTTTTGTTTATTTGCAAGCATATCCAGATATCAATCCTCCTGCAACACAGTGTACATCCTTGTCTTCCTCTCTGTCTCAACGCTATTCTGAAATGTTTTTGTATTTGTATTGTACTATAAGGAACATTTTTTATGCAAAATATTATAAACACTGTACATAGGATGTTCAAAAAGCACCTACAGATATGGTCAAGTCTCCACAATCTTTTGGCCATGTAGTGTAGAGTACTTATTGTGGGATTCCCCTAAACGAGAAATCAGATAGGGTCCAAAGGGTGAAAGGCTTCCACACACTGATCTAATCGATCTGATGTCTGTAATTATACAGAAACTCACACCATGGAACATGTGGTGCACAGCTAGGGATTTCTGATTGCCTTCTGTAAACCGGATTTTGAAAGAAATCAAATAAAATGAATGGCTGAAAAATAAATTTTGTTCTAGAATGAAAAACCAATGAAATCTGTGTTTACAGATGTCCATGGAAGCAAATACAGGCCTAATGACACTATAAACACAGGATCAAAGATTTGACTAGTGTGTATTTCTCTTTGTGTTGCAATAGATGTCAAGCACGTCAGTACTGGACTGATTTACTTGCTGTTTGTTATGCGATGTGGTTTAAATGATTTAGGATCATCTTTTTTTTTCTTTCTTCAATTATCCGTTTCGGTATCTGGATTTGTTTAGCGGTTTAAAATATTCATATCTATTTTCCTATTTGTATGTAAACCAGATGTGGGCGTGGTTTTTACTGGAAGGGCTGAAACAAAAACAAAAAATAGACTTAGCGATTCGCAGAACTTCTAAACTTCTAAACGAGATGCTCTATAGAATATTCTGGAAAGCTTTCTATCTTAATGTGATTAAATAAACAAGCAAACTATTTTTCAAAGTTTTTGTTTCTACCAGGAAATATTTAGGATTCTGGAAAAGATCCGAAACGTTCGCTAAACCTGCGACTGCAAAAGTACGACACACTTACAGTATTGCTATGAATCGAATTTTGAGAATGTTCATTTATGAACGATGAAAAATGTTGAAAAAATGAAGTTTTACAATATTTTTTTAAGGTGAATTCATTTATTAGTAATTAATGTCCGGTTGATGGAGTGAGGATACTGGATTATTTCCCATCAGCCACTTCACCTCACTGACACTGCACCTGAATCACACTACAGCTGATTAGCACTTGTCAGTGTTTCGCCATTTTGTGTCTTTCTATCATTTTTGCTCACGTCATGTTCTCAATGAGTTTATTTACTCCTTCCCCAAAATGCTGTTAAATTCCACTCCAATCTGTTTTTTTACTTCTGGTCTTTGAATATCTGGTCTGCCCCTCATGCGATTTTTTTTCCTAGTGTTTCCTGCCTAGCTGTTTGTATGTTTTTGCATCCATTTTGCTTTGCTCTACCTTTTCCTAGAGAATACCGTGTTTGAACGTTTTTTTCCTGTTTTTAAGGCAGATTTTGTGTTTTCATTTTAAGATGCTTTGCTTTACGTTTTAAAAGATTTTTGTGGATATTTACCATTTGCCCCTTGGTTTTTTTCCCTCTTTTCTTTTATGGTTTTTGTTCATCAGTAAAAACCCTGAAACTTTTATTGAGTCAGTGGCACATCCCCATGGCACATTGTTAGAAACCTTGTTAATCACGCTTTCTACCCTGGTTTGCACCCTGGCACCCTTTTGTACTTTTATAGTGTTTGTCCTGTATGGCAATAGGGTGAAAAAACAAATACTTCCATTATAATAATCTTCCACTTCTCGCATCTTAAACAGTTTGTTTTTACTCAACGTTAATGGGAAAATAACATGAACAAGCTTTTGTGAATGTTGTTAATTTGTTTGTTTTATCCATCAGTATCCCAGTCTCTAAAGAGGGTAAAAAAAAATGTGTTCTTTTATTTTATTCATATATCTAATAAGTAATTTTTCCTGTGTTATATATGTTCATTTGAATGATGTATTCAGAAAGGCACCATTAGAATGTTCATTAAGACCACAAAGCTGGAGGCACACAATTGTATAGGATGTATATGTATGCTGTAGCATTACATTTTCCATTCACTTGAACTCGGAATCCCAAACCTGTTCCAGCATGAAAATGTCTCTGTAAACAAGCTTTATGAAGATATGGCTTACATCTTCCATGATCTTGAGTAGCCTGCTATAGACATCTGATCTTAATCCTAATGAACACCTTAGGGATTAATTGGAATGCTGACTGCACCTCAGGCCTCCTCACCTTACATCATACCTGACTTTACTAACACCCTTGTGGCTAAATGAGCACAAAAATGACTAAATGTGGAATGGGATGTTCAGAAAGCACATATTTTTGTCCATATAGTGTATTTCAGGAAGCGAACAAAACAACAAAATAAAGAACAGAGAGTACGTGTGGGATGTGGGAGAGCTGATGGGTCAGGGGAAGGAAAACCACTCAGGACAGGACCAGTTCCGAACAAATCGGTTTATTTAATCGATCATTGCTTTATTCACACGCTCGCAGACAAACTCTCTCCGGCACACGCACTCGCTCCTCTTTATTTGCTCCCACTGATCCCTGCAAGAGAGAGAACATTCATTTGTACTCGCCATTCATTCACAAACCGGCACTCGGCCACGCCCCTGCTGCCACAGTGGACATTCCCTAATTGATTTGTCAATCACAGTGACGCCAGCCAATTGTGAGCATGCGTCATGTATATGTAAATTGGCCAACACTTTTCTCTGAGTGTGTTATTCGGTCATGTGGCGCAGCATGACTTCATATGCCTAAAACATATACTTTGGCTTAGGTTTTGCCTACTTCAAGTTTAAATCCTGATCCAGATATGGATATTTGGAGTGTGTACCAGATACAGGATCAGCACTGCATTATACCCGTAGTGTGTAGTGTTAATGGAGGAGGCGTGTGTGAATTAGAAGGTACCTTTACATGTAGGAATTTTGGACCATGAGCCAGTTTCTTGACATTCAACTTCGGGAAGTCCATCGAGGATGTAGGGGTGGGTACAGCCATATTTGACTTTTTCTTTATACCCATACTTCCGTGATTCAGCAAATGACAGAAAGCCATTCTCTATAAGGCTGGGCTCAGGACATGTTACCACTGAACATGAACAAAAAAGTGGTTAAAGGGTGGTTGAAGGTTTGGTGAAATATAAATTGAAATGTTGTCAGTCAGCCAAGAAATGATTGGTTTTAGAAGTAAAATACAATTTGGATTACAGCAAACCTGTCATAGAAAACCAATCAGATTTGAGAATTCCACAGTGCTGTGGTGTGATGTCTAATCAGAAATACTTCATTATTTTTTATTAAACATCATGCAGTTTATTAAACATCAAGTGTTTTACACTCACATATGCACTCCGGTGGATCCGTCCACGTGCCATCTTCGGTGCACGTGGCTCTTTGTTCACCAATGACAGCCATGGGAGGAAAACACTCGTATTTTCCTCCAAAACCGAAAGGTACTGTGTACCCCGTGAACTGCTTGTCGTACACAATTTTGGCATTAGGCGGAATATGTGGAAGACCACACAAAACAGCTGGGGGTGAAAAAAAAAACACTGATTAGACAGTGATCAGAGGTTTCAGTTGGTTCTGGTGGTGATTAGGCTGTTGGCATACGTTCACACTGTGGGGTAGGGTCACTCCATTGGCCTGTGTGTAAGCATGTGCTGGAATTGGCGCCAACCAGGTTGTATCTTAATAAAAACACAAATAAACAAGAGAATGATGATATGTACATAATGACAAAACCAAATCATTGCATATTGTTCTGTTCAAAAAAGTTAGCTAAGTCAAGATGGCGGTTCTTTTTCTAGATAATGGAATCGATTGTATTTGAAATATTTTAAAAATGATTTATATTATTTATTATTAATAATAATAACTTTCAGTAATACAGAAGCACCCGAACCCCAACTTGTGGAAAATAAATATTAAAATGTTGGCTTTCAACAAACTGTTCTTGGTGTTTCTTCTCCTTCATAGACCCCAGAATACCTAAATCCTACTCCTCCTACAGTTTTAAGCTATGCTACATGCACATATACTGAATACTACTATTTACTGTACTCTGCATTCTGCAAGGAACTCTGTACTTACTGTATAAGTTAAACATTATATAACGTACCAAATTTATCACTTACCTTTAGCCAGATCTGGCTTAGCGTACCAGACTAATTGGAATGCTTCTTTCCATTATGAAAGTGAGAAAAATCTCCAATGACTTCTATAAAATCAATTGGACTTTTATACCTATTACATCTTTGATACTATATGCAACAAACATCTGGGTTTTTTTTGTTGTTGTTTTTTTTTTCACAACAGACGATAAAACTCCAAAAGGCTCTTGTAGACTTACATTAAGGAAATGTCCACAACTCCAACTGCTAAAACTCAACCACACATTCATGCTTAAGACCCTCCTCTCTCCCGTTCACTCTTTTACTGTACCTGTACTATGCTCTCACTTCATCTAGCTCTCTATCAATGTTCCTGTAACACACTCTCACCTAATCTATCTCATTATCTATCTCTCTATCAATCACTGTACATATAACACACTCACTTCCTCTATCTCTCTATCACTGTACCTGCAACATACTCCCACCTCATCAATCTTTGTACTGTATCTTTCACTGTACATGTAAAACACACTCTCACTTCATCGGTCTCTCTATCGCTGTACCTGTAACACACTCACCTAGGGGTGTATGATACATATGGTTTACGATAATATCGTAATATTTATTTTAACAATGTGTGATATGACATTATCGAGTACATTGCAAAACCCAAACAAAACACACGCATACATTACGTGATGAAGTTTAGTACCTTGCACTCACGCGCATTTAGAGCGCGATCTTTCGCCGCATTATTTAGTTTATTAAAATGCATTTAGAATTAGCACAAAATTCAGTGATTTACAGACTGCAAATGTATTGGATCGCCAAAATTTATATTATATTCATATTATAATATTATAAAATACTGATTTCATTTGCTTGGTAACAGACAAAATGTCTTCATCAGTCATTTAGACGAATAAATGTAAGAAATTGACCCAAAAGAAAAAAAAAAGCTTTATAAAAATAAAAAGTGCCCATAAAAGGTAACATTTAATTTAAACTTATTGGAAAAGATGAATCTCTCTCACGGCTGTGAATTGACCACGATACAAAATATCAAAATATCGTCTGATTATCGTTATTGAGAAATCATTGCACACCTTTACTCTCACCTCATCTAGATCTCTATCACTGTACCTGTTTCAAAGACATGTTTCATTTAAATGTTTTTTTTTTTTCCTTGAGTTTTAAGACTTCTATACATTAGTAGTCAAGTCATGTTTATTTCTATAGCGCTTTTCACAACGGACATTGTCTCAAAGCTGCTTTACAGAATTTAAGAGTTAAGGTAAGCGATGTGCAAGCCATGGCGACAGTGGCAAGGAAAAACTCCCTTAGATGTTATGAGGAAGAAACCTTCAGAGGAACCAGACTCATTTGACATCAAGAGTGTGATTATACAGCTATAAAACAATACAAAACACTGGAGAGTGAGAACTAACATGAACACTGGAATGTAAAATGATGAGTATTGTTCTTTCTACAGTCTTATACAGTCATTTGAGGTTATGAAACCAGGAGCTTATGAGCAACTCATAAAATAGCTCAACATCTCAGATCATCATCCAACACCAGCTTCTCCATGCTAAATCATTTAAACACTCAAAGAGGTCCAATGTCCAAACTCTACATGAAGTGAAATCCAAATGATGGATAAGAAAAGCTAAATACATACATGCAAGTATTTTAGGATGATGTGAAGCAATAGATAAAGTGAAATGCAGTCACCCGTTGTCGCAGTTAAATGTAATGACGCTTTTGTAAACGATCTTGTCGAACTCTGCTTTTCCGTTCTGGGGCGATTCAGGAACCGAACACCGCTTTGCTGTATGGGAACATTACAGAATAATAAAACTCACATCATGGGAATGTGTGCATGTGTGGTGCATGTGTGGCGCATGCATGTTACTCATTTAATGCCTTTGTACTGATTAATGCTTACATAAAAGTGCTGTTGCGTGTAGGAAATCAAAGCATGCTCCATACTGTTGACCTGAAAACCACTTGGGCTTTTGTGAGTGTGTCGGCAATGGAAGAAACACAAACTGTCTGTGTTTACACATGTCTTGAAAAGTAAACACATCCAGGCCGAATATATGTACACCATAAGAGATGAGGGATCAAAGGTTTTAATTATTGTGTGTTTCACATGTGTGCGTTGTGTCATATTAAAATATTTAACGATCTATCATTTAAATAGAATGGTTTTATCATTTTTATCATATTTATCATTTAAAGAAAGGTTCAAATCATTGTTGATAGAAAAATAATCAAACAGGTTGTGGCAATTCCTTTGAGTCCACTCCAAAGTAAAATTAATATTTACATAGATTTTTTTATTTCTACATTAGTTATTGCACTTTTTTTTACCCACTTATAGTTATAATCTGTAGCTATAAACAGTTTGAGTTTCTTCACCAGCTTATCTCTCTCTAAATGTATTTTTTTCAAATCTAATTTGATTTTCTTATGTTGGACACTGACTGTTAAAAAGTGCTGACACAGGAGATAAATATCCCATTATAAACAACTCGTTATCAAAAACATCCGCATGTCTATGATTATACACTATGAGGACTAAAGTTTTGGCACACCTGCCACATGCGGTTCTTCCCTAAACTGTTACTGCAGAGTTGGAGACACACAATTGTATAGGATATCCTCTGAGTGTGTTACATGGTCATGGACTTTTTGTGTCCAAACAACTTTTTGACTTAGGCTGTGCTTACTTTGAGTTTAAATCCAGGCATGGATAGTTGAAGCGTTTGACAGAAACAGATACAGATAGCAGCAATACATTATACCTGTAGTGTATTAAATACTCGTAGTTATAGCCATAGTTGTTAAATGTTTTACGAAAAATGCTTATGATAGATTTCTCTATGTACACAATCTATAAAGTCTTTGTTGAAAAAACTATGGCAAATTGTATAAAAAATGGCTGCTTCCATTAAGCTACAGCAAAGATTGATACTTTTTTCAAAATAAGATCAATTCTCAAGTCACTATATGTTTGTGTTTAGATCTTACGGGAGCACTGAAGGAAGCGCTCGGTCCACTCTCCGTTCTTTTTGCAGGTTATTTTGCGTGACCCCCCGGAGTACGTGTAGCCCTGGCTGCAAGACAGTGTAACCTCTGTTCCTGGCTCGAAAAATAGCTGACCTCCGATCAGTTCTGTGTCGTCTTCTGGAAGAGGCCGAGGGCACACTGGAACATACATAACATACACAACACATAAAATGCAAAATGCTAAATAAATATATGCAATATGGATTAAAGTGCAGGATCACTTGGACATACTGACTCTCAAACCCAGGAAATGACATAAATGGCATAGAACATTTAGCTACTTACAGAATGTTAATATGACCTCATAGAACTGTCTATGCTTATATTACTGCCAACTCCTATTACTACTACACAGATTTGTGCCCATAAAAGGCTAGGTTCCCTGGTGGTCTAGTGGTTAGGATGCGGCGCTCTCAGCGCTGCGGCCCGGGTTCGATCCCCGGTCAGGGAACCAACCCCAGCCATTAGGGTTGCACAAGCCTTAGTGCCGGTCCCAAGCCCGGATAAATAGGGAGGGTTGCATTAGGAAGGGCATCCAGTGTAAAAACATGTGCCAAATCAAACATGCGGATGGTCCGCTGTGGCGACCCCTAACGGGAGAAGCCGAAAGAAAGTTTGTGCCCATAAAAGGCTAAAATCTTAATGATGAAGACTAGTTTCTAATTCTGTCTACTCTAGTGAAGGCAAATGTGACATTTAGACATTTTGAACAGATGTTTGTTTAACCAATGATGGATGCAAGACCAAGTACCATGAAGGCAGAACAAAAAAGTCTGCTTTTGAACCTGTTTTCTTAAAACCAGTTCTGAGTGTTTAGTTTTGTGCAAACCTGTAATAGTAGGTTAGTACCATGAACGTTTTATCAGGAAGATAGAAAAGGACATGCAATTATAACTTTTCCATATAACTATATTAATCATGTACTAATTTGACAATTATAAATAAATTAGTGTTATCATTTAATTAAAAGTATAAATATCATCATTACTAGTGGGAGTAGGGAGGCAAAAATATAAAAATTTTTAGATTAGATTAGATTCAACTTTATTTTCATTGTGCAGAGAACAAGAACAGGGCAAACGAAAAAGCAATTAGCATCTAACCAGAAGTGCAAATAGCAACGTATATAAATAAAGGTCATGAAAATTTATAAATATACATATATACTATAAGCGTATTATGGGAGTGCAAAGGAGCAATACTGTATATATTTTAATAATACTGTATACGATGCAGTTGTGCAACAGTAAAACTAATTATTGTAATTAAAAACAATTAAAATGTACAGTATGGGGACATGTTAATGTACAGTGCAGTGTTTATAAGTAGTGTTAAGTTGTGGGAATGTGCATTCAATTAAATAAGCATCTATTGCAATAACAATCTTAAACTGTGAAGCCCTTACAATATACAGAGAGCACAGTGGACTCAATATATTCAGATCTAAACAATTATGAGGTATACAGTTATACAAAAAAGAGCTCTTTAGTAGCTTTCAAAATGACACCAGTGTGGCACCAGTTGTGTGATCTACAGTTCTTGTGTACCTTTACACAACTAACTGATAAGCAGGAAGTATATATAATATTATATATATATACTTCAAATAAGTATATTATGAATAACAGAAACAAAGAGAAAATGAACATTGTAGTTATTTGAAGTAATATTTAAAGTACATTAAATAAGTAATAAAAATAATTCAGAAGAAAGAGAACAATTTTCCTCGTAAGCCAAAACATTGTGGTGTTTTTAGTTCTGCACTGAAGCTATGAATGTTGAAAACAAGAAAAGTTTTTCAAGAAATGCTTGTTTCCACCCAATGCCAAAGTCACAGCTCAATATTGTATCCATAGATATTCTTAAATAAATACTGTATATATGTAGACAAGGACTGCTACTGTGATTACTTGTATAAAGATCACACTACGTTATTCATGATTTATGAAAGGAATGGGTTCTCTTTTGAGTCAGGTTCCTCTTAAAGTTCCTTTCTTGTTTCATCTTAGGGATTCCTTTTTTTTCAAAGTCACCATCTGTATTTCTGCAATTTGTAATGTATTTCTTCAAGATTCCGTGAAAACTGATTGTAATGCTAATTTCAGAGCCAATGTAACATTATTTATCAGACGCAAGGGCTGCTAACTATACATTTGGTCTCCTTTTTTTACTTAGTTAATAAAACGGTATAACAAATCTATAAAACAAAACAAAAACCAATTACTTTATAGATAACACCACACAGAACATTCTAGAAATGTATAAAAAAAAAACATGAAGGTAATGCTTTACTTTACCATTTTCAGTTTTTGCAGGGTTCAGCAGACAGGCTTGACAAGTAAGCAGCAGCAACCACTGAAAAGCTGGCCTCATCCTGATTTTTTTTACTGTTTTTGGTTCACTGATACTGACTACAGACACAATTCTGGCCTGTGTGCAAAGATATTTGTTAAACAAGATAGGTAGGGGAGTTGATGGGAAATGGGGTCATCGTCATTTACCCGCATTCACAAATCTCTGACCTTCTGACTGTTTGTCCACTCCCATCCTCCTCTTCTGAGTCTTATAATTATATATCTGTTTAAAACTGCTCATACCAGGAAAACCCATTTCTTTTTGTTCGAGTTCCAAGTGTGCTGAATCAGCAAAAGTGTTTTAAGCACTTAATATCGCTTAAATCACTATAAAAAGATTATTAAGCAGGGCCCAGGTGTTTAGTATTCATGTTTTCTGTTTCAATGGAGCTATTGAACTGTTATTTGTTATTTGCGTGTTCTGGTCACTAGTTGCAAATGGCAAATCTCTCCTGAGCTCAAAGGTCAGAACAAGAGATTTGTTTAGTGTAGAAATTTAACTTTGACACTCCACCCATTCCAAATTCCTGTTTCCAAAACTCTTTCAGTTCCAGTTGTCTAATTCAGATAAATAAAATGTCGTTTGTATAGCACTTTTTTTAAACAATGACATTGTCACAAAGCAGCTGTATAGGAATAAATGAACAAATTTTCTCAGCCTTCTCAGAAAGTAGAGGCGCTGCTGGGCTTTTTTGGTGATGGAGCTGGTGTTGAGTGACTAGGGAAAGTTTTCCGCCAGATATAGACCAAAGGATCTGGTGCTCTTGATGATATCCACGGATGATCCATCGATGATCAGTGGAGAATGGTTGCTCTGTGCTCTCCTGAAGTCAACAACCATCTCTTTGGTTTTGTCTACGGTTGTTGGTCGTTCTTTCTGATGAGACCCACCACAGTCATGACATCTGCGGACTTGATGATGTGATTCGAGCTGTGCATTGCTACACAGTTGTGAGTCAGCAGAGTGAACAGTAGTGGGCTGAGCACACATCCCTGAAGGGGCCCCAGTGCTCAGTGTGGTGGTGCTGGAAATGCTGCTCCCGATCCAGACTGACTGAGGTCTCCCAGTCAGGAAGTCCAGGATCCAGTTGCAGAGGGATGTGTTCCGGCCCTGTAGGCTCAGCTTCTTAATCAGGAGCTAAGAGATTGATTTTGTTGAATGATGAACTAAAGTCTATGAACAGCATTCGTACGTGCAACCAGACTGTGGTAAGGAAAAACTTCCTGAGATGTCATGATCAAGAAACCTTGATAGGAAGCAGACTCAAAAGGGAACCATCCTCATCTGTTTGGTACCAAATGTCCATTCATTACAGTTTATTGTTATTGAGGTTTGGAGTGATTAAAAAACTGATTAAATGCAACGTGTGGTCCTGTGCCATTGGCTGACTGTTAACATTAACTGCAGACCAAATCCATCCTCAAAGTTCACGTGTTGCTCTGTAATTTCATGGCTCCTCAGCGGTGCAGTGTGGACTTCAATTGAAGAGAACTCCATCCAGAGGCAGTATGCTGGAAAGAACCATTATGCCTACTACATTTACAATAATAATAATTCAAATATTATTATTATTATTATTAATAATAATAATAATAATAATAATAATATGCACTCAATAGCATTTAGACAAACCAATACATTTTTTAAACAATATAATTTGGAGTGAAGAAACAAAAATAGACCAATGGCATTAATTCTGCACATTATGTTTGGAGAAAAATTGTCGTGTGTATGATCTCAACCACGTGATGCCTACAGTGAGCTACAGAGCTGGGAGTATCATGATAAGAAGCTGTGCATCAGCAAAGGAAACAATGAAAGAGTTGAGTTTTAATTTATCAGCCAAGAAACTGAATCTGAGATCTGAAAGACAATGCGAATCTGCTGACTTGGAAATTTCTGTCAGGAGACAACAGTTCCAAGTGTGCATGTGTTCCTAATAAATTGGCCAGTAAGTATAGTTTATTTTTTTTGTTGTTGTTCATAGGGTCAACAACCTAAGGGTCTAATTTCTGATTTGCTGAATACCTGTATATCCTATAACTCCTCACAAATACTAAAAATGGTAATAAAAAATAAATAAATAATAAAATAAAATAAAATAAAATAATAATAATATAATCAGGGTTTTTATTATTCTTTCTTTCATCAAAATTATTATCCTTTTTAATAATCCTTATTATTATTATTAGTGATTACGGTATTCTTAGTAGTACTATTGTTTTTATGTTGATGAAGATGATTACAATGGTGATAATGTTTTTTTCAGTAATAGAAGTAGTCATATGATTGTTGTGATTATGATATTGATGATGATGATGATGATGCTGATGTTTTTATTTTCAGTAGTAGTAATAGTCTTAGTAGCAGGAATCTGAATTTATTCTATTCGTTTCATAGCATTACCACAATTTTACATTGGAGTTTGTTTCCAATTTGATTTCAGCCGTCACATTATGTAAGCTGCTCTTCAACCGATCGGATTGCGACTTTCTTACTCCGAGGCCCACTAGAAGGTATAGAAACACCTCACCATTTTTCCGTCCTTTGATTGGATGGTCAGAGAGCGCACTAAACAGAGCTCGCAAACTGCATCCGTAGCAAACTGCACAAACTAAAATATATTCATGGGGATTTAATAGTTGTTTATTTCATTCCACAATGACTAACAGAGCAGGAGAAATGTATTTGGTCGCAGATATACTTACAAAGACATTTACAAGGCAGACTTTTCAAGAAAAGCTGGACATCGTAATTAACGTTCAGCCAAAACAATTCAAAAGCCGTTGTTAAACGTAAACGTTCCATTTGTTCCTTTTGTGTTTTCTTTCCAGTAAAATGTGCACAAAAAACACACAATTTGCCTTCATTTCACATACCCAGGAAAACCGTAATGCACAAATAAATTTTTTTATGCAGTTAATATTCATGATTCTGCTAAAGATGATGTGTGCAGTATGTGGCTGAAGTAAAAAAAGACTTGTTGAATTGTGTTCTGTATAATATTGAGGGTTTCTATGGATGTTGCGTCATAATGATGGTATTAAGAAAATGAATTGAATAAGGCAGGACACCACTAAAGGCCTAGGGGAGAAATGTTCAGCCCACCACTGGTTGGTGGTGATGATGATGATGATGATGATGATTTTATTTGCAGTTGTATTAGTAGAAGTAGGGGATATAGTCGTAGTATTGTTTTTCTTATTTGTGGATTTATAATTATTATTAATTATAGTATTATTATTATTATTGAGAACCTTGTTCATCCATAATGTTTAAATGTGCTTTTTCCTATTCCACCATCAATACTTACGCATACGTCTGACGTCATCACTACGGACACCCATTTATACAAATGCTTGTTAAACATAACAGAACATTAACCCAATGTTCTACAGTATTATTATTATTATTATTATTATTATTATTAGTAGTAGTAGTAGTAGTAGTAGTAGTAGTAGTAGTACTTTCTGACAGTAGTTTAGTAGTAGTAGTTTAGTAGTTGCCGCGTGCTCCTTCGTGCACACCCGCCTTTGTGCCGCCGCTCTCCGGCCGCCGGATGTCGCTCCCTGCACGCGCGCCCGGCCGCGCGCGCGCTCGCCAACCTTCCCATTGAAGTGCGGCCCAAAGTGACGTCACCACGAGCTCTAAGGAAGCGGAGGGTTTAGAGGCGCGAGCTGTCACCGCTGTACGAAGTAGCGACGGCGCGCGCGAGAGTCCGGAATCTCGGCGAAAGCCTGTTGCGTTAAAAAATTAAAAAATAAAACCCTTGGAAACACACGCGCGCGCGCACGCACGCACTCACGCACACACACACACACACACACACGTACACGCACGCAACTTTCTGTCAGCTGCACGAGGAATCGTGTCTTTAACTTAACACTTTATTTTGTTGGCGATTTCCACGGTGCCATGGCTGATGTCAGCGACTCGTCCTCACTGGACGTGGCGAACCGATTCGCCCGGAAAGGGGCGTTGAGGCAGAAGAACGTCCACGAAGTGAAGAACCACAAATTTACCGCGAGGTTTTTCAAGCAGCCGACTTTCTGCAGCCACTGCACCGACTTCATCTGGTCAGTAAAACCAAATACCTGCACGACTTCTCTCTCCTGTGCTTCCTGGAAAACAGATCTCAGGGTGGAAGCATGCACTTTTGTTTTTGTTTGGAGCAAACTTTTTTTTGAAAATGACCAGGAACAATGTTAGATGTGTGTGTGTGTGTTTGTGGATGACTGTGTTCATTCCTGTATTAAATGCATTCCCAAGTGTCCTGTGTTCTTTATATTTCTGATCATCCAGGTTCCTAAGTGTGTTTTTGTTTATGCGTTTTATTGCTTTGAGATTTCCTGAAAACCTCTAAACAGTGCATTGTCTTTTCAAAGTTCTGTAAGTGTTGGGAATTTTCATTATTCCTTGTATCCCATTCCTGTGCACATTGTGCATTCAGTGTCCTAAGTGTTTTGTGCTTTCTATCCTAATTGCTCCATAATCACATTTATTGCATTTGAAGTGCTCCAGAGTTTTACATATTCCATATGTTCAGGATGTTCCTGGGACTTTCAGTATTCCGAATATTCCATGACAGGACCACCTTGGATTCTGTGGGTGTGGGTTCTGGATGTTGTATTGGATGTCTGGTTATTTTCGGCATTGCATGCATTGTGGTATTTTGTGTGTAAATTGTCAGGGTGGCACTGGGAATTTGTGTACTCCAGATGTTTCCTTCAGGTGTTTTGCATATTCCATATGCGGTGGAGTTTAGCACATCTGTATGTTCCGTATATAATGTATCCTCTAGGAATTTACAGTATTCCATATATCCCATTCCAGGACCACTCTGATATTGTTTCTGTGGGTGTGTTTCATGTTTCATGCAGTATGATGTCTTGTGTGTAAATTGGCAGGGTGGTTCTGGCAGTTTGTGTGCTCCAGATGTTTCCTTCATACTGTTTCTTCCATGTGTCCCTTGTATTCTGGGCATTTACACTATTCCATATATTCCATTCCAGTGACAAAGGACATTCCGTGGGTTCAGGATTTATTTTGGGCATTTTTATTATTTAATCCATTATGGGTTTTGATGTAAAGTACATGCTTAACATCAAAAACATTTAGATGTTAAGTGCATGTATGATGTGCATTATGGGAATTATCATTCTCCTGAAAATTCCATTCCAGCGAGATTGTGCATATCATTGGTTCTGGGTGTTCTGTGTTTTCCGGCCGTTTTCAGTGTTGCATGCATTGTGGTATTTAGGGAAATTGGCTCATTATCAGGATGGTTCTGTGTCTTCTATGTACCTCTTTCCAGGGACACTGCACATTCCGAATGTTCCACACACCCAGCCTTACATCATTATAACCCTCATTATCATCATCATCATCATAATCCTAACAATTTTCTTTGGACCATTTCCCATAACCTCTGATTTCTAGGAAAACTCAAAGCACTAAAAACGTTACCATCCCCTGCTCTGTTTTTTCCGTGTGTGTGATGTGACCACAGTGCTGCATTCACATTCTCCGTAATTGGAATTGTCATGTAAAGTTTTGCAGTTCATCACAGTCCTTTTTTTTTTTTACACACACTGTTATTTTTCTCAGGCTTGAATCTCTACATTGAGATGAATTAATCATTCCTTTACTTCCACGCACCATATTAACATTAATGGCATATCCATCTACCAAAAGATGTGTGATGAGCGGAGATAATGCTTCGTGTGTGTGTGTGTGTGTGTGTGTGTGTGTGTGTGTGTGTGTGTGTGTG
>JAAIIK010000044.1:3154556-3178916 GCA_014706435.1 Silurus glanis | reverse complement strand
ACACACACACACACACACACACACACACACACACACACACACACACATACACAATAAGTTTGAATTCAATTACAGTTACAGCTGAATTTACGTTCTCCATTCTATAATCCCCTCCCCTTTTTATTACAGTATATGGTACAATAAACATTAAACAGAAAAGGTGTAAACAAAAATTAACTAAACTACGACATTTTTGACAACTGTACTTTCATTATACATTGTATGCTTAACGTGTGTGCTTTCAGTTTCCAAAATAATGGTTACAGTGGAACAATGTATTCAGCTTGTTTCTGTTCATTAAAAATTAAACTGCATTCCACATTTCCTTGTTCACTGAACAGACCTAGAGGGAAAGTCACTCCACACTCTCTATACTATACTGTAGTGCATCATACTATATTGTACTATACTTTACTATACTATAGTGTGAAATACAATTCTTTAATTTACCAGACTATATTGTACTATACTATAGTGTACTATATTGTAGTGTATGTGTACATATGTATATATGTACTATATAATTGACATCATTGGGTCAAAAGTTGTTCTATTAAAAAAAACGATATTTAATTTACCAAATTTATTCTACAAAGGTGTGATAAACACACTGACAACTAGCATCGTCTCTACAAACACACTCGATCTAGTGGAACTCTCTTTAGGGGAACTAAATGTGTCAAATGATGTTCAAAAAGCGCCTATGAATCTTCAGGTGTCCATAAGATTGGCTCTTCTCTGTTAAGCGACGGTTGAAGACCTTTCTCTCCCTGAAACACTTAAATTAGCACTTTCCAAG
The DNA here is from genome assembly GCA_014706435.1 of Silurus glanis. NCBI lineage: Eukaryota > Metazoa > Chordata > Actinopteri > Siluriformes > Siluridae > Silurus > Silurus glanis. Next base: position 3,178,117 of record JAAIIK010000044.1, on the reverse strand, counting down.
TTTGCTTTGTAAAAATCAAGAGTTATAGTCTGATTTATATTAAGATTGTAATCTAGATTTATTCATTGCTAGAGACTCAAATAACTTTTGTACGTCGCACTGGACAAGAACGTCTGCTAAATGCCGCAAATGTAAATGTAAATGTGTCCAAAAACGTATAGCCTCTTAAGGCTTCCGTGCTAAGTGATCAAATTTTGAAAATGTGAATAAAAGTGTAAGTGGATAGAAAAATATATGATGCATCTGTTAATGGAGAATTAAATGAATGTACGGTAAATCATACATTAGATTGGCCTGATAAACCAATCAGGACATTCAAGGCATACTGTTATTTCTATTAATATAATAATACAATAATCATTTTTGCATGGCAAAGGTATCACAATGCCTTCTTGATTGTTTTCCTATAACAGCATGCCATGTAATCACACATTTCCTATTCGAATATTGTATTGCATTCTTGCTGAAAGGGCCGGATACACAAACTGACAACAAGCTCGTGCAGGCATTGAGCTGTTTTGTGAACCAATATGAAATGATCTATCTAGCTTTTTTTATGAGGAGAAAAGTAGCCATGTGCAATTTGGATCGGTGAAGAAACATTAAATTCAACATTTCCAAAATTTTACTTAATAATGAATGAGTAAATAACATTAAAAAATAAAATAAACATACAATATTGTTAGTTTTTTTTTTTTTTTTTTACTTCTGCACACACAAAACACTTGGGTAATACTCTTCTACCTCGCACTAATCACTTTTATTTCATTTATTAGATTATTAAATGACCGTAGACAATGAGGTTTGTTCATTGACAATTGTAATTTGTTTGTCAGCGCTTTATCAATAGCACAGCTTTGTGATATGTGAGTAAATGGTGCATCCGCATGGCCAGTTTTTCCCCTTAATAATAATAATATAGTGCACCATCAGAATTCTTCGAACACTCATTATTATCGTTGCTATCTATTTTTACATTTACATTTACGGCATTTGGCAGACGCCCTTATCCAGAGCGACTTACAACTGAGCAGGGGAGGGTTTTAGGGCTTTTGCTCAAGGGCCCAGCAGTGGCAGCTTGGTGTGGTGGGATTTGAACCTGTGATCTTCTGATCCAAAGCCCAATGCCTTAACCACTGAGCTACCACCTCCTCCATCTATTTTTTCAAAGATGGGAAAAGAGAGTGCGTGTGTTTCATTTAATAACAGCAGAGATTTGAACCCATGCGACAGTCCAGGATATTATCGGGGAAACCGATCCAATCTTTACCTGAGATTTCAGGTTGAAAGTAGGATTTAATAAAGCTTGATGATATGAGAGAGACAGAATTGGGCAAAGGTATAGGAGCTTTCATGTATTAACTGCTTATAGCTTCACAAGAAGAGAAAACTTTGTCAATGATGAGAATTACACTATATGGACACTTTTCCAGCCATATGTGGTTCTGCAGTTGAAAGCACACAACTGTACAAGATGTTTTTGGAAGTGGTAGCATTAAATGCTCCCTTCGCTTCAACTAGTAGATTCAAACCTGTTACAGCATGACAATGCCCCTGTGCACAAAGCAAGCTCCATGAAGATGTAGTTTACATGGATTGGAGTGGAAAATCTTAAGTGTCCTGCTATAGAGCTCTGACCTCAACCCTACTGAACACCAATGGGATTAACATGAAAACCCTTGTGGCTGAATAAGAACAAACAAGTGGAGGTTATTATAACAGTGAATGCAGACTAAATGTAGTATGGGATGCTTGAAAAGTACAATGGTCATGTGGCTACAAACACAAACCATATAATGTATTTACATGTGCTATTAGCAAGAAAATGTGATTCAGATGCAGAGATCATGTAACATGGCGTGTGAGGGTGCAATAGCTGATAAGACATGTAGTCCAGGACCATAATCGTCATACTGAAGCTCTCTGAAAAATCTGAGTGGTAAGGGATCTTATTCAACCTCATGAATGCCTGATCTTTTGCAAAGCCTGACTTGATCCAGCTCAGGTTTTTGTTAATTGATAATAAAAGCCAATATCTTCTGGAAGCAAAACCCACGACTCTAAATCGTTTCTACAACAATCTCTGTCGAATAACTAAAGAAATAGACAGCACTTATTTTGGTTTTGTGTGTTTCATCTCACCTGCATTAGCATGCTACACTTGATTAAACTTAAAGCCTAATTAGCAAACCAATGTAGGTCCACAGATTAATCTCTTTTGGGTTGATTGCTGGAACTATTAGCTCTTAGCAAAAATCCATACCGGCTTCTTGTCCACTGTCATTACAACAACGGCCTCTAGAGGCTTCTCGCTGATGCCACTTGCTCTTTATTTTGACGCGAGAATTTACGTGCTGCACGGAGAGCGGTATATTATATTTATTATTTATAAATTAATATATTCGTATTCATTTCATTTAGCACATTAAACAGTAAGAATGCTTTGTAGTCAGCACCGTTCTGACCAATTACAGTCACGCATCCAACAACGATTTCAGAGCTGAGCAGTGCCTTATATTTGTTTGTTTTTTTTATTCCCTTTTTTACCATAAAAGAATTAAATGAACATGGCTCCACCCACAGAGACCAAAGGAATAGCTCAGGGAATTTCTACAGGCTTTACAATGACCAAAACCCGTCCCCAACACCTATAGGAGATTTTGAAGCGATGTCGGAAACATTATTGAAACACATAAAGTCATATATTCTGGTGCAACTGTGTTTATTAGTCCAGTACAGTTTTTTTCAGAGGCTGTAAAATCAACCCTAAGGTACTCTGGAACTGTTGTGAAGGTTTGTTGTGGCTCAGAAACCTTAATAAAACACTTTTCACCCGAGTACTGCCTTTCGTTTCATGGCGTACACTGCCATATAGAAACAGCAAGCACCGAATAGAAAGCTAGGTGAATTGAAAATTTAAATGTACTCACATGCATTATACAGTGCACACATCAGGGCTAAAAAGGCTAAAGCAAGATTTTAAAATATTAAGCAAGTTTAGATCAGTAGAACATGACAGCTGCATTAAGGACTTCCCAGAAAACCAGTGTTCCTAGTGTAACACAGCTAGCTAGGCATTATTGTGATTTTACAGGAAGGAAGCAGTGTTAGTTGAATGCAGTATGCAGTAAGGAAATGTGGCTTCTTTAATATGATTGGTCAAAATATACAATAAAAAAAAAGAGAGCAGATAGTGTGACTATCGTACATTATCGCCGAATCACGGCTACTGCGTCTGATTGCCGCTGTATGTGACTCACAGGAATCAACAAAGGAAGCTGTTACCGGATCAATCACTTCCCTGAGGATAATGACTATGACACAGACAGCTCTGAGTACATCCTGCGTAAGTCTGCCCTTCTTCCCCTCCATTGTATATTTTCCTTTCACAGTCACATCAATGAAGGAGTGAATGAACCTTAAAAAAAAAAATTATATTTAATATACAAATCTAATTAAATATTACAGATAAACTACTGCATTAATTCCCACTAACATAGTCATTACAGTGGGTAATTACCTTACCCAGTTATATTAATATTAAGTGTGTTGCCTGATTAGCACAGTTAAGCTTGGATTCTCAAAAGGATTATTAATAATCAAGTTATGAGATTCTATACACACTATGTACATCCAACTTCGGGGCAGTTTTACCGTGGAGGTGGGCCCTGCATGTTCCAGCACATCCATGTAAATGAGACCATTTGTAAATAGATAATTATTCCGTCAAATGTTGTTTTAAGGACAATCAAAATGTCCCATCCTTCTGCATCGTATAGACCTGTGTGTATATCTGATCTGGTTTCTACTTTACAATACTGTCCTATTGACCCAAACTGTTTTCTTGAATGTACAGCAATCCAATTTTATTTGTAATCTCATTGCAGTTATTAGCAATTTCAAACAAGAAAAAAAAGATGTTTTTTTTCTCCTGATGTCACTTGTCCATGGTTGATACTAAATGTAATGAATTAAAAGGTTCATGCCCCTTACACCATAAAATACACTGCTTAGGCATAACCTTATGACCATTCATCAGGCATAACATAATGACCACCTGCCTAATATTGTGTTGGTTCCCTTTTGCTACCAAAACAGTTCTGACCCTTAAAGCATTAACAGAATTGACTTCTTAAGCAATTTGATCTACAGGAGCTCGTCTGTTGGACCACACGGACCTTCGCTCCCCACGTGCATTAATGTGCCTATGTCACCACTGTTCCTTCCTTGGACCACTTTTGATTCTGACCACTGCAGACCGTGAACAGCCTACAAGAGCTGCAGTTTTGGAGAGGCTCTGACACAGTCGTCTAGACATCATAATTTGGCCCTCGTCAGACTCACTCAAATCCTTACGCTTGCCCATTTTTTCTGTTTCTAACACAACAACTTTGAGGACAAAATGTTCACTTGCTGTCTAATATATCCCACTCACTAACAGTTGCCATTAAGCAGAGATTTTCATTGTTATTCACTTCACTGGTCATAATGTTATAATGTCAATGTAATGCCTGGTCGGTGTATCAGAAATCAAATTATCTTGGATGAGATGTTGTTGAACCATATGGTAGTGGGTTGAAATGGATCAGCTCAGCTCTGGAGAATCTGATGTGATTATTTGTATGGGTAGGGATCGTGCGAGCATCCAGTCTTTTCCCCATCCTGAGCACTATCCTGTTGCTGCTGGGAGGAGTGTGTGTGGCTGTAGGACGGGTTTACAGTGGCTGGAACAACATCCTTCTTAGCGCTGGCATCTTATTTGTGGCTGCAGGTAAAACTTTTAAGGAACTCTGTGGTGCGTTCATAAAAGTACAACCAACAGCCTGAGCGTCACTAAAGTCAGCTTTTTACATTGTACAATTACTTTTAGCTTTGAAAGTATTCCATATATTAACTATGTAGTGTTTTTTTTTTATTTTTTTTTTTTTTATTTACCAGGTCTGAGCAACATCATAGGAATCATCGTGTATATCTCGAGCAACGCCGGTGACCCCAGCGACAAGAAAGGCGAAGACAAGAAGTATCAGTACTGCTACGGTTGGTCCTTTTACTCCGGCGCATTGTCATTCATCGTGGCCGAAGCCATCGGGGTCCTTGCTGTGAACATCTACATTGAGAGAAACAAGGAGGTCCACGTCAAACGGCGCAACTTTCTGAAAAGCGGCCCCTCGTCTTCGTCACCATACATGCGAATCCCAAGCTACCGGCAGCGCAGGCGGCGCTCTCGCTCTAGCTCGCATTCCACCGAGCCGTCTCGCGACAACTCGCCAGTCGGACGGAAGATGGTGGCGTCAGCGCTTCCTCTAGGTGACATCTCCATGTACACTCTAGGTCGAGAGCATCCACTGAGGTCGGGAGGCGCACTCGGGCCATACCCAGATCCACCTAACTTTCTGCAAGTTCACAACTGCTTCGCCAAAGCTGCAAAAGACGGCGTTAACCGCAGGACCACGCCTGTTTGAACAGCACATGAGTTCTGGTTAAAGATGGCTGATAATCATGGTGGCATTGGGAAGTATCACAGGGGCTGAGTTTGAAGCACTGATTTGAGGGATCAATGTTTCTTTAACACATGATTTAGAGATAACTAATAGAACTTTGTAGCATTTTCTGAGTCAGATTTTGGCTCAGGGTTTCATACTGTATATTCATAGGCACAGTCTGGAGTCCAAGTAGCAATATTTCAATGCACTTTATATGAATATTGAAATATTGAAATATTCTCTCAATATTGTTTGAGTATTTTTATGTGATCCTTGTGTCATTATGTTTGACACGCAAGGCCAATTCACACTGGACACCTCAGTGAAAGATTTTCAACCCACCCCAGCGACATTAGAGATTAGAGTGTGTGTCAGTGAAGCATCCTTATTGCAGCCACTTGTTCTCACAATATACAAAGATGTCATGATCATCTAACCCTTGGTTCCTAAGTGTTTATATGCTATGATACTACTTTTCATGTCAACATGTGAAAACAAAAGAAATACAAACATATTCGTTTTTCACTGTTTTATTGAACAGTTATGTAAATGACAGCTGGCAGATCACTATGGGTAAAAAATGAGTAGTCAAGAGCAAGCAAAACTTTATATTAGCTGTTCTTCTTTTAACTTTTGGACGTTAAATCCAGACCATCATACTAAAAGTTTTGCAAAAGTACCTATGCACCTACTATTGTGGGGTTTATATATATATATATATATATATATATAAAGAGAGAGGGGGGGGTATTATATAAGAAACTAAGCAGGGAGAGTAAGATGAGGTGTGGCTTAGAGGAGGTAATGTGGTTAAAAGGAACTCTCAATGAAGGCTTATTCCTTTAGCAATTATACATTAAACAGATCTAGCTTAACTTTTTCAAACAATCAAACAAACAAACAAACAATATGCAAGAAAATGCATATCAACATCAAATTGTCCTGTTGCACCTTCTCATACGCAGCTCAGACGTGTCCAGCGATGATTGTCCGGACATGGCGATCATTTGCCCTGACTCTTACACAGTACATCATTTGTGAATTTTGGGTGAGACAGCATAAAAAAAGGGAAGCTTGAAAGGTGCTTATTCAGGTCCTTGCCCTTGTTTAGGAGATTTTTTTTTGCCAGTCAAAGAAGCCATTTTGTACTTTGAACCACTGCCATTTTGTTTACTTCTGATGTTTACATTTTTTGACACTTCTGCTGATGTGAAGAGATTTTGTCTTATACATTCCGTTCGATTTGAAAACAACCTTAAATATAAAGTCACAAAGTAAATTATGTGGAGTTTTTGCTCAGGGAAGTTAATAGTAATTGGCTGTAACCTATAAAAATAACCTGTAATCCTTTTCCTTGGACCGATCTCAAAGCACTGTTGATGAATCTACGAGTCGTTGTCTCTAAACTGCTGTTTTGTGTTGGGACATATGGTCGAACACGTGGCTAATTTGCTCCTGCCGTGTCGTTGGTCGCTTATATGTCTTGACACTCCATGCTAGAAAAAAGGTGCATTTGACTAATGAAGCAAGCCTGATTGCCTTACAACACAGAGTCCATTCAGCAGCACCACAGAATGCATTAGAGCATCCACAGGGTGGCGAATTAATGTACTTCAGTGCTGAAAAACACAACGCTGAGTCGAGTGCAGCATCTCTCAAAGATGTCTGCCCTGAAAAAAAAAAACGGGAAAAACTTACTGATGATAACTTTTCAGACCGAGGACGCTGCCGTGATGTTATAACTGCCAAGAAGTCGATCTGTTATAATGTTATTGCTGTGATCAATCAAAACATGGACAGTTGTTGTTTTCTCTGTGGATGCTGGGAAATTGTCTCATATCATAATGGCATTACCGGAGGAAATATCTTTCTATTCCCACCAGTTATTGTCATGGCAACAGATAATAAACACTACAGCACCTCTCAGATGATTCCAAAGTAGCCTACATTTCGCTAGAGACCCAGCAAATGACAACATCCTTCTAGTTTGTTAGCTCTTCCTGGAACTACTAAACTACCTTTTTTAACAACTGTGTAACAAAAAAAAAAAACAAAGAAAAAGAAAGAAAGAAGACACGGTCATGGTTGTATTTTAGTGCAGCTCCTTTCTGTTAATTGATAACACATTTACAGTGCATAATATTTTTTTGTGGAAGATTTGATATGTGCATTATGGCGTAATTGTGTCTGCTTTTCCTGACTGTAGTCAACGTAAATAAAAAAGGAGAAAAAAAAACAAAGATATTAATGTTATGATCTCTCTGACCATCGATTCATTACCAGGTTCCCAGCAGAATGAGATCAATTTGTCTGAAAATAATGAATGTTTCAATTGAATCTGTATTATCTATCTGAGTCTGATGCTTGAATGAAGAGATGAGATCAATTTGAATAATGACACATGAATTATGATCAATTAAGTAAAATACTAAACTGGTAGATGTAAGATGTTTTTATTCACAGTAAAAAAAAAAAAAATGCATACACCTTTAGTCACATTTGAGGGATGGTAAAATATTGACAAATTTTACCTGTTAACTGTCTGAACTGGTGCCAGCCGAAAATCACATTAGCCCCACTGAATAAAAATGTAGATACAGCAATGGACAAAATCACCTGGGCAACTGACTTTTCCAGCTATACCTGGTTCTTCACCAAACTCTTACCACAAATTTGGAGGTGCACAATTGTATAGGATGTATCTGGATGCTGCAGCATTAAATATTCCCTTCACTTGAACTTGGAGACCCAAACCTCTGATACTGTAGCATGACAGTGACCCTGTACTCAATGCCAGGTCTATGAAAATATAATTGAAATTGAAGATCTTGAGTGGCCTGCTATAGAGCCCTGACCTCAACCCTACTGAACATCTTTGGGATAAATAAGAACACTGATTGCACCCCAGGCCTCCTCACCTCACCTACATCAGTACCTGATTTTATTCCTTCATTTTATTTATGGAATTCATAAATGAATTAATTCATTCATAAATTCAGTAAATTACTTGTCGATCTGAATATGCAGCTATTACTCACCATAAACTTTGGGCTACATGTCTACATCAGTGTAATGTTGTTGTGAACAGAATTAGGCATCTAGCAAGGAACTAAAGAATTCAAAGATGATATTTTTGTATTTGTGAATCATCTTCCTGAATTCTGAGTGACAGAGTAATCCATGTGGAAAAAGGTTCAAATTGGAAGAACGTTGGTATTGGTATTTGATAAGAAAATGAGCATATATGCTTAAAACTAGGAAACCACCCTGGCAATCTGGAATATTGTAAAGCTGCAACTGAGTTTACTTTTGCACCAAAGCTACTTTAGAGAGATCAGCGTTGATGGTTTTGATATGTCTAGAGCTACATTTTTTTGGTTTCCCCTATTAGTTTAGTCAATCACCCAAGTCATGTTTTCCAAGACACAGTCTAAGGCCAGTTTTAGTTTCTGCATATTCATGTTAATTAATAAATCATTGCATTTTTAATGAGGGTAAAGATCTGGAGATAGTTCAATACCCATTTATTCTGAACAGTCAGCACACTCTGTTACAGAACTCCTTGTGACATTTCAAATTAACTTTCTGGGCACGTTTTCGTTCATCTTGCCCTTTAGCAGGATTGTTTTCTGGCCTCAGTATTGCAGGCAGGATTGGTACAGTAGGATGTTTAGAAACCCTGCATGTTGGAGATTTAGAAAATTGTATGGTGCAACATTACAGTTTTGAAATAATTACATTAGTCATTACAGTTATATGGAAGACCACCAGGGCGGTGTCCTTTGGAACGGGTGACTTGTTTTCTTGGTGAGAATCAACAGCTTTGTAAAGCAAAGGTTATAAATTTGTAATTTGTAAAGCAGTGGTGGACAGTAAAGAAGTAAATGTAATTCGTTACTGTACTAAAGTAGCTTTTAGTCAGATATCAGTTGTTCCTTTTTAGTTATGAGTGGATAAAAACTTGTCAAGCACGCAGCAAGCCACCAATCAGGGTAGAGCGCACGCTCTGTTTTGAACTTATTTTGATTGCTGCTTCGTGGTATCTAATTGGCATGAACATACAATTCAGAATCTGTTTAACAACAAGCATAGCATTTTGAGAGTAATAAATGATGAAAGAATCTCCTGACTCTAACTTGTCACAACACCATTTGCCTTATTGCATGATTTTTTCGTAGTTTAAAAGAAGGTTTTAAGCCTATGACATTTTAAATTTATATCACTAGTTTTTGACTCATTAATATAATTCTATTAATAGGTGTGCTAAGAGTAACATTAGAGTCTTTTAACATAAACTGAGTTGATTAAGCAAGAACATTATTTAAGCAAAAACAATAATAGGAACATTATAGCCATAATAAATCATAACACTTTGGATACTTAAGTAAATTTGAAGGCAAATACTTTAAAGTGAAAGTTTAAAGGGAGCACTTTTATTTTTCATAAAACGATTTTCATGTTAATAAAATTACTTACACTTGTCGATCTGCATATGCAGCTACAACTTACCATAAACTTTGGGCCATATGTCTGCTATACCATAGTCAGTCATGGCAAGAAATATAATGAAAAACTTGTCAGTGTAATGCATATGTAAACAGAATTAGTCACCTAGAAACAAACTACAGGATTCCAACATGATATTTTAGTATTTATATTTAAAATTCCTGAATTTAAAGTGATGAAGCAATCCATGTGGAGACAGGATCAAATGGTGACGCCATTGGTATCGGTATTTGATAAGGAAATGAGCATATACGCTTCAACAAGCTTCAAAAGAAACACCATTGCTGGTTTTAATATGTCTAGAGCCAAATTCAATCCAATTTTCCCATTTCTAGAAACTTAGTAATTTACCCAAGACATTCTTTGCCAAGATACAGTCTAAGGCCATGTTTATTAATAACTCATTGCATTTTTAATAAGGGTAACGATCTAGAGATGATTCAAGACTCATTTTCACACATTCACACATGTATTTGACAACATAAATAACACATCCATGGGTAGTCATGAAAGAAATATTACACACTAAACCCTGGTAACAAATAAGATGATTCAGGTTTAAGCAGGGAATCCCCAACTTGTACAGGAATTGTACTGGAATTGTTCTGACTCATGAGACATCATGTAGTGAAGATGATGATTTTATGGATATTAAATCTTGATACAAATATAATAATAAAGCTAAATAGCGTAATAGCGTATGGTGGATTTTCCACTTGTATTTGTGTGTTTGTTCACTTCGCATGGGCAACCACAACCCTGCCCACGCTTATGAAATGTGAGAAGCCAACTGGCTGACTCCTTGTTTCACCACACATTTATAGAAGCTCGGTTCATTCCCTGTCCTGCTCCCTAAAGCTCGCATGTATGAGACAGCCGGCACGGTCATCAACTTTCCTGAAGTATCTCAACAGCTGCAGGCCGCTTCACAGGCCCTGTGTAAATCAATGCCACTGCCATTTGGCTCTCGTAATCACTCCTCACGCACAGTGCTGCATCAAGTCTGTCGAACTAAAGACCACTAGGGCCAAGCTGACTATATCCATTCGCTCATCCCCAGAGCATACACAAGGCCGATTCTGGGTCGCCCAGTTGTGCTTCTTTCGCCAGAAGAACAAGGAAAAACGTGAGGCGCCATGCAAAAGAGCACAAAGGTGAAGATCACATATGTGGTCATCCTGACAGGCATAGTGTGCATGTTTACAGCCGTGGTGACAGATCACTGGGCTGTGTTAAGCCACCAGGTAGACAAGGTCAACAGTACCTGTGAGGCAGCCCACTTCGGATTGTGGAGGCTCTGCAAGAAGGTCATTTACATCGACGATCCAGAGACTGTTAATCAAGGATGTGGACCACTCAGTCTGCCGGGAGGTGAGTCTTACTGGTGCGAAGGATGAGTTAGTCATGTTATGTTGTCTGCTATTTTTTTACATTCACCATTTATTATGGTTCGACTTAAGATTTTGAGATCTTACAATGACGATAGCAATGACAAAATTGTACAAATATTAAAGTTTGCGCGGCAAGCAAATGTAACAGCGTATGAACCGCTCTCCACTCACGATCCGGCACTTGTCACCTGCTACCACATACATATATACTGTATAGTTTATACAGTATGCCACTGTACATTGCCCTGTTTAGCTAAATTATGTACTATAATTTGTTAACTTATTAAAAAGTTTAATTATACTACCCCATACTGATCACCATTCTTTAAGACTCTCGACTTGTTGTTTTCAAGTTACGATGGAGTCATCAGAACGCATCTCCATCGCAATTCGGGGACTACCTGTACCTAAATCAATATTAACATTGCTATCATTTGGCAATTTGCTAAATGATTTGTTAAATATAATGCATTTATTAGACCCCCTGGATCAGCTAAGACATGTTAAGAGTTTATTGTTTGCTTGGCTAACTTTGCACCAATTTACATATCACCTGTACATTAGCATGCCTATGTAATATTACAGAGAATGCTAGGTCCCATCTGACAAATATTTACTCTAAGGATTTTTCGGTGTGATGGACTTCTATTAGTCCTAGCTACATTAGTTTAATGTGTAGCTAGTTTGGCAGAGGAAGCTACGTGTCTACAAAGAATTGTACCCAGATGTAGCATATATTGTGAAGTATACAGTATATGTGTGAGATTAATGAACGACCTGATTTAGAGAAAGTATGAAGTGAAGGACTGTAATAATGCCTTTTCTCTTAACTATTTCTTTAATAATGATTTTAGTAACATAGAGGAATAGAGTCTACAATCCATTACTCAAATGAATCTAGACAAAGCGAAACAGCAGGGTAAAGATTGTAAATCTATGTCTAACAGACATTTGGTTCATAGGTTTAGATCTGGGATTCAGCATTTCATAGTAAGCGATTTGCTAATATGCACATGCATCAGCAATGTGGCTTGCAATCATAAAAGTATTTGGTGCGCGTGCTAAAGTGACAAGGCAGCTCATTATAGCAGTACTGTTTCCATGTTTTGACCTGTCTATATGTTTTGGGCACGTGTTTTATAGTTAAGATTTGCTAGCATGTTTAAACCTATTGCTTCCTTACGAGTCTGCATGTTGTTGATTCAGTGATTCATTATTATCGTTATTCAGGTCGGAGATATCTAATCCGTGATGAAGCGACAGACATGTTGGCAATGCTGTGGCATAACCTTTCATGTGTGCTAAAGAGTCAAATAGGCCTCTTTGGGTGGTCTAAAACCCATGCAGTCACAGACTAGCATGTCACATGTGACATTGTCAAGCTATACATGATACTGGCACACTACACATTAGCTTGACAAATACTCTCAGCATTTAGCCACATTCCACTCGAGCTAAGTCGTTCGCTTGTGCGAAGTAAAACAGTAATTAGCAAGTGGCTTGAGTTTCCAAACCGTAGCATATCCACTAATGCACTAGCAAAGCCAGGTGACCTTACCCTTACATTTATCCCTTTCTTGAATGACCTCCATTAGCAGAAATACCTTACTACTAAACGAGATTGCTCAATTTGTTGAAAGAGATTATATCTTTAATAGAACTATACAAAATAAGAGGTTTTAAAGCAGGTGTCAAGATACAAGGTTTAATGAGTCTCTATTGAGAACCTGCTAGTAGCAATAAATAGCAATTAATTATAGACGTCTGGGAGTATCTTGGATGTTTTTCAGGTTTTAATAAATTGTATCTGGTGGATGTAAATTGCATGTAAACAATGAATCTTCATCAATAAGAAAGAAGAAAACACAAGCAAGAACACAGTTTCAACTGTGTGAAAATACTGTTTTACATTGTGTCATAAGTTACAGGTTCACCAACAAATGTTCTTTAACTGAGAAAACATCAAGTGTTTATTGTGGCTTCTGGCATAGAAGTTAAATGATGTAGACGCTCCCTTGCCTGTTTGCATTCTCACCCTGTATTACCTCAGGCACAAATCTAGACATGCAAGTGAAACAGCCACATAAAGAGCAAATAGAGAAAAAAAAAAAGATGAGCTAGAAGACAATAGAGACAGACAGGATGTAAAAGAGAGGAAAGGTGAGCCAAGAAAAAAGATACCATGTCTGAAAAAAACTGTCAAGAGTAATTTTGGTATAGTAAGAAGTAGAACTGGGTGTTCAGTCATGCTAACAATGATAAAAAAAAAATAAAAATAAAACCATTTTGAATTTGTGTCTTTTATAGAGTTTGAGGTTATTAAAGTTTATTTTATATCACAACAGGTCTAAACACTACTGTCAACTTAGCATCTTACTATTAGCTATAGATTACAAAGTTGTTGTTTTTTTTTTGCTAAGATTTCATTAAAGTTTTATTCCTGTTTCTTCTGGCTTGAACTGGGTTTGTTAGAGGTGACATCAGGTCTACCAAGGCACCTGTTGTAAGTAACTCAATCTCTCTTTTCAGTTTCGACCTTAACAGCAAAAAAGTATTCTTTACAACAAACATTACTTTAAAGATATAAGCAAATGAAAGAAAACCATATACAGATTAAAATGTCTCTATATATCAGGGTGAAACCTTATTACAGCATCTTTATATATATATATATATATATATATATATATACAGTAAATTTGTATCCAATTTTACATAATACCAGAGTTCAGCTGTGTCTTCTTCTTCTTTTTCTTTCGGCTGCTCCCATTAGGGGTCGCCACAGCGGATCATCCGTCTCCATACCACCCTGTCCTCTACATCTGCCTCTTTTACACCAACTACCTGCATGTCTTCTCTCACCACATCCATGAACCTCCTTCTTGGTCTTCCTCTTTTCCTCCTACCTGGTGGCTCCATCCTCAGCATTCTCCTACCAATATACCCCATGTCCCTCCTCTGCACATGTCCAAACCATCTCAATCTCGCCTCCCTCACCTTGTCACCAAAACGTCCAACATGCGCTGTCCCTCTAATAAACTCATTTCTAATCTTGTCCATCCTCGTCACTCCCAACGAAAACCTTAACATCTTCAGCTCTGCTACCTCCAGCTCTGCCTCCTGCCTTTTACTCAATGCCACTGTCTCTAAACCATACAACATCGCAGGTCTCACCACAGTCCTATAAACTTTTCCTTTCATTCTTGCAGATACTCTACTATCACAAATCACTCCTGTCACTCTTCTCCACCCACTCCACCCTGCCTGCACTCTTTTCTTTACTTCCCTAACACACTCTCCATTACTTTGCACTGTTGACCCCAGGTACCTGAACTCCTCCACCTTCTCCACCTCTTCTCCCTGTAACCGCACCACTCCACTTCCCTCACTCTCATTCACACACATGTACTCTGTCTTACTCCTACTGACTTTCATTCCCCTTCTCTCCAGCGTGTACCTCCACCTCTCCAGGCTCTTCTCAACCTGCTCACTACTCTCACCACAAATCACAATATCATCCGCAAACATCATAGTCCAGGGAGACTCCTGTCTGACCTCGTCCGTCAACCTGTCCATCACCACTGCAAACAGGAAAGGGCTCAGGGCCGATCCTTGATGCAGTCCAACCTTCACCTTGAACCAGTCTGTCGTTCCTACTGCACACTTCACTGCTGTCACACTGTCCTCATACATGTCCTGCACCACCCTCACATACTTCTCTGACACACCTGACTTCCTCATACAATACCACAACTCCTCTCTTGGCACTCTGTCGTACGCTTTCTCTAAATCCACAAATACACAATGCAGCTCCTTCTGTCCTTCTCTATACTTCTCCATCAACGTTCTCAAAGCAAATAAGGCATCTGTGGTGCTCTTCCTCGGCATGAAACCATACTGTTGCTCACAGATGGTCACCTCTTCTCTCAGCCTGGCTTCCACTACTCTTTCCCATAACTTCATGGTGTGACTGATCAACTTAATTCCCCTGTAGTTACTGCAGGTCTGCACATCTCCCTTATTCTTAAAGATCGGTACCAGCACACTCCTTCTCCATTCCTCAGGCATCCTCTCACCTTCCAAAATCTTGTTAAACAATCTGGTTAAAAACTCCACTGCCATCTCTCCTAAACATCTCCATGCTTCTACCGGTATGTCATCTGGTCCAACCGACTTTCCACTCTTCATCCTCTTAATCGCTGCTCTCACTTCCTCCTTACTAATCCTATCCACTTTCTGCTTTACCAACTCCACATCATCCAACCTTCTCTCTCTCTCATTTTCCTCGTTCATCAGCTGCTCAAAATACTCCCTCCATCTTCTCAACACACTCTCCTCACTAGTCAACACATTTCCATCTCCATCCTTTATTGCTCTAACTTGCAACACATCCTTCCCAGCTCGGTCTCTCTGCCTGGCCAATCGGTACAAATCCTTTTCTCCTTCCTTAGTGTTCAACCTCTCATACAGCTCCTCGTATGCCTTTTCCTTGGCTTTCGCCACATCCCTCTTTACCTGCTGCCGCATCTCCTTGTACTCCTGCCTACTTTTCTCATCACCCTGTCGATCCCACTTCTGTTTTGTTAACCTCTTTCCCCTTATGCTCTCCTGCACTTCCACATTCCACCACCACGTCTCTTTCTCTTCCTTTCTATTTCCAGATGTCATACCAAGTATCTTTCTAGCTGCCTCCCTCATCACTCCTGCAGTAGTTTCCCAATCATCCAGCACCTTTTCACCCCCACAAAGCCCCTGTCTGACCTCTTCCCTGAACCTCACACTACAGTCTTCCTCCTTCAGTTTCCACCATCTTATTCTTCTTTCAGTCCTTACTCTCCTCCTCTTCTTCTTCGCCTCCAAAACCATCCTACAGACCACCATCCGATGCTGTCTAGCTACACTGTCCCCTGCCAACACCTTACAGTCTCCAATCTCCTTCAGGTTGCATCTCCTACATAGAACATAGTCCACCTGTGTGCACCTTCCTCCACTCTTATAGGTCACCCTATGATCCTCCTTCTTCTTAAAATACGTATTCACCACTGCCATTTCCATCCTTTTAGCAAAATCTACCACCATCTGCCCTTCCACATTTCTCTCCTTTAGGCCATACCTACCCATCACCTCCTCATCACCTCTGTTCCCTTCACCTACATGTCCATTAAAGTCTGCCCCAATCACCAATCGTTCATTTCTAGGTACACCATCTACCACTTCATCTAATTCACTCCAGAATCTTTCCTTCTCCTCCATCTCACAGCCGACTTGTGGAGCATAGGCACTGATGACATTTATCATCATCCCTTCAACTTCCACCTTCACGATCAACACCCTATCAGAAACTCTCTTCACCTCCACTACACTCTTACTGTACTCTTCCTTCAGAATCACCCCTACACCATTTCTCTTTCCATCCACACCATAATAGAACAGTTTAAACCCACCTCCAATGTTTCTGGCCTTACTCCCTTTCCACTTGGTCTCCTGAACACACAACATATCTACCTTTCTCCTCTCCATCATATCAGCTAACTCTCTCCCTTTACCAGTCATAGTGCCAACATTTAAAGTACCAACCCGAACCTCCACTCTCCTACACTTCTCCATTCCCTGCCGTTTCTGTAGACGTCTTCCTCCTCTCCTTCTCCTCCTTCGGCCAACAGTAGCCCAATTTCCACCGGTACCCTGTTGGCTAACGATACCTGTGGCGGTCGTTGTTAACCCGGGCCTCGACCGATCCGGTATGAAATTCTTAATCGTGACCCGCATATTTGATTTGGCACATGTTTTACGCTGGATGCCCTTCCTAACGCAAC
Source organism: Silurus glanis (assembly GCA_014706435.1). NCBI lineage: Eukaryota > Metazoa > Chordata > Actinopteri > Siluriformes > Siluridae > Silurus > Silurus glanis. The sequence goes on along the minus strand of JAAIIK010000044.1, from coordinate 3,160,921 downwards.
CCTCCCCATTTATCCGGGCTTGGGACCGGCACTAAGAGTGCACTGGCTTGTGCAACCCTAATGGCTGGGTTAGAGTTCAGCTGTGTATTCTGTTTAAATTATCCAAATTATCCAAATCTAACTTTTCAACCCACATGGCTATGCATGTAAATTCCTTTACTAACATGCACACTTTTCTACTTAAAAAAGACGATGTCAAGACTTGTTTGGAAAGTTTAGCCACTTGGTCATCTCAGTAATTCAACTTAAAATACTCTAGGGTTTGTTTCACAGTGGGTGCATCATTACACATAATTGGAACATGGGTGGCCCTGGAGATGGGCTTATAGGGCTTATACACCATATGTTCACTGGCTAGAACCATCCCTTGTGCCCTAACATGCCACATTCACAAATGTATTGCTGTAATAATGTGATAATCATAAACCATGTGAAACATGTCTTGGAAATCATCCCAATATTTCGAACACCCTTGCAGCACTTCTCATGTAATACGTGTCAAAATTTGTTTCATGGAACAAACGTATGTTATTTTAGTGATGAGAATCTGGAACTGTTAATGGATCCTCATTGTCTGAAGTTTTCCTCACATTGTGCAACCTGTCAATATATTCAGATTCTCAGAAAAAAAAAAAGCACCCAGAAATCTCTCATTTATGAGAACATCCAGCCAATCAGGACACAAATGTGTCTTTCATTATGCCTGTAAATTAAGTTAAGCCCCCCTCCGTCCTACAATACAATATTCATATATATTTTGTGTTACATGTGTATGTTGGTGCTTTGAAGGGATTGTTGCCACCTTAAAGGTCCTGACTTGATGGGCTCAGTTCACACTGTATGTTCTTCTTGTGTTTCTGTACTATAGGTTATCTAGGCTTGTGGTTTTCTCCCAAAATCATCCATGAGACTGGATTGTCGACACTTAATTGCCTGTGTGAATAATTGTGTGTATGAGTGTTTTAACTTTGTGTATCTACAGTCTCCAGCATACACATCCAAAGTGACACATTGTTTTCCTAAAAAAAAGCTCCACCCTTAAAGCTCCACCATGACCCTAAATGAAGTTTTGTCCCTCATATTAAAAAACTAAATCAGCCATGTCAGCACACCTTAATCACACTTTCATCTGGGTGATCAGAACAGATAAAGAAAAGATGATAGTGCTATCTGAAAGCCACATCAGCATTTTCAATATAGACTTATATAAAATGAATAATAATAAAAAAAGATTATGATATTGTCTATATCATCTCTAGTGAACAAAATTTAATCATAAGTGTATGCGTGACTTATATGCCAAAAGTCTAGAGGGTGTGGCTTAGTGTTTTTTTGGAAACATTCCTGGACTCATTCCATGCAGTGCCATATAAGAAAGTACTGTTTCCTGGAACTACATTTTTGCTAGAATATTGTTATGATGATAGTTATGATGATAACCAATGATAGCTAATAATCTTTTCAAGATTCTTGATTCTTGAACCAGTAGAATTGTGAGACACTTTTTAATTGACTTGTTATATGATGTAGTGTATGATGTGGTAAAATACGTCAACAAAGCAGTGAACCCCGACACTTAAACAAGCTGATGTACAAATTGATATATGAATGACCTTTTAATGGAACATGACAAAAATTCTTGCCCTGCAATCAGCCATAATAACTTGGATCGCAAAAGTGTTTCGAATAAATGATTTCCTATGTGAAGTGTGACAGGATATGTTCTGATTCTAACCTTCCTGCTAGGTTGTGCTAAGCAATTTTTGAATGCATACAGCAAGGGTATGAGAGCAGTACAATTCCAAAGCCCAAATTTAGACTGTGTAAATAGTCAGCTGTCTGCAAGGGTACAAGGAATGCGTACATCAAGACTCTTCTCTGTTTTGGCACCTGGGTGGTGAAATAAACTTCCTCTAAATGTCTGAACAGCTGAAGCATTGGAGGTCTTCAAACAATGATTAAATACCTACCTGGTTCCAAAATACTTCAATTAGCACATTAAATGAAACAAAAAAGTGTAGTTTGTGTGCTTTACTTTCTATATCACAGTATCTCCCCAACAGACTGGTAATGGTATTCTTAGCATATGACCTAGTGAAATAGTGTCAGTATGTATTTATTGATGGAGACTTCAAAGCATCTCTACAAGACACACTGGATAAGGGTGTCTGCCAAATGCCATAAAAATTTATGTAAAGGTCTAGCAAGAGATGCAGCAGAAGTTTGAGCTTTAGCTTTAGGTGACATATGCTGACTGACATCCACAACTGAACATACCAGCAGTAATGTATAAACGACTGAAGTGTGGGTGCTCAGAGTTTTATAAAGGGCAAACCAAAAATCATTCTATTCTAGTTTATTACAGGGGTCAGTTCAAAGTAGACAGTTTTAATGTAGAATATAACATGGTAAGATAAAGTAAAATTTAACAGAAAAAAATGTACGATCAGACAATAATTGTCAGATCATTGAATATCAGATAGAGTAAGTAACACAGAAGAGGTAGCAGGAAAGAAACCAATGACCAAACAAAAAAATAGGTGGGACACTGACCAGGCACCACAGACACCAGTTCCATGATACTGGGTAGCTGACCAAGGAACTTACAGTGAGTCAGCAAAAGTACCTGGAAGTTTGGGAAAACTAGTCAGCAAAGGCATTTAGAAAACCTGCATAGATGTAGAGAAACAGAAACCTGTATAACAGTGGATCGATGAAAATGGCGATGAAAGTGTTAAGAGGATCAGAGACCCAACATGCCAGTGGTTCAATGAAGTCATGTGCAAGGATCAGAAAACACCTTTATACCTAGTTCAGACGGGAAGAAAAACCTAGTTTGATGCACAAAATTCAGACAACATAAGAAGCTTCTCTCCCACAGGTGGGTGGTACCTATTTCTCTTTGGCATACAGGGGCTTTCTTGTTTCCTTGTTAAGGTGGAACTAGCAGAACAGAAGAATCCTTGGTTCAGGCCTCAAGTAGCAAGATAGCAAGAGACCCTAGGCCTTGGCATGAAACTTAGGTGGATCTCTTCTCTCTCTTTAGTAATAAATGAAAATACACTGCAAAATATCCAGATGATGTGAAAAACAAAAAAAATTATAAAAATACAGAATTCAATGGCGATGTTGAGAAATGACAAGGCTTACTGGACCTCAGTCTGGGAGTTAAAGTTCTTTTCATATTTACTTGCTGGTGTTAAGACGGTTAGGGACCCAGGTTTATTGCTCCAACTGAACTGCAGAAAGGTTCATTGCACTCGTCGGTGCCTCATTTACCCAGTTTTAAAGGAACACAAATTAGGAACTTAGAGCTTTCTCGTTTTTTCAACCATTCGGTATTGAGCCAGTAAAGGATCAGTGCTTGTTTAAAGGAGGCTTAGTGTTGATCCAATGTGTAGTCAGTATAAAGCCAATGTGATATCAGTGTTGGTGCAAACGCTTGTAGCATATCTTGGCTTAAGATTTAGCCTGATCTGAGATCAAAATAAGCCCACTGAAACCTCAGAATATAGACGCAACTTTGGGTCAGACTCTATTATTTATTTTTAGCCTTGGTGAGTGTATAACAAAATTGTTTGCTGCCTTGAAGATGGCCACTAAAACCAACACCACATAAAACATTAACGCATTAACTGGGCTATGGTTTATTTAGCCATTTCTTTGTATAGCCAGACGTGCTCCTAAAATTTTACCACCCACATGTGCTCCAAATAACCAGCAGTACCCGGTGGCTAATAAATAACCTGCTAAAATACATGCTGCAGTGACACTTTGGTCAATTAATCTGACTACATAATTACAAAAGAGTTCTGTCTTGCCTGGTACAATAAACAGGGCATTATTTGTTTTGTCCATTTTATTACCCTAGTGCTCTGTGTGGAAGGAAAACAAGACTTTCTGTCATGCAGCTTTTTCACTTCTGCACTTAGTTTGACCTTGTTGGGTTTATCGGTTTGTTGCCTGTAGGTCTATTCCCCAGATGGTAGCAGTACTGTGTTTGAGGAAGGAAAACAAGTAAAAACAGAATTTTTATGATAAAATACTACAAAACAGTGGAAAATCCAAAAGTCTGTATGGAATGGGACATTTTCTCACAACATAAAAACGACAATTTATTTGCAAGAATGGCTTGAGCCATAAAAAGAGGGACATGAAAATCCAGATGTCCCTTTAAATAGAAATACAAGCTTGAAATATGAATGTAATGTGTGTGCTAGACAACATGGGAAGAACATTTATTAAATCGCAACACAGGATCTACAATGTTTGGTTCAAAATAGCATTGGCAGCTGCTGCCACACCCAGCATGCAGCATTGAAAATCTGTGGGACTCAGATCCATTACACAGCAAACTGCAACTGGTTCAACCATCCATGAATGGACGCAGTTCACAAACAATTTGACTGCAGATTTGTAAAAAAAAAAAAAATAATAATAATAATGTAATTAAGTCAGTAATGATTATTGCTATGGATTAATTTGTCTGGAATCTAAATAAAATAATTACCTGGTACAATCCTTCAGCTCTTAAATCAGTTTGGGTTTGAAAAAAAATGACTTGATATTCAACAGAAGTACACTGCTGTATCTGAGTTGTGTATTTAGCTTCGTACTTGTGTTAACTGAAATAAAAGATTCAATGGCAGCAAGGTTGGCAGAGTTGGAAAAGTTGGTTTGCACCACATACTAAAAATTGGCTTAATATACACATTAGGGACAAAAGTATTGGGACACCCAGATTTTCCTGCAATATCCTTAACCACAAAATTGGAGGCACACAATTGTATAGGATGTTTTTGGACACGGTGGCATTAAATATTTTCTCCTCACTTAAACTAAGAGACCGTAAAATGTTCCAGCATGACACAAACAAATGTGCACAAAGCCAGCATCATGAAGATCTGGTTAACATGGGAGAGGAAATTCTTGAGTAGCCTGCTATAGAGCTCTGACATCAACCCTATTGAACACATTTGGCATAAACTTGAATGCTGAGTGCACCCCAGGCCTCCTCACCCTACATCAATACCTGACTTTACTAACACACTATTGGCTAAATGAGTACAAATCTTCACATCCACACTAAGTCTAGTGGAACATCTTCCCAGAACAGTGGAGGCTATTATAACACACCAAATCGAATATTTCTCATTCTGAGATTATTAAATACATGCTAAAAGTAGATAAAGAAGCATACTGTAAACCTGTCACATCAATGTAATATATAAAAATATAAAATTAAATAATTGTAACTTTTTTATGTTTTTTTAAGCAACCTTTAAATTGTCTTGTTTTTGTCTAAATACATAGAATTAGGCAGAATGATTTGCTAAAAGCAAAGCTCTCACCTACTTCAACTAGAAGGACCTACTTTGCTAATATTTTCTGCTAATATTGCCAGGCTTACTTTGCCACTCACATCTATTGTAATCACATTCTCAGATGGTAAATATTTAGCCGCAGTGGGTTTAACACTTGTCAGCAGCCTTGAGTACTGTCTGTATGGGTAGGGCTCTAAAAGGCATTGACAAGTACAAATTGCTATGTGTTCAATGTTCCCCAAGCGTCATGGTGCTGGTGGTGTTCATAGAGCCTCGGTGTCTTGCACTGGATCATATTTCCTTTCTTGAAGAGTTTGAATGCATAAAATGTTCATGATTTTACAGCTGAGAGGAGTGCGGAGTCCTAAAATAGAGCTATGAAATAGAAGACTTAGTCATAAGTGTTGGTTTGATCGGTGTGATCCTATCCATTCAAATATAAATAGCATCAAACATCATTAGTTGATATTATTTCTACCACAGCATAATTATTTCCTGAATTTGATTAGTCAGTAGATGTTGATTCATATTCTAGAACAGGTGCTCGGACAGCAGTGCATTCAGTAAGTGTGAGTACTGTGCCATTGTTGATATGAGTATGCGTTTTTCATGTTGAGGCATTATCACATTTTTAGAAGGAGTCTTCAGTTAAGGGAGGTAAAGCTCTAAATGTGTGAAAACGTTTATAGCTATAATAGCATAAGTGATAATAGGTACCCCTTTTGTGGATGTTTCACAATATTAAATGTAACTCTAAATGGATGTTATGTTCTTTTTTTACCGAATACAAATTGTGTAAGCGCACAGTGTATTGCAATAGGAATGAAACACTTCAGGAAATGGTGTTATTGGATGTTTTCTTGCTTATTTAACTTAGACAATTCATAACGCTTAGACTGAAAGCAAACATGGCAAACTAAAATGGTTGTCTTACTGATCAACAGATATGGGTCAGGTGGCAGAGACAGTTCTGGGTGCACTTTACTATACATACTTTTAATAACATTATTATATTTCTTTATTATGTACAACATTTTATTT
>JAAIIK010000044.1:3143009-3154546 GCA_014706435.1 Silurus glanis | reverse complement strand
ATCTATCTATCTATCTATCTATCTATCTATCTATCTATCTATCTATCATACATTATGTCTATGCATTTTCATTTCGTAATAATTCTCCAGTAACAGCGTACTTCTGTCCTTTTGTATTTTTTTTCTCACAGAGGTCAACTGTTCCTACTTCAGACACTTCACACCTGGACAAGACTCAGAGATATTCGAGGTTAAAACACAAAGAGGTAAGAATATCTGTATGAGAGAGGAGATTCAAATCCACTCGAATGTCCATTGAACTGGAAGGCTTACTATATAATATAAGGTTTGGGAGTGTGTTCTCAATCTTCAGTGGCCCATCTACGAGTCATTATAGCTAATTGTCTAGCTAACTTGTTTTGTTATGTCAAAACAATACAGATGAGATAAGATCCAAAGAATATGATTCTATAAAGTCAAACATTTCCAAGCAAAGCAATCATCCTCATACCTGAAGTGTAGATTCAATTGCTAGTGTTCAATTGCGACTGACAACAGACTCAAATAGACTCTTGAAACAAGTGGCTCACTTCGGAGAGATAACTCAGATCTTTGACATGCCAGTTTTTCAGAATGCTCTTTACTCACTAGGGGAAATCTCAGATCCTCGGGTCCAGCAAGGATCATTCTCATTGCACTTGACTTTTAGTTGTAGGTTAATAGGTTTTCGAAGCATTTCAGCTTGGACAAAGGACCACATTCAGAGGTGTCAACCTATGTAAAAATGTCACATTGGTATTAAAGCAGGGAAGGCTGTAGTATTCAGGGAGAAATTTTGCACATGTTTAAGTCAATTATATGGGCTCCTATTTTCTAAATGATCTGCTTGTAGTTCGTACCTTCTTAGATTTCTTTCTTGCACGGAAGCATCTGACAAGCATCTAGACCACTCTTAAACATAAATAAAAAGAAAATAAGAGAAAAGGAAAACAGGATTTTTTTTTTGCTATTTAACATAAAATGTAGCCTATTATATTTTAAAAAGTAGACTAAATGTAAGAAAAATAGACAAATACTATAATATTTGAATGAATATATGGCAAGCATTGGAATAACTGTAATGCTGCAGGAATACTCCTAGTTGTAATCAACTTTTTGGTTGAATTTAATAATATCTTCCACACATTATTTAGGAGCTTACAATATAGCACGTGACCCAGCATGTCTTATCATTTTGTATTTTTGTATTTTATTTTATTTTTTATTACAAGACATTAAATTATTATGTGCACTAAATAACTGCAATACTAACCATGTACTTGAGTTCAAGTAGAGCTACAGTAGTTAAAATCTATTATCATTTTTGTCACAAGACTCTTTGCTTAATCAACTTAATTTATGTGAAAAGACTCAAATGTTACTCTTAGCACACCAATCTATTAATAAAATGCTATTAATAAGCCAAACACTGATTGATATGTATTAAAATGGTCATTAGCCCAAAACCTTTTTTTTAACTACTTTAATAAAATCATGCAAATAAAGCCACAGGTGTTGTGGCAAGTTCGAGTCGGGAGTTTCTTCCATCATTTATTCCTCTCAAAATATTCTGCTTGCTGTTAAACTGATGCTGAACGGTATGTTCGTGCTAATTAGAAACCACCAAGTGCCAATCAAATCAAGTTCAAAACATAACACGTGCTCTATTTTGATTGGTGACTTGCTGTGTGTTTGACCAGTTTTAATCCACTCATACTGTAAATTAAAATGTCGTTGAGTAAAAAAGGGAGATATTTGACTTGATAATGGAGTGAAGTTCAAATAAAAGTCTCCCCAAATGGAAATACTTCATTAAAGTACAGACACGTGGAAAAAAGCTACTTAAGTACAGTAACGAATTACATTTACTTCATTACTGGAATCACGTGACTCTGACAGAGCACTGGATTTCTCACATAGCATCCGAATACTGCTTAAAGTCTGGAATGAAATCTGAGGTCAGAAAACCTCTGAACATTTCTGTTTTCAAATCCTTACTTTATGCATTCAACTCAACTCTGTTATTAAATTATACAACTTTAAATGTAGAGATTCATGCAGAGAAAGTTTTGTTCATGTAAAAGACACGTGTACATTGCAATGCAGGATGTAATTTGTCATCTCGAACACTGTTCCTAAGGGGATCGTGGCAGGGGGTGTGATGAACAATTCTCATGCCTCAGCGAATGGCGTCAGTGGGTTTTCTGGGTGATGAGGCTGAGCCTGGTAGTTAGCATAGCATTCTGTCTTCTTGATTATTTTATTATTGTCTCAGCGCTGTCCTTACAGCGCCTGTGCATGTTATATTCCGTCTGAGCATGTAATATAGCTGGAAATACACCCTAAAGCCTACACTGCACTGCACTGCTCAGAGGACCTTCACTGCTGAAAAATGAAAACTTACACTATAAAGACAGCACGTTATTATTTTGGTGAACTAAAACCAATCTCAGTAAAGTGTGTGAACTCCAGTCGGTATATATCATTAGCAACAGCAAAGCTTATCGTCTGGAGAAATGATTTGTCTAAGTAGCCATAAGTGGCAGATGCTGCTGTAATAATTAGCACAAAAAAACCCATTCTGTAATAATTCCGTAGATCGTGCCTTAAGCGCATACAATCTGCTGAGGATCTGCCTCAGTGGTCTGAAGAGGAAAAATTGCTCTAAAGCAAGCGATGTGTCTGTCATGCTCAATCTGAATTCTTGATTTCACAGATCCATAAGCATCTGACAGAGTTTGTGCTTCCAGCATTTTTAGTGCACATGAGCCACAAAGTCATGCTACTGTATGATTTGACTTCATCTGGAATATTTGAATAAATATTGCTTTATCTGATCATGTATTAAGGTTCCTGTTTTGGCTAATGTGTACTGAATTATACTATATGGCAAAAGGTTTGTGGACACCTGACCATAAGATTCTGCTTTTTAAACATCCCATTCCACATTTAGTCTCCGTTCACTGTTAGAATAACCTCCACTCTTCAGGGTAGATGTTCCACTAGATTTTGGAGTGTGCTTGTGGAGATTTCTGCTCATTCAGCTACTAGGGTTTTAGTAAAGTCAGGTAGTGATGTAGGTGAGGTGAGGAGTCCTGGGGTGTAGGCAACGTTCTGATTCATCCCAAAGGTGTTCAATAGGGTTGAGGCCAAAGCTCTATAGCAGGCTATTCAAGATCTTTCACCCCAACCCATGAAAACTACATCTTCATGGAGCGTGCTTTATGTACAGGGATCTTTAATGCTACCAAACCATTATCACAAAGACATTTTATAAAGTTGTGTGCATCCAACTTTGGGGTAACAGTTGGGGATGAAGCACATATGGCTGGAAAAGTCATATGGGCTCAATATTTTTGTATATATAGTATATATTCATATCACATTTATAACACATTTATATTTAATTCAATTTAGTTAGTCTTTGCTCTGAACTTCAAAGGCATAAACAGCTATTACATGTGTATTTGTTAATTGTGACTCATTATAATTCATTTATTAGCAGTCATTAGTAACACTGTATATATGCCCTTCATAAAAGGTGTTTTTGTGTTACGTGATTAAATAAAGGTAACATAAAAGATACAAGAAAACAAAGGAGTTCAGACGTTCCATGTGGCGTTCCAGACACGTCGCACTCGTGCATTGCATAACCGGTGTTTTTTTATAGTCAAAAACTGATATCAACTCTTCAATGATTCATTTTTGATATCTAAAAATTATTTCAGTAACTTTAGCACAATTTAATTCCCATCATATTTGGTCTCAGATTTACAGTGAGTTGTGTTGCAGCCCCACAGATATCCTGAGCTCAGTTTACAGTCTGTGTGGACTTTAGCACGTTCTCCACATTTCAAAGCAGGTTTCTCTACACGAAAATAAGCAGGAGGTGGATTAACCCTATACGTGTGAATGAGTGTGTGAATAGATGTTTATGATGCTCTGATATTGCCTGCCATTCCAAGTTGGGTGTAATCTTGCATTGTTTTCAATGTTTTCGGGATCCAAGAATTCAGGATCTACTGACCAGGATATGAAGATTTCTATTCATTATAATGCCATATGGTGTATCTTCATAGCAATCAATTATCTGTATATGAATTATATTATGAATCATTTTAAAACATATTTTAATTTAATTACTTTATTTTAGAGTACAACATCTCAGCAGCAGCGATTGCTGTTTTCAGTCTGGCCTTCATTATTCTGGGATCTCTGTGCATTCTGGCATCTCTGAGGAAAGGCAAGGACTATCTCCACAAACCTGCCGGAATGTTCTTTGCATTTGCTGGTAAGACAACAAGTGTCTGGACATCTTTTCATAATGAATTTTCTTACATTTTTTTAAGAATATTGAAGTTATTAACACATATGGTGTAAGTTTTGTGCAGATTTGGCACTTAGCTTCATGGGAGAACTTTACTCACAAGGCTTTTCCCAAATCGGGGAGACAATTGAATTATTAATTTTATTTGTATTAACTTTGACATTATATTAATAAACGTCTTTTTGGGCAACTACAACATTTACACAATGTACACAAAATGCCTTGAGTATTATAATATTACCTGATGGTACCAAGTCCATTTCAACAGTCAACACTTGTGTGTTTTGTTTCTAATTTTGCAAAAAACCATTTTTATTTTTTATTTATTGCATAAGTTCAGTCAGAGATTGCCCATTATTTCACTTCCTACCTCTTTCTCATTTATCACTATCCCCCTCTTTTGCACACAGGTGTATGTGCTATCATTTCGGTGGAAGTGATGAGGCAGTCCGTAAACAGGATGATTGAGAGTGAGGACACCATCTGGATTGAGTACCACTACTCCTGGTCTTTTGCCTGCGCCTGCACGGCCTTCGTCTTCCTCTTTCTCAGTGGGATCGTTCTCCTTGTCCTCTCCATGCCCCAAATGCCTAAGAACCCGTGGGAGACCTGCATGGATGCAGAACCAGAGCACATTGGATAAAGCCAGGCTATGAGAAATCAGCATTGTTTTGCCACCGCTGCATGGAATCATGGGGCTCATAGAAGCACAGCTAATTTGGATTTTCATAATACTGGCGTATTCTTTTTGATATTGTGTTCAATGGGCTTTGGGATTTGAACCTCCCTGAATTATTTTAGGACAGTTCCATTGTTTGATGCTTATTGATGAATGGTTATTATAATAGAATGGATGTAAGATGAAATGTAACATGTAAACATGCTACAATTATTGTATTTAATGTCAAAGGAACATGTCCTTTAGTTTAATCGCATTTTATTGGCTACGAGCTGCTAATCAATTTTAATCGTGCAGGATCAGGCAATTTTCCAGTTTGTGTTCACTACAGGAGACAAACATGTATAGATTTAATTTAACTATAGACAGGCATACATATTTAAAAACATTTATAGATTAAAAGCAATGATTAAACAACTTCTTTAGCATAGTAATAGCATGTTGTTTTCATCCTTGTCTGTCACAAAATGATATACTCTGTTTAATGCCTTTTTTACTGTGGCAACAAGTCAAATTCGGAATATAAACATTGCTCCAATTAACCCAAAATGCATTAGCATGTCAAAGTTCTTATCAAATTTTGTAATGCTAAATCATTTCACATATTTATTCACCCCAGACTTTGCTAAAATTGTTACCTGGTGGTACCAACAGGTCAGTAAGAGTTGGACACAATTTGTGAGCCGTGGTTGGTAAAAATCCTTGACGTGCAGCGATTCTACCTAAGGAGGAAATTTTGTAAAACGAAAGAAAACTGTACAACATCATTGTCTAAATCTATATATTACCGCCAAGCAATTGACTTGATGGAATAGATTTATGCTTGTAGTATGTGTTCTGTGTTTTTTCTGTACATATACAAACCGTCTGTAGCTTTGAAGCTGTCAGGAACTCATAGACCTTTTTTTTTTTTTTTTTCATTTTAAAAGCAATAAGATTCTAAATGCTGAACATAACATTAACTGAACTGAGCTTATCTATAAAGTGATTGTGCATTCTATTTCTATTTTTTTTTTCCACCTCGATATAGCAAGCTGCAGATTTGTGGACATGTTTGTACAAGTCCTCTATGCTAGCCTTGTTTTGAGACACACTAGATCTGTGTCTCTGCTTCGGGCACTGAACAGAATGCTAATATGCAGTTCGCCATGGCCTCTGAATGTCTGGCCAGAAATTTTGGAGTGCTTTCAGTTCTGGCAGGTGTGAACACAAATGCTATCTTTTTTCTCTCTCTTCTGGAGTTTGGAGTATTAAAAAGAATGGCTAGTTCTCTATGGCTGCAGTGCCAATCCAGCCTCACCTGCCCAGCAAGTCTTCCAATCACATTTAATGCTAATCTTAAATGCTTCCAGTTCAGAAGGTCACTATTTTTAGTATTCTTCACACATAGGCACTTTGGAACGTTCTTAACTCCTTTGGATTTGAAATCCGTGCCTTAAAATGAAATATCATTCGAAATGAACTCATCTATTCACAGTAATATTCTCATCTATGCATGCGTTATACTATTAGATAGTGAGCCATAGAAAACACAAAAGCAATGAACTATATATTTTTTCTACACTCCTATCAGCTATTTGCTGATTTTCTTGATGAAATCTATCTAATTAAACTCAACATTTAACCAGGCTTGGCGCAGTTTATTATCTGGTAGCATTCATTAAGCTTGTAGATATTTCTCACTTTTAGTTTACTGCTGTCACTTCTATTTATCTCCCTCCTCCTCTGAAAAACAGACTGAACTGGTCTGATCCTTTCTGAGAGCTGTGTGATGACCTCTGCAGATTAATATATAATCTATGTATTACTTACTGAAGACTCTTTTAGATGTCTTTTCTCATTAGTTTAATCATAAAGTAGAGAAAATAAAAAGTGTAGACGACTTCTTTTTTTCATTCATTTAATTATGTGCATGCTTAAACTGAGAGGTTTCAGATATATTGTAGTTATGCATAATCCAATCTATATTTGCCATTGTGAACATTTCTGATGTATGCATCCTATGTTATGAATTTCTATCGGAAAATAAATGCAGCCCATTGGATTCAGACTTTTTCTGTTCCATGGGGCGTTTTTCTTTCAAATAATTTTCTTTCTTCTATCATTTCTTATAACTCATATAATTCTCTCTATATGAAACCAGTAATCCCTTGGTTATTTTGTGCCTGCATAATCCATATCATTTTGCAAGATATGCTAGTAAAGATTATTTATTTATTTATTTTTTGCTTTGTTAGTTTTTCTGAGAGTTTGTCATATCTAAAAGCACTTCTTTTATTCGATTTTGACATTTATTCTCTGTTATCCAGAAGGCTGTGTTCAGAATTAACTTAAAAGTTCAAACTTTACATCTGTTTACCATTCCTATGTAATGATTTGATGGAATAAATCATGTTGTGGATAGTTTTCATAGGCTCCACCCTATGTTTTGCATGTTTAAGTAGAAATACTTGGTGCTTCATGTTTGTTAAGACAAGCATAAAAGGGACAGTTCATACTTTTAAGCTCATGTGCACGATGCAGATTTCTGTAGCTCCTTTCGGAAAAATCATCTGGCAATTTTTTGGCAGGTATTCACAAGTTTATGTGTCTGTATTTACCTCTCCATGCTGTCTAATGATGAAAATGCTTTCTGATGATGTCAAAGCAGGTAAATATTCTCATGATGTCATTTCAACAGTCTGACAGTCGTACAGTCTGATAAAACGTCTTATGGAATAGGTACAAAAGCCTATTATAGTATATTTCTTACACAAGGTGGCCCTGGCATTTATTTTTTCAATTCATTCTCATGCAAAATGCATATTAAATATTAGCCATATACAAGTCATAGACCTATTCAATTTACATCAGAATATGCTTGCTTGAGCATGCGCTTGTTTGCAATTTAATGTACCCTTCTGAAAAAGAGTGGATGCCAAAAAGATTTGGGCTCAGTTAAAGCTCACACCTCTAGTATTACTGAGATTGACAAGCATGTGAAAGAAGTTGGGCGTGTGCAAGTAACACAAACTTTCCTTGGGAAATTTGAATTGATTGACATTTTAATTGAAACTGGCATGTCCGTCTCAAAGAAACGAAACGTCCAGGGGTCTGAAAGCAGATTAAGTACTGGAGAGAAGCATAGACAAGATGATTGTTATAATTGTCATTTATCATCGTGGTGATAAAAAGAGGTCATGCATTGTTGGGAAAGCGAGACGTCGCTTATATACATTTGTGCATGGAATCTCAGATATAAGTTAGACAAATCAGTGTATAAAATGCAAACATCTCTAAAAACCAGGTGCTGCTTATAATCTCATACATGGCACAGGTCAATTACACAAAATCATGACTTTTTGAGAAAACTACAAATATTTAAAGCGGAATACTTATGTGTTTTTTTCCTTCAGAGGCATTTCACAAATTCCAACCCACAGAAAAAAAAAAGTCATGTGGTTCTTCTTTAGGTTTTGCATTTTCCAATCACACCTATTCACAATAGGCCTAGTGACATCTGCAGTCATGTGATTCTTCTTTAGGTTTCACCCATTTCCAATCACGCCCATTCACAATGGGCCTAGTGACACACAGAGAACGCAATCACGACAATAATAAAGGCCAATGAATCAAACATCAGCGCAATTGGCAGTACCGGGGCCTGACTATATGGAATTACAATGAACAAGAATCAGGTAATTCACACTCCCCGAGGGAGAGACCGCCAACTTTCAAAGCCTGTGTGTCTCTGCAGGAGACCTATGGCCTCTGATGGCTTTATATCATGTAAAATTCACCCAGATAAAGATCATGAAATACTTATATTAGATATTTTCATCTTTATTTTATTTTACATTTATTTGACCAGAAGTTCCTCTCTTTGATAAGAGAGACCTGGCCAAGGTAGCAGCCAAGCAAAACTCAAAATTAGAGTACATGCATTCGATTTTAAAATACAACACACACCTAGAGTGAGGTCTTACTAAAAACAATCACATGTCTCTTTTACCACATATCTTATAATCACCTTAAATGCATCAGTTGATATAAATACGTTCATATTTAAAATAGTTTGAAAATTATTTCTTAAACCATGTGCATGATAGAAAATTCAGCTTTTTTCCAGATCTGTCAAAACCTGAGGTATTTAAAAAGTAAGCAAAAAAAAAAATTATAATCGGAAATCATCTGTTGGATGGGAGTGTAAATGATAAACATTTACATTTATGAGACATTTTAGAGATTAGCAACTGTTAAAATGGAAATAGGAAAAATTCTAAAAAAAAAAATGAAAAAATACTAAGAAGGTATGGTATAATATCATAATATATAAAAGGAAATTATCAAAACGTTTCTAAATTATCTTTCAATTGAAAGTACTGTAAGCAGACAACCATTCACTCAAGCGGGTTATTTTTTTATTTGCTTTTTGAAATGCTATTTCATACATGTAATTGACATACTTAAGTGTATAATGTGTATCATTTTTTTATGTTTTTATGTAAAAAGTAATAGTAATAGCAAGAATTTTACTTGTAATGCCGAATACATTGATATTAATTCACTCCAATTGCTTGACTTTGCTGTGAAGATTAAGTTTAGTGGATGTTATGATTTACCAAAAAAAAGAACTGTATAAAAAATACAGGCAAATAAAATAGCTGGCTTTATTGACTCATTAGCTACTGTATCTTCACATATGATACATATGGTGTTTTGCGCACATGAACTGCCAATAGAGATAAAACTGTATTTCCTATTGTCTATTGTTTTTGTTCTTTTTCTCTTCAGTAGCTCTTTGTCATCACCATTTTTTGGCTCACCTCTTACCATCTTAGCTCCTTCTCCAAAAAAACTTTCAAGGGATGTTTGTTGACACCCATAATAATAATTTGCTGAACCAGCTGCAAGTGTGGATATGACGTTTTTGATTGTAAAACTTGGGTGCTAATCTATACCAATTTAATTGTTGTATAGCACAGAGTAATTGACTAAAGAAGTAATATATGTTTCTAATAAGTAATATAGTGGCATGTTGGTTGAACAACAGGGATCTGAGATGCCTCCTCCCCTTCCTCAACATACACCAGTCTATATATGCCAGTTGTGTCCAAAAAAAACGTGTCCATCATTCCATTTTCTTGCATTTTGATGGTGTTAATATGGATATTAAATGGTTTTCCAGGTTGCCCATGCCAAACACAGCTCTAAAGTGCATTAGGTTCCAGCTGCTGTTTTCATCTGAAAGCCAAATCATATCACTTCCTGGTGAGCCTTTTAAGCAGTCTAAACCAGGAACACGTCGGAATGATGAACACACACCTGTGCAGAATTAGAGTTGTATTAGCTGTGTGTGTTAGAAAAACCCCTGTTGTGAAATCAGTGTGATGCTAATCTAAAATGGTTTCTCAGCAGAAGTATTTTGACTAGATTCAATCGTACTCAGTTATGCTCAGTAACGGACAGCATTTATTTTTATCTTTGTAAAATAAATCGCTCTAAAAGGCCAAAAGAAATTACCTTTGTTGTAATGAGGGGAATTTTGTTAATTAACATTAGATTTTCATTTAATAAGTGTTCACCATTTACACAGCCTCTGAATCTCTGAATATTTATTTGCTAAGGATTGTATATTGGAGACAGCAGAGTGTATTTTTCCCTAACTAGCATAGGAAGATTGGATCGTTTTTCTCTCTTGGATCTTTGAAACTCGTTCAGCAGAATGGACAAATCTATTCTCAAATTTACTTATTTTCAGCAGAATAAATGACAAAGTTCAATTTTCAGTAACCAAATTCCCTCTGTCGCCTTATACAAATTTTCCGAATACATTCCAAAGAAAAAAAAAATGATACTGTAGCCAAGGCCGAGCTCTGTACAGGAAACAGAAATTATTCATTCACCTCTTAATTCTTTTCCCTAATCCAGGTTGTTCATTACTGTTACCTGTACAGAGCCTTTGTGGCAGTCACATGACAATAAAATGACTAATTGACTTAGGAGGTGAACTGATAAGTTCTTCTCACTGTGCAGTGTTTATGCAGTTTTATCATACAAACTAATAATGTAGGACACACGTTGCGAACGCGAAATCACTCTCTGAGACAACTCGTTATTCCTGAGTAATATAATAAAGAATGACTTGCTAATTTGTGATGGGAACAAGAAGAAACTCAGTGTACAGTAGCATACAGGCTGTGACTATTTTAATTGATTGTCATCTGCATATAACGGAGAAATGAATGTCTTTTTTATGCTTTTCAGCCATATATTAACATGGTTCTTCAACAGAAAGAGTTCTTTAAATATTCTGCTTGTTGTGTGTGAGCAGTTTGAGGCAGTGGGATGAACGGATTGATGTTTTGGGGCTGCAGTCTACCGATCGAGCTGCTCGACGGGTTGTAGACGCACGCTGTTTGATCTTACAGAGGCAAACGGTCTGTGACAATAGCTATCTCTCTCTCTCTCTCTCTCTCTCTCTCTCTCTCTCTCTCTCTCTCTCTCTCTCTCTCACTCTCACACACACACACACACACACACACACACACACACACACACACCATTTAAAAA
>JAAIIK010000044.1:3132001-3142609 GCA_014706435.1 Silurus glanis | reverse complement strand
TTTTTTTTTTTTTTTTTTTAACAATTAATTTTATTCTATATTTATTTTTTATATTCAGTGTACCAGGTTAAACCTCCACTGCATACAATAACACCATGTGAAGAGATGACTTCTGATTAGTTTTGTCTAACAAATTAGCAAAACCTTCTACTTTTCCTGAAACCCATGCTGCTTGAATAAACATCCAATCATTCAACATGTACAGTTGCCAAAATGGCCAGTAGCAAGGTCTTCAGGTCCCTTAAAAGAGGCATGCTGGGCCAAATAATTACATCATTAAAAATAATTATTGTTCATTAAGTTGTATTATTTAAATTAAACAAAAACCTCATTACACTCTAGGATAACTAAACAGGAGGTTTTAGAGGCAACAATAAAAACAACAATGAGAATGATGAATAAACACAAAAAGAAGTGCCAATTTACGGGGTTCAAGCACCTTTAACAAATAACACAATCATCCATACTTGTTACATCGTACAACAAAGAGACAATAAGTAATCTTACTGTTTATCTTTCGATGCTGTATTTCTATCAGGACTGGGACTGGAAATAGTGCCATGAAATTTAGACACCATTAGTGAGCATCAAGCTCAAATCAAGCATCGTTTAGAGTTTAGAATAGTTTAATAAAACACCAGAAAAAAAAAAAAAGAAAAAAAAGAATAATAATAATAATAAAAAAAGGCAAATGTCACTGAAAAAAACTTCATTTCAAAATTCTCCTTTGAAGTAAACCAAAAAAAAATGGATCCTTGAGGCAAAAAGAGAGGATACAACAACAGCATTACTTATACAAGATGCAAAAAGCCTCAGCACTATTAAACACCATAAAATGAGATACAGGTGGCAACAATGACAATTACCAGACACAACACAGTCGCACAGCATTTCGTGATATAGACACAAACTGTAATCTATTGTTTCGTGTTCATGGACACGATTTTCCCTCTTTTTTCATGTCACTCAGCACGACTGGCTCTGTCTGGCTCAGTCTCCATAGCAAACGAGGCAGTGGGTAATGCTGACAGAAATGCGAAAGGCAATCTTTTTTTCCCAATTTTTTCAGAGAATAAGGCAGAAAATATACGGTTAGGGTTAGGGTATGGGTAATGTAATAAATATGTGTGTCTGAAATTAACGCAGTCTCTTTAATTAACCGGGAGACCATATTTACTGTATTTTGACTCGAAGGAACCATTGACGATGGTTTATAATAGCGAAAAGCTTAACGAATATAAAGCAATAAAAACAAGGATAAAATCTCCTGCTTAAATGTTGTGTTATTGTGTTCGAAGATTAAAAAAATCAATAACAAACGAGAAAAAAACAATACCGCATCAGAATGAAAACTTTGGCGGGGGCAACAAAAATACTTATCACAAAACGGCGTGAGACTGGTCTGGACGTGAGGGGACAATGGGGGACTCTAGCATCCAAAACAAGACATAGCTAATCCTGGCAAATGTACTGTTAACCTTATGAAATGCCTGCTGAAAGCTGATTGCTGTTAGAAATAATGTTTTTCTAAATGATACAGTTGGAAATCCACATATTTTCACATCACAACAGCAAAGTATACTCAGTCCTGATCTTGCAATTAGCTGAAAATGAAGGAAAAGCATAATTGACTTTTAAATCAGATATGCTTGACTGCTCATGGTTATTTTTTTCACTCAACACTTCCTAAAGTTTACTCCAGAGGACAATTTGGCATTTATTTGCAATACACACAATATACACCCGTTTTCTTTAGAGTAAGACAAGCAGGACTCACATGGTATCTTCTTGTCTCCTTAATGTTGTTGAAATTAAAATAAGAACTTTGGTATGATTTGAGTTAAAAAAAAAGAAGCCCTTTTTTGTTTAAAATATTTTCTTTAATAATTCATGACATGTATCAACATGACACATGACATTTTGGGGTAATTCCTCTGGAATATTTTTGTATCAGGGATAAAAACAAACATGCAAATGTAACTAATGCAAGTTAACTAGAAACAGACTTCTGAAATCTATAAGGATATATTGAAGAAACAGTAATATGGAGAAACAAACAACAAAGTAAAAAACTAGTTATACGTCTTGTTTCTTTTATTAGTCCAAAATGAAGGAAAAGCAGCAGACATTTGTGGAATTAAAGGTCAAGACGGCTCCATGGGAGCAATTATTGTATCGGAAAGTGTTTCAAAAGTTTTTACTAGTATTGATATTGTATCAAGGATGCTCAGGTAAAAAGGTCAGTACAAGCGAACCAGAGTCCAGCGGCAGCTAATCAACAAACTATGGCTACGTTTACACTAATCCGGATACATTTGAAAACTGTGTTCTCATCAGAAAACGTTCTGCGTTCACACTATAATTTTCAATCATTTGTCAAAAGTTGCTCATCTACACTAAAAACATCTGAAAATGCTTATGTCCCTGTACTGCGCATGAGTAAAACGTAAAACGACGGGACCGGCGTCATTTCTAATTTCTAGCTCTTTGAAACTTTGTGGCAATGTCGAGGAAAGGCACCGTCACATGGCATGACTCAAATCCGCCATGTGTTTTCAAAAGCCTCCATTTCCTTTCACTAAAAATGACCTGTCAGTGTGAAAGGCTAAAACTGAGAGAAAAATGTGTTTTCAAATAAAAAAAACAAATGAGTGTGGGCATGGCCTTAAAGTAATCACAACACTGATTTGGACTCTGACCAACCAGGATTGAAATGAATCGAATATGTAGCAGGCAGCTTGATGGTGGTGTCTGTATTTACTGCCCAGGCAGGTACTAAAGATGAATATATAAACACTGTATGTTGATATTAATGAACATGTTCTTACACCACACATGTGTTGTGTACTGTAGCTGAGAGCTCAGAGAAACAAAGTCAGGTTCCATTAGCACAAGGTGTATTTCCAAAAGGAAAAGTCAAACCAGGCAGGGTCCTGACCAGGACAATTAGTCGTATCAATTAACACATCCATAGACACACTCCAAAATCAGAGAGGTGATAAAAAAAATAAATAAAAACCACAAAAAAATACCAGGAAAATGTCAGTGATTAACATTTACTGAGGAAAAAAAGCTAGATAGAGACAAAATCTAGGCCAAGCAAAAGGTCATAAAACATTCCAGACAATTCAGACATAGAGAAGCCTCACATGGACAAACCGGCTTTAATGTAACTCAGAAGAACGAGTCGTCTCAAAGAGTGATTTAATCACTTTTTTGATTGAAGAATCAAAGGAACGAAATTAAAATTTTGTTCATTTTGATGAACGAGATTCAAAGAACTAATTCCCTAAAACGATATTTCCACCATTGGTATACATCAAGACTCGTTTCTGTTCTTGCACTGAGGTGGTGAACTTCCCTATAAATACCCAAACAGCTGAGTCACTGCCTCGGTATCTTTAAACAACGAGTGAAGACCTAAATTCCCGAAACAATTTTACTAGCATTTATTTTCTCTGATATGTTTTTTTTTTTTCTTAAGTGCTATAATTCCTCCCAAAAAAGATTAGGCTGATGGTGTCCTAAGTTTGCAACCTAGTGAACCAGTTGATTTATTCATTGATGGAGTCTTGAAAGCACTTTTGTACATCCTCAGGATAATTGCATGTGCTAAATGGCGTCAGTGTAAATGTAAATGTAATACTTCTTTGTCCTTAACTATAGGAGGTGCTTGTATACAATACAAACAGGAAATGAAAGCAGTAGAAAAAGGGGTTCAAAGCTCAGAAGAGGGTGCCCTCTGGCTGTCTGGAGGTGTCATAACATAAACTTCAAACTGACACATCCTTTTATATTGTTCTCATGTTCCAGAGACCAAAACACCAACAATTATGCTCTTTCTATATATATGTATTGGTCTAGACCTGATTATCTGCCCAATCCCAGTAATGTATTTCTATAGCATCTTAAATTTTTTAGATATGTTATATAAGATGACATGGTTTCCCTTTTTTGTGTTCCGGCCATTTCATCTACTGTATTTGAGTGCAAATCAGTACTCAAGGTGTATTTTGTCCAGGATTATTACTATTTGGCAGCAGTAATTTACGCATGCACATAGTGTATGAAATAATGCATTATTTATACAATGTTTGCTTTCATGCAATTTTAAAGGCAGTATGTAATTTGAGGCGAGCGCATTTGCTGAAGGAAAACATGCAATAATGAAATGAAGTCCACAGGAGAGAGCGGAGAGAGTAGGGAGGGGAGAGAATTGCAGTGCTCTGTGAAGGAATAATGAGGGCACATCGCTGCGGCCACAGGAAACGGGGACGGCTACAAAATGGCTTTCCCACAGAGAGAAAGGTGACTGGCATCAAAAACGAGTGAGGCATGAGCAAAGTCCAGGCGCAGCTGAGTGTGTTTTGAAATTGGGTCCCGAAAAGACGGATCAAAAGCAATGGCTGTTAAAACCAGATATGCTTGACCGCTAATTATTTTTTTCCCACAAGCTACCACCTGAAGTTTATACCAAAGTAGACTCCATGTGTTTCTTGAGTTTCCTGAATAAAATTACATTGTGACATGTGCATCATAATGACTTACACTGACGTATATAACGACGGCGTTTACGGCTTCCTTCGCTCACAATGTGAAGTGAATCAATATAGGGTGCCAGGTTTGCTGTGAACATTATGTTAAATTTCCCTAGGTGAGAAAACAAATAAAGAGTTGCTGAAACAAACAATATTTTTAAACATTTTTTTCAAATGAATTGGTTCAGCGGTCTGCCCTTCAGTGGATTTTCTTTAACACTTATATACCATATATACGGTGGCCGAGAAGTGCAAAACACATTAACAAATCCAAAAACAAATTAACAAATCCGAAAACAAATTAACAAATTCAAAAACAAATTAACAAATCCAAAAACAAATTAACAAATCCAAAAACACTAACAAATTGAAAAACAAATTAACAAATTAGAAAACACTAACAAATCCAAAAACAAAATAAATTCAAAAACAAATTAACAAATCCGAAAACACATTAACAAATCCGAAAACACAATGACAAAATCCAGACAAACCGGAAAAGGTAGGTATAGTTTGTGAATGGAAACTTACAGATCATTGGACAAGACACCTGTCAGTCAAGATATACAGGTGAGTGACAGGTGTCTCGTCCATTGATCTGTAAGTTTCCATTCACAAACTACCTACCTTTTCCGGTTTGTCTGAATTGTTGCACGAAACACATTAACAAATCCAAAAACACAACGACAAATCCGACAAACCGGAAAAGGTAGGTATAGTTTGCGAATGGAAACTTACAGATCAATTTGTTAATTTGTTTTCGGATTTGTTAATTTGTTTTTGAATTTGTTAATTTGCTTTCGGATTTGTTAATTTGTTTTTGAATTTGTTAATTTGTTTTCAGATTTGTTATTTTGTTTTTGAATTTGTTATTTTGTTTTTGGATTTGTTAGTGTTTTCTAATTTGTTAATTTGTTTTCGGATTTGTTAATGTGTTTTTGGATTTGTTAATTTGTTTTTGGATTTGTTGTTTTGTTTTTGGATTTGTTCATTTGTTTTTGGATTTGTTGTTTTGTTTTTGGATTTGCTGTTTTGTTTTTGAATTTGTTAATTTGTTTTTGGATTTGTTAATTTGTTTTCGGATTTGTTAATGTGTTTTGCACTTCTCGGCCAGCGTACATATAGCATATACTGCACTGAATGAATTGCAGGAAAGACATTTTTTCCTCCTTTAAATACAAAACAATTGATGAGGTCATTTCTGGAACTGGCACGGGACAGAAAACAAGATGTACAGACGCTCAGGTGACGTATAGAATAAATTATCGTAATAAATCAGTCATGTAACAAATGTAACATTTCCCTATTAAGTTGTGAGGTTCCTCTTGTTAGAGTTGCTTAGAAAGAATGTTATAGATGGAATTTCTAGAAACAGCTAAGAAAAAATAAAGAAAGAAATTAAAGGTATTGTTAAAATGGACACCTTATTGAAAGCTTTGTTGAAGCAAATCTGAACAGAAGGGTGTAAATTTAAATTTCAGATATGACACAGAACCAGTTTGGGCCCTTGAAGAAAACTGTTGACCTGCACCATCAAGAGGACACTTCCCAGGGTGGTACTTCATCTCATCTGCATTTGATTCACTCGTAGTATAAAAAAACAAATAACTGCATTATCCAGCGGAATATTGAGATTATTGAAATGAATGAAAACGTTCAAACAAGAGCTCTCGCTTTAATCCACCAAAGGAAAGATAATTTCTCTGTGAAGCCTTGTTAAAAAACGTACTTCATAATGGTGGAAAAATTCTTTACGGTCAGTTATTTGCAAACCGAACCCAGTGCAGCTGCCAAGCAACTGCATGTTTTGTGTGAGGGACACTCACTGACCTTTACTTAGGAGAATATTTCAACATTGTGTTGTGTGTGTGTGTGTGTGTGTGTGTGTGTGTGTGTGTGTGTGTGTGTTGGAAGTGGTAGTACTCTGAAAGCCCATCTCATTAAATCCAGTCTGAGCTGTGTGCATGCAGGGGGTTGGCAATGATGCTGATTTCGTTAACCTTTCCCAGAGAGGAAGAGGAGGAGTAGGAGGAGGAAGAGGAGGAGGAAGAGGAGAAGAAGAAGGAAAACAACACCTCTCAATTAATGAGAGGAACTGCACTCGCTTTCAAATCACATCCCGCACGTGCTCATGCCGCTGTTTTGCAAAATACTTGTATGAGTCATGGACTTGTACGAGTCAAAAGGTTAACGAAACCGTCCTTTATAATATCTTCGTCTAATTATAATTTTGTATCAGGACAAATTATGGATAGAACTGAACTTGTAAAAAAAAATATTTTGAATGAACAGATACAAAAGCAGATATATATTTGTTTTTGCTTGTTTCTTAAAAATATACTGTAGATACTAGGAGAATATATGGTACAAGAAAGAAGTATAAGCAAACAAGGCTGTGACTTATACAGTGTGTAGTACACTGAACAAGTTTATTAGCTTGTTTTTTCCTTAATTTTAAATGTTTACTATCTGGAGGTTAAGACTAGAGGAGGCATATGCCAATTCAGTGTGACAGCTAAAAGTTAACACAAATTAAAGGTTTCTTTTACTTTTAAGCTAAGCCATCAAAAATAATTTATATAAAATATGAGATTATTGAATGAATTCTGAATATATTTAATGAAGATTCTGAATATATTGAATGAAAATGCTGATTATATCGAATGGATGCAGAATATATTGAATGAAAACTCTGAATATATTGAGTAACACGTGAGAATATTGAATGAAAATTTCATATATTGAATGGTTTCTGAATATATTAAATGAAACGTAAGAATATTCAATGATTAAGTGCACAGTTGTAGAGGCACAGAATTTGGATGAGACAGCATGGATGAGTTTACTTGAACTAGGAGACCCAAACCTGTTCCAGCATGAAAATGCCCCTGTGCACAAAACCAGATCCGTGAAGATGTGCTTTACATGGGTTGAAGTGGTAGATCTTGAGTGGCCTGCCACTGAGCTCTGTCCTCAACCTTATTAAACACTTTTAGGATGAACTGGAAAGCTGACTGCACTCCAGGTCTCCTTTAACTACACCAATTGTTGACTTTACTAACACTCTTGAAGCTGAAGGAAAAATCTTTACAAGTGCACTCCAAGTTTTAGTGGTACATCTTCCCAGAAAAGTGGAGGTTATTATTAAAGCAAATAGGAGCTAAATATGGGATGGGATGTTCAAAACAAATATACAAATACATACAATTATTATGTTCAGGTCTCTACATATTGTATATAAGTTCTGACTTAGATTATAGTCATTTTGTGACTAAATACTATTACACATTCAGATAGCACTTTATTACAGTCCAGAATCCAAATATTAACAAAAATTACAAAACACCCACTGAAATTCCATCATAAAACCGAGCACTTGTTTACATAAATAATTGATGTACATAAGGCTAAAAATATCGGATATTTACCATTTCATACATCAATTATTCAGATAAAAACACATCAAGATTTGTTTGATGAATTTATTACCAAAGATTGCATGACATAAACAATGTCTTCTTTTGGCTTCTCCCATTAGGGGTCGCCACAGCGAATCATCCGTCTCATACCCCCCTGTCCTCTACATCTGCCTCTTTCACACCAACTACCTGCATGTCTTCCCTCACCACATCCATAAATCGCCTTCTTGGTCTTCCTCTTTTCCTCCTTCCTGGTGGCTCCATCATCAGCATTCTCCTACCAATATACCCATGTCCCTCCTCTGAACATGTCCAAACCATCTCAATCTCGTCTAACTCACCTTGCCTCCAAAACACGAGAGATAATTGATTTGCAGTGACATGGAAAAGGCTATTTATAAGTCCCCTCGCACCCCTGTTTCAGCACAATCACCCTTCAACATGGCTGCATTCGAGAACATTTCGAGGACATCCCACAATCCGACTATCTTGCACTATTTCTGAGTGTCCCTGGTAGAGGCTCTCCTAAAATAATCGGCCTTACTTCCACACAAACTCCTCTTATGTCCTTGTGTCCCAGTGCAGAAGGAACACCAAAAGAAATGCATTTCATGTAATCATAATGGTTCCTGTTCAGGTTCCCTGGTGGTCTAGTGGTTAGGATGCGGCACTCTCACCGCTGCGGCCCGGGTTCGATCCCCGGTCAGGGAACCGACCCCAGCCACTTTCAGTGCCGGTCCCAAGCCCGGATAAATTGGGGAGGGTTGCGTTAGGAAGGGCATCCAGCGTAAAAACATGTGCCAAATCAAACATGCGGAGGATCCGCTGTGGCGACCCCTAACGGGAGAAGCCGAAAGAAAGCTTATAATGGTTCCTGTTCCTTATCATTAGTGAGTCAGATGTTTACTATAAAACACCTCCCATGGTGGGGATTGAGAAGATGTGGAGGATGGGAACGACACACAGGATCAGGCTGGAGTTTATACAGTTTCAAATCAGAATTTTTGTAAGAATCTGTAGGAGGCAACTTGTATAAAAGGTTATGAATGGTTAAGGGTTTGAGTAGCTTCTGAAGCTAGTGAGAAATGTTACTTTTGGAAACAGATATGTCTCTAATGAGCAATGGCTGAGAAACTGATTTCTAATATTATAATTATAACCACCATTGCTAGTTTTCTAGCTGAGAAGATGCTTAGGACTATTCATTTCATTGTGTCATGTAAACCACCTAAAAAGATTATGATTGTTACGTTTTTATTTCACTTTCTTACGTTCATATCAGTATATGCTAATTTTCCTCATTCTGGACCAGGGGTGCCCAATACGTCGATCACAATCTTCCGGTCAACGGTAATGTGGGTAGATCGCATGACATATATAAAAAAATATATATATTTATTTATGCATTTTTATAGTAGGTAGATCATTTTGGTTTAGTCTTTTTATTAGTAGCTCGCATGCTGGAAAAGTGTTCGCACCACTGTTCTGGACCAAATTCCAAGCTAGTAAGCTATTTTTAAAGTGACGTCAATATTTATGAAAGTAAAGTTAGGTGTATTCAGATCTGGTTTACACACAAGTTTTTATGTGCATAATTTCAGATTATGCAGTTTGTCATTTAAGGTCATATGAGGTTGCCAAATTTTTCCTGAGTAGAAGAATAGGTAGGGTGCTGACTGTATACCACCACATCTTTCATAAATGCGCTTGCATTTAAGGCCGGCAAAAAAAATCCGAAAACAAAATGTCAACCGATTTTTTTATGTAATAGTGTAACACAGTATCAAGAGAAACTTGATATACAGTAAGCAAGTACTGAAGTACATAATTAATAATAGTGCATGCAACTTAATAAAAAGCTGTGATACTACATGAAGGTAATACATGTGTAATATTTATTAAAAACATGGCCCAAAGTTAGACCCAAAGCATTTTCTTTACTTTTCCCCGAAACACACATCTGATTAAATCTCCTAAAGTCTTGAAGCAAAATATTTTTTTTTATAATAAGTGAAAATCGAAACTATTAAGACTTAATACTTGCTATTTTTTAACAGGTTTGTATAGGAATGGGATTATTTTTGCTCTTAGAAAGTCATATAAAAGGGGGAGGAGGCTTTTTATTTGTCACATGTACAATACATATACCTTGCTGAAGGGCCCAAGAGTGGCAAGTTAGAACTACAGGGGTTTGAATTCCCAACCTTCAATCATTAACCCAGAGAACTAACTACTTCGCAAACACTTTATCTCATGAAATTTCTGATGCATGTTACAGTTCAATTTCCATTGATGTCCCTATTGTGCAGCACTGTTAAGATCGTCTTGATTTCCGGGAAAGTTTTGCTCATTCTGTCCAAATATGCATAAACATGAAACTGTGAATCACATTATGCAGTGAAAGGGCCACCGATTCTAACTTGTTCTCAGGGATTCACACATGTGATCTTTTTGCCCTGAGATCTCATAAGTAGCTCGGTTGGAGTCTATTTGCGATGACTGCACCAAACTGCGAGCTCCATAGACTAATCCAAAGGCTGTAAAAAGACTGAGGCAAGCCGTGGTCGCTATGGCGACCACCAAGTTGCAGCTGGGATCAGTATTTGTGTGTGTGTGTGTGTGTGTGTGTGTGTGTGTGTGTGTGTGTGTGT
>JAAIIK010000044.1:3076430-3121033 GCA_014706435.1 Silurus glanis | reverse complement strand
TTTTATTTTATTTTATTTTATTTTATTTTATTTTATTTTATTTTATTAAGCTTAATTTAAAACAGCGAAAGAGCACTTGAAAACAGAATATGTAATAAAACATAAGTGGAATAAAATGAAATAAAATACAATAAAATAAATTCTGGCAAAAAAAAGCTAAAGAGTACATTAATAGACAATGTATGCAGAGAAACCAATAAAATAATATTTATTTTTAAGGGCAAAGAAAAATTCCATAGTAAATGTGTGTAGAGAAAGCAATAAAATAAAGTAATAAAGAAAGCTAATGAGTATTTTAATAGAAAATGTATATAGAAAAATGCTAACAATCACTTAAAATAATTGATTTGGATAAACAATAAAAAAAATCCTACATTGTCAAACAAAACCCCACAAATTTAGCTAATGCACAAAATACAGGGCACCCTGTACAATGGATATTGATGAATTAAATTAAATAATCGTTTCTTTTTTAAATATCATTGTTACTTCAAATCGCATACAATCGATCCTTGTTGTTTAAACCTTTATAATAGAATATAACCTCTATTCATTTTGCTCATTCAAACTGGTGCAGTTTATTCCAATGACGATTTAATTGGCAGATTTAAAATATTTTCTTATAATCACACCATTTTCAAACGTTCTTTGTTACAAACAATATTTGACTCACAAAGGTGTTTTATAGCTGTAACAGTAAGCAAATTTCAGTCCTAGAGCATATATGAAACAAACAAATTTGACCAATGTGCCGTAGATTGATTGGAATATTACAAAATGTGATTTTTAGTGTAGACGTTCTTATAATATGTAAAAGACTTTATTCTAAAAGATGCTTTGAAATGACTAGCATTATTGACTAGAACTTCTGTATATTCTGGAAAACTTTTGGCAGCTGTCAGTTGAAGCACTTCTCTAGGAAGTTTAAACGGCAGAGTATTTCTCTAATGTTCAGTTAAACTGGTGAATCCCCATGGATCAGTGGTGAAATTGTCTCCCAGGGGATAATGAAACATTCCAGTCAATTTGGTATCTGCAAGGTTTTTTGACAGCATGAAACATTTCTAAATTGGAAGAAAGCCTTCATATGGCATCAGTTGTCGTTAACAAAATGCACATAACACGTAGAAGTAGAATCAATTATTGCTATTGATGATTATTATTTTTAAGTCCTTTAGCGGTCCTTTTCAGGAAGTTTAAGGGCTAAGGTTGACACTCTGATTTATGAACTGAATTGTACAATATGATAAACAGTTGATTTTTACACCACAACACTATTCTCAGTTTGGTCAGAAAGCATTTAGATGTTTTATAACAGCAGCTTGGATAGTGGTGTGAACAAACTATCCAAATGAACAGATTTAGAGGAAAAATTCCGTTTTTGATACGAAAAGTTTTTTTGTAAGGAGATTATTGTTGTTTTGTGAGGTAAAGTTTATTAAAAGTCTTTAAGATAGAAATTCTTTACCAGGACAAAGTACAAGAAATGAAAAATTAACTAGAGACTGGGGTGAGATGTGATCCAAAAGTGTAATTCATATTGACAAGCCACAAGCCATCCCTTACACTTTACTTTACATTCCTTAGTGAATGATAATACTATATATGGGGGACACCTGACTGTTCCAGCCACAGTTGGTTCTTCCCCAAACTTTTACCACAATGTTGGAGACATTGGAAACAAACTTTCCCTTCATTTGAACTAGAAGACGCAAACCTGTTCCAGCATGAAAATGCCCATGTGCACGAAGCCAGCTCAATGAAGTTATGCTTTACATTGGGTGGAAAGGAAGATCTTGAGTGGATAAATAGGCCTGCTATAGGCAGACAGACAGACTTCAAGACTTTTAGTTTAGGTCAACTTCTGTGGGATTTTAACCATTATTAATTTAGTGCACCGTGTGTGTGTGTGTGTGTGTGTGTGTGTGTGTGTGTGTGTGTGTGTTTTCTCCCTGAGGTACCCATCTGGCAGCTCCCACTGGCTCAGTAAACATTTTTCCCCCAGGGGATATCTCAGACTTTATCTACAATATACCCCAACTGTTCACTTTGAACCATGAAATATTAGTGGAACAATTTGTTAAAATCACTTTGAAAGGCTAGAAAACACGATGAGTACAAATAAGAATCTAAGATGGAGAACGCAACAGCAATATACGAGGTGGTATCAAAAAGTTTCGAGATTAATGTTGCTAACTGGTGCTATTCTGAACACTTGCGTTACCACGTCTGCGATTTCATCATGGACAGGAAGTTAGAACAAAGAGCAAACATGAAATTCTGCATGAAACTCCGCCTTTCACTTGAGGATGCCACACAGGTGCTCAATAGGGTTCAGGTCTGGAGACATACTTGGCCACTCCATCACCTTCACCTTCAGGTTCAGCGCTTCTATTGGTTTTTTATTGTGGGAGAAGTCACACTGCAAGAAAGAGTCTCAAATCTTCTGGCACTGACAGAATATCATCAGAGGAAAAGAGCCTTTAATCGGCTGTCAATGAACATGTCAAACCAGTGATCACAGACTACAGATTTTAGCCTAGGATTATAGGAATCATTTTTTTTAATTTTCAAGGAAGATTTTAAAAATTTGTCCCACCAAATCATGGCCAAAAGTGCACAGTGTGCACCTAGCTTAAGAGCACCCTGTAACATAAATCTACATTTAAAACGTTGTTTAAATGGCTCAGAGGATTATAAATTAGAAGCCCATAACTCATGCTGAATGCCACTGTGTGTGATTTAAAACAAGGAATCTTCCTAAGCAAGTAACAGCAACTAACATGGTAATACCCACTCCAGCAAATGGATTATCAGTCATTTGAATTATGAGGAATATTAGCATTTCTCACCCTGCATTTAGTAAGCGAGCTGTCATGAATTTCAATATGCTTCAATATGAATTTTTTTTTCTGTCTGATTTCCTCCTGTGATCAGATTTGCTTTTTGAGCTATTGCTGTGTAATGCAATATGCAAAGTGGCTAAAAACATCACCCATTAGCACAGAACAATGATAGCTGTGCCCTCTGAGAAAAAAAACATCAATCTATCACAGTTTCAGACTATAAGGTCGCAAGGAATTTTGTAACTTTATATCAGAGAGGGCAAAAGTACACACATCCGTTCATCAAGTAGAAGTAGAGATACTCATTTTTTTGCTCAATAAGACAACTTTTCACTCAAGTTAAAGGAAAGAAGTCTGGGCTCTGGCATTTACTTAAGAAAAATGTAGCCATTACTACTACCTGTTTTAGTGTCACACTGGTAACTGGACCTCACATCATATCAATAGGTTTATACAAAAATCATTTTAAATGTTTTTACCTATTGTCCACCATATAGAACACAAGCAAAGGAAAGATTTCGATGATCAGGTGATCAGGAATGTCTCTGTTCTCAGTCATGTTAAAATCGCCGACTCCCACTGTCTCATCCACATTAACCCCATACTTCTTGTTGCCTTCTGCCTTGCTCGTTAGTTTCGTGAACTAGCCTACGTCTGTGGTACGTGATAGTCAGGAAATGATATACCAGTGGTAGATTGAGAAAGCAGTGGAAATTGATGTCTCCAAATAGATTAAAACCATAGTAACGAGTCTGGTTTGAAAATGTAATGAGTGAAAGTCAAAAGTTGTCCGAAAATAAAATACTGATAGCAGAAAAATCTACTTAAGTCCAGTGATGAAGTATTTGTACTTTGTTGCTTTTCATCTCTGCTTTATATACATGAAAAAAGTATAATTAATACACATAAAAAGTAGAATTGCTTCATCTTATATAAGATAGTGTATTGTGGCATTATTCAAATCTTAAGAATGCAAAAAGTCTTTATTTTCCCTGACACTGTATCTCAATATCGACTCAAATTCTCATATTATAATGGCCAAACAATAATGTAAATGAATCGTGTTAAAAGAAAATTCATGGTTTGAAAGCAGAAGTCGTATTTGAGTCATACACAGTATTGGGACATCTGGCTTTTAAATACCTTATGTGGTTCTTTCCCAAACTGTTACTCTATGCTTCTCTGAATGTTTCTCTAAAACCTGTATATACCTTTTTAACAATGATTCAGAATTTCAAATTTCAATTTATCTGTTCATGATCTGTTAACGAGCTTTCTGGCTCATGTTCGCATATGGCTTCTTCTTTGCATGATAGAGCTTTAAAGTGCATTTGTGAATAACATGGCAAACTGTATTCACAGACAATGATTTTTGGAGAGGTTTCTGAGCCCATGCAGTGGTTTCCATTGTAGAGTGGGGAGTGGTAGATTAGTTGTTAAGATGCTGGGTTACTGATTGGAAGGTCAGGGGCTCAAGCCTTGTGCTCCAGAGGTGCTGTATCAGGGCTGGCTCCTATGCAAGCTGGGATATGTCAAAAAATAATTTCACTGTGCTGGAATGTTTATGTGACAAATATTTCTGAGAGACTCTGCCTCTTTTTATACCTAATCATTTTACTGACCTGCTTTTAATAAACCAAATTAGTTGCAAAATATTCATCCAACTGTTTCTTTTTTGTAACACTTAACTTTCCCAGCCTCTATTGGATCCATTACAACATTACAAATTTAAACATTTGATATGTTTCTATGTTTTACTGTGAATAAAATATGGGATTATGAGTTTATTTACTTTTTACACAGTTGCCCAAGTTTGAAATTGGACTTGTATTTGGCCCCTTGCAATGTGTTATGATTTGTATATAATTCACCCCATAGGGAGAGACGACTTCATAAAGCATCAGTAAATTATGCCATTCGTTTCTCATCTGTCAGCTCATGCTCTTTTTTGGGCTGACAGTCTAGCACCGAAGTAAATGTCTGTTTGTGAGCGATTCAAATCTCAGCAGAGACGAGAACGATACAAGCCAGGCTGCAATTCCAGCCAAAGCCCTTGCCAGATTTTATGATTTATCATGTAATAACAAACAATATCTGCAAAATACTTCAAACAATATCTAAAGCCACAGGTGGCCGCAGTCGTCTGAAACTGCTTTATCGTGATGCTGGAATCCAGAGTGGTTACAAGGTTGGGTTCTCAATTTCTTTGAGATGATTATGACGGCTGAGCGGAAAGAGCAGGATTGACCTTTCGGCGCTTGTCTATAAAGATTAGGGCCTTGCAAGGTGACAACCATCCAGATGAGGTCACAAGTCACAAATCGCATTCAAAATTGCTTTCAAAGCAGGATGAGGGAATAAGCAGAAGGATTTTCAAGTGCTTTACTTCTCCTGCTGCCGCTTTCATAACGTTAGCATGTGAAAAAAATTTCATATGTTGCTATCATTAAATGAACCGCACTAAACTTGAAATATAACATGAGTGTGTGCTTCCATGTAAGCAATATCGCACGAGGAACAGATTGCCTTGCTAAATATCTCCATCTGAATGTCTTCGTTATTTACTTGTAACCTAACATCAGACAGAGAAGAGCACAAAATGAAACAAAGGGATGAAACTGTATTATTAATGGGGGTTTATTGCAGAATTTTAGGCCCATGGCTCAGGCAGCGACTCGAGGAAGTGAGACCGAGCGATACCCAGAAGTATAAAGAGAAATAGATAAAGGGTGGCATGTTTGTGAAGCAGCAGGTGTTGGTATAGATCACAAACAAATTTCAATTTTCAAACACATTTCCATTCCAGGCGTTCCTGCCTCCCCTCTCCCCGAGGTCAGCTTCACGCTATGCATTATTAAGCAGCGATAAGCTTATCCTCTCTTCTTGCTTTTCCTTCTGCCTTTATCTCAACCTGGCACTCGCACAAACTTGCACAAACCAAAAGTGAGCCAAAAAAGAAATACCAATGACCTAATAATATAACGACACACTATAGTGATGCCAAATGCACGATTCTGATTGGTCAAGTAAAGTGTTTCATTTTCTATTACAGCAGATCTCCTAAAATATTATCGTTTCTATAGGAACTAACGTACACGTGCAGCACATACACAATATGGAGTCTTGAGCATAAGATTCATATGTACAACCTATTTAACATTAAGTCCCTGTCTGCTCTAATAATAACCTCCACTCTAGATGTTCCACTAGATATTGGAGTGTGCTTGTGGAGATTTGTGCTCTTTTAGCCACAAGGGTGTTAGTAAAGACAGGTACTGATGTAAAGTGAGGAGGGATTTGGTTGGTCGGCGTTCCAATTTATGCGAAAGGTGTTTAGGACAGAGCCCTATAGCAGGCCTTTCAAGATCTTCTACTCATGTAAACCATATCTTCATGGTGCTTACTTTGTGCACATTGTCATTGTTCAAGTGAAGGAAAGATTTCATGCTACCACATCCAAAGACGTCCTATACAATTGTTGTGGCTCAAACTAAATGGTAACAATTTCAGGAAGAACCACAAATGGCTGTAAAATGTCCCAATTATTTTTATCTATATAGTGTAGCAGATGATTGCATCCGCTTCACTATATGGAAAAGTATTTTGACACGTTTGGGATGAGTTTCCAAATGTATTCCCAGACCTTCTCACCCTACATCAATACCTGGCTTTACTAACATCCTTGTGACTAAATGAGCACAAATATCCATAAGTTAAGCAATAAGTTAAAACACATATGAATCTTATGGTTATGGTCCACAAACTTTTTCCATAGAGTATATATACTGCATGTATAAGCTATATGAGATAAGATGGATTCTTCCAAACACTGAAAAATTGGCGAAAGCTAATCCTAGCATACAAGAAAACATTTTCAGATTGCTTCAAGGGTTTATTTGCATGCGTCATCCTTCTGCAATATCCGTAAAATATTGCTACAGCGATTACCAAACCAAATATTACATGCTAATCTGTAGCAAAACCCTCATATTGTTTCTAGACAGTACCTTCTGTTTGTTTTTTTTTTTTGCTAAACAGCGCAGATGCTAGGTTTTCTGTTTTATTAAAGGTTAAAAAGTTTGACTAGGAAAGTGCAATAAAAGCTGCTCAGACCTCGAAAGATTTTCTGTAGCACCTTAGGGCTTGGACATGGTGTTATTCTTCAGAAAGACAAATCGACTAAATTAAACATGTACAGGTTTTTTTGTTTTATTGCTTACTGATAATACAGAATTGTGTAAAGCGTTCGAACATGAATCTGCAGCTTTGAAAGAGAAAAAGAGTGATAGAGACGGTTCATAAAAATGTTTTTGTGATTAATTAATCAAGGGGAAAAAATATAGTAAGTGTGATTTATGTTGTAAACATAAATCACACTTACTAAATAAAGTTTCCTCACCCAACATGAATACCAATCTCCACAACCACAGTCTAAAATACCAAAGTCTTCCCAAAAGAGTGGAGGTTATTATAACAGGAAAATGGGGACTAACTATGGAATCAGGGCATTCGGCATGCACACATGGGTGTGATAATCAGGTGTCCACATACTTTTGATAATAATAAAAATGAAGCCTTGTTGAAACATCTAAAAAAAAATATAACACTTGCAATGACAAAAACCTTTAGGGTCTTGCTAGTTAGTGGGAGCATAAAAATCTAGAAGGTTTTTTTTTGTTTAGTTTTTTTTGGCATGAGAAGAGAATAGTTATATTTCAGCGCCCTCTATTGGGCTTTCAACAACAGCACATACATTACTATACAAACATTTCTGAAATACACCGACCGTGCATAACATTATGACCACCTGCCTAATATTGTGTTGGTCCTCCTTTTGCTGCCAAAACAGTCCTGACCCGTCGAGCATTACCAGCATTAACTTCTTCAGCAGTTTGAGCTACAGGAGCTCGTCTGTTGGATCGGGCCACAGGGGCCAGCCTTCGCTCCCCACGTTCATCGATGACCCTGTCACCAGTACACCACTTCCACATCCTTGGAGCACTTTTAATAGATACTGACCACTCAAACCAGGAACAGTCCACAAAAGCTGCAGTTTTGGAGATGCTCTGACCCATTCGTCTAGACGTCACAATTTTGCCATCGTCACACTCGCTCAAATGCTTACGCTTGCCCATTTTTCCTGCTTCTAACACATCAAATTTGAGGACAAAATGTTCACTTGATGCCTAATATATCTCACACACTAACAGGTGCCATGATGACAAGATAATCAGTGTTATTCAATTCTCCAGTCATAATGTTATGCCTAGTCAGTGTATAATCTCCCATTGCATCTATTTACTTACACAAATAATAGTCTGAAATTGTTCCTGGGTGAATAATTGGAATAAATCTACATAAACATTTCTATTCCACAGCAGCATTGAACACTGTGTTTTTGATTTGATCATGCTATAATCCAGAAAGAGTGTAATTAATATGACAAAAAATCAGATAAGCCAATTAAAAAGACAAACTTTACCCTGAAGCAGGTGTTGATCTTGAACTTTACTGTGAGGTCATGATGTGATCCTGGTGCTAAATTGTCTATGTTGTAGTTATTGTACTGACTGAGCGAGTTACAATTGTTTATATTAATAAAAAACTAACTTAAAATATTAATATAGAATACTCTATTGTAAGGGAAAGCACTTTATCTCAAAATAAATTCAGCACTCAACATCATTAAAGAAAAACTATATTTAAATGAATTTTTTTTCAAAATCAACGTTGGATTCCAGGCGTTCCAGATGTCATCAATCCGGTATGGCTCGGGTGATCCACTAGTTGATGAGCACGATGTTCCGGTGGTGAAGCGCTGAACTGACAAACAATAAAGCCCCGCTGCATCACTTTCAAATTTAGTGGGCTTGGCCAAAATGATAAATGTTCATACGTTAAACATTTATATATACACACGAGACATTTGTGATGTAACGAAACAACAAATGAAACGCGGTTTTCAAAAGAAAGATTTAATGTGTATTTGCAAAACACTCCAGAAAAATTTTCAAACATGGCGCAACAGTCATATGGCAAAAATCAGTGATGCAGGTTTTTGCCAAATTCTGACCATAATGTTACCCCTGTACCAAAGCCGTGAACTTGGCTGAACCTTTTTTGAGATCAGATTTGACTCCATGTTATACAGGTTTACAGTGATTATGAATTCTGAACATCTGAACGATTAAGCCAGTATGACTGAAAAACAGCCAGAAGAAGCCCCGATGTCATCGTTATTACCGACAAGGGTTCCTAAAACTACAATTCGGTTTTTTATTTTTGCTGAAATAAAGAAATTCGGTCCAATTTGAGGCAGTTGTGGAATTTGAGCTGAAGACTACTGCAGGTTGTGGATCATCTCCTCCTTGGCGATGAGGTGTGTGGTTTTGTTGACGAGGGACATGAGCGAGTTGAGTTTGTGCGACCAGTCGTTCAGCAGGTCGTTGGGGTCTTTGGGCCTCTGAAAGTTGATGATGCCTGCCAGCCGGTCCACTTTGGCGTAGATGGTCTTGTTTACCACCAGGTTGGACAGGAAATCCTCGGACTCCTAGAAAATAAACAGAAAAACGCTGCTTGAGTTCTAGTAATCTGCTTTTGGGAGAAGAGCGAGTGTGGCAGGGGAAGATAGATTTTCTCCTCCTTGTTTTATTTATAAGGAATGAAATTTAGACGAAGGTGTAAAAAATTATAATGCCTTCGCGACTGATATATAAAACAGAAACTATAGAACTTTTTTATTAATTACAGAAACACACATTTTACTCCTTTTCTGCCTCAATGTATACAATGCTGCTAACATGTGCATACATAATATTTTATTTCTATTGTTACTATTGCAACTATCATTTTTAATCTTATATTATTATCTTCCAATGGTATTTTGTAAATTATTTTATTGCAAGTTATTCTGCAGCTTTTTCATTTTCACCTTTATTTTGTTTATTCCATAATTAAAGCATTTCATTGCATGTTACAGTCAGTATGGTTACACATGTGACTAATAAATTAATTTGAATCCCTTTTATTTTCCATTTCATGTTATAAGTAGCTATGAATAGCTGTTCCCTCATCAGCCTCTTTTTTTCCTCTCTAGCCATTATACAAGTACATACTGTTGCTGTAGAATTGATTAGACGTATTAGAAAAAGATAACCAGTCCAAAAGGTCACAATGCATGTATGATGAATAATGATCTTTTAAAATCATTACAAACTCAGAAAGTAGCTCATCTGATGTTAACATTTTGTATTTCAGGTTTTATTCCTACTTTTTGTTAAATGAATAAAAATAAACAGCGCATTTGGACAAAGACTGAATATATTAAACTGATGAAAATTGATAAAAAAAAAAAAAAAAAAAAAAACAACAGAACTTACATCGATGGAAAGGTCAAGAAGTCCAGCCATCCTCTTCATTGTGATTCTTGTGTAATACTTGGCCATAATCCTTATATTCTATACAATGCGAAGAACAGAATTAGAGAACAGCATATAGCAAGTATAATATTATATAGTACACAAGCCATATTTTAGTTTCTATGGTCTGACATGTAAAATTGCAATTATCAATGTATATCAGAAATTAAATGGTTAATCTTGATTAAATTAAGTGTAGTTTGCTGTAATCTTTAAAGCATATTTAAAAAAAATAATTTAATACTGACACATCGATTTTATTTAAATCAATTCATCTTTGTGGGCTTAGTGAGCAACTCACATGTTCTACCACTCTGTTTTTCAGGTCCTGCCATCTCTTCTCTCCCTCCTCGGTCTCGGTGAAGACGTCAGTGGCAGGGCTGTCTGGAGAGCCCTCGCGCAGCTCCTTCCCGTAATCCTCCACCAGGGAGGACCAGCGCATCAGCTCCATGGTGGTGAACTGCTTCAGAAAATCCCTGGAAAAGAAAGAGGGAGAAATTCGACTTTGTTACCTTTTAGTCAACTTCTAACGTTTTATTTGTATAAAGACCCTGCAAAATAAAGAAGTATTTTTGCAAAGGGTGTGAATACTTATGTGCATTTCTCAGTATTTTTTTTTTCTCTGGAACTCCCTAGTAGGAGAGGCCGGCCTGCAAATAGGAATCCATATTTGTTCCACCCATAGGAGGATTTTATCTATTGAGGATGTGGAGAATTATTTAAATGTAATCTTGGATACATGTCTGGTTGGAAAAGACCTTC
Source organism: Silurus glanis (assembly GCA_014706435.1). NCBI lineage: Eukaryota > Metazoa > Chordata > Actinopteri > Siluriformes > Siluridae > Silurus > Silurus glanis. The sequence continues at coordinate 3,110,007 of JAAIIK010000044.1, read as the reverse complement.
TGAAATATGACACTAATGGCAACGTTTAAGACGTTAAAGATCATCTAATCCTCAAGTAAAGTTTCGGCTAATGAGATTGTAACGACCTAGCATTGTTATTGGTCTATTTGAATTTGAGGGGAGGAGCCTCAATTATACAGAGCCTACCTGTTTGGCCAAGGCAAAAAAAAAGGGATTTTTTTTTGTGCTCATTTTGCTTGAATGTGTATGTGACAAACAAAACTTAAATTTGATGCTAAAACCCAAACTTGCAGGGAGTCCATGATTTTTCACTAAACACTGTTTACAGTCCCCATGTTTGAGGAAAAAGCATTCTTTCCAAGACACTCTCCAAAACTGCACATACTTGTATTTAGGGATTTCTTCCAGTTTCTTGTCTGCACTGATCCGATGGACCAGATCGGACTGTTCGTTGTCATATGGAGATAGAACCACATACAGAACCACACTTTTCAGGGCCTGGGCAAAACAACAACAAAAATTTAACAATTAAAAAGGATTGGACTATTATATGGAAAAAAACTAGTCCAATAAAAATAAATAAATAAACACACACAAGAAGAAGAAAAGCACTCCTGCACCAGAATGTTATACAAAGTGATTGCATGAGCATGATGTTTGAGCTCAAGGAATATTACAGCTATGCAAACTAAAGCTACAGAAAGTAATTCCTTATATAATAGTTAAATGATGCTAATTGCTGAGTTATTTATTATTTATTCAGTTATGCTCTATGAAAATTGAACCTCCAGCCAAACACAACATGACCTGACTTGTTTGAAAGAGTTTGTGATTGCAACTTCTCTTTTTTTTTTGCATTACCTGCTGCCACTTGGAGCTATCCTCCAGGATGCATGGAGTGTCATAAATAGCCCGGTAGTGTTTACATATGGAAAGGTAAGAGCCTTCATGTTGGTCCACATGAATCATCAGATTGTAGTACTTCAGCTTGGACTCCTAAGAAAGAAGATGAGAATAAAACATAAAAAAAAAGAATCTAAAGTTTAGTGAACCCAGTGGGGTGCCAATAGTTAAATAATCGAGCAGGTGCTCAATTAAAAACCTCAAGAACAGTGTGCCAGCCTTGACGCTCACCTCGGTGCCTTCCTCCTGAAAGAACTTGGTGTTGATCTTCTTGCTGATGATCTGCGTGCGGATGTAGTCCTTCACAGCTATGCACAGCCTCATCTGCTCCAAGATGAACTCCGCCTTCTCTTTCTTCTCCATGGAGCCGTACGTTTCCACCTGCGCAACGAGGGAAAGCGTTTATACTGAGACTACCTTGATGAGGACCTCCAGCCTTGTTAGATACCTCATTTGCAGAGTCCGTATCTAAAACCAAATGATGCTAAGGACACTTTTAGACCGGTGTGTGTTAAAAACAAATTCAATCCAAGTTATGGAAACGATGCAAACTGAATATTCATGATGTACATTTGAATTATGTGAAGAACAAATATACAAGTCAAATGTTACTTTATTCAATATTAAATCTAACAAAGGCCGAGACAGCTTGAACTTCATACCACTATTAGGTATTTATTGCAAGAGAAACATTTATGTTTTATTTTAGGGATGGTTTCCGGCTAAAACATGTTATACAATTATACAATACGACGACAAAAAAAAAAAAAAAAAAAAAAAAGCACCTGACGCCAACATAACTTGCATCACCATACAAGTTCAATGACCTGTTCGCCCATGTCATCCATTTGCTCGTACACGTTCATTATGTTCACAGTTGCTGTCTCACTCTGTATGCAACTCCAACTGCAGATTACCAGAGTTGCAAATGTTCAGTAGGCAGCACATGAATTTAAAATGGTCATTAATCCGACTGGAACTGAGGTGCTTTTTTACTAGTCACACGTACATTACAGCTCAGAGAAATTCTTTCTGCGCATATCCCAGTGATGTTAGGAAGCTGGGGTTAGAGCGCAGGGTAAACAATGTTACGGTGCCCCGAAAAGCAGAGGGTTAAGGTCCTTGTTAAGGGACCTAAGAGTGGCAGCTTGGCAATACCAGGGCTTGAACCCCCAACCTTCCAATCAGCAACCCAGTGCCCAACCACTGAGCTACCAACTACCAGTGCTCACCGTCCAGCCAATCAGAAACAAACATTGACAGACTATGATAGAAATTATATGATCTCTACCCACTACTGTCATGCACCAGATTGCTAAAAGTTTTTGACTTAGGAATGGGATTGAAGTCTTACTCGTGTTAGCGCAGGGTTTCCTTCCTAGTTTGCTCATTATCTAAATCTATACCATAAACGTTATGAGCACAACTACTTTCCAGAAGCCTGTTGCATATGTGAATGCATTATGCATTATGTATTATTACCTGCAGCTCCTGTAGAATGGACGAGGCCTCTTTAACCTCCCCACTCTGCTCTTTGATGCCAGCCAGCGTCTTGGTGAGTCTTGCACGCTCGATCTCGACGTAAATCTGCATGGGACATACAGAGGTCACAAGTGTCTCAAAAGATCATCGTTTTCGATCGGAGAAGTCTGAAACCTGACTGGAGAACCGACCTTTCCGGCAGTAACGGTTCTGAGAGTGTCGATGAGCCTCAGTTTGACCGCCAGGTCGCTAACAGCATCCACGTATTTGTAACACTCCTGCACCATCTTAGCCACAGCCTGCAAAGACACCGCAATCCCCCCAGTCACTGCTTTGCTCCATACATTTTTATTATATCGTTTGGCTTTGAATATACTTGATAATGTGCGGTTGTGAATAAGCATGCAGAGCGAGCCTCACCTGCTTCAGCTGACTCCTCCTCTTCGACAACACCATGATGTTCTCGTTGAGCGCGTCCCAGTCTTTCGCCTCGTAACACATTTGCACAATGGCCACCAAGATCCTCGATGTGGACACCATGTCCGAAGCCTGGCAAGAAAATCAGTGTACCAAAAAAAAAAAAAAAAAAAAAAAGGCTTACTGAGTGTTCATTTCTGCCTGTTGGCACATCACAAGGCAATTCCCCTGTTTACATTAGACAAGCCAAACAAATCCGATTTGAGCTGCTATGTACAAGAATTGACATAATGGTCCAGACTGACCGTCCTGGTTTGCTTCTCCAGAGACAGAAGGCTCTCGACGGCTTCTTGAAGTCGCCCTTCCTGCACACACAATTCACACCGAGGGTTAGACTACAAGGTCGAACAGTGTGGCTCAAGAAAGAGCAGGCATTGCAACCGATAGTGGATTTTACTGATAGCAAGGTTGGATAAACTTACCGATAAACGATTAATCAACCAACAGTTTTTAAAATGTACAATGGATTTAAAAAAACCTCTATGTAATATAGTGCTGACCTTTTATTACAAAACCAAAAACAAAACAAAACAAACAGTACTGAATCATGAAAATGTGCTAAATGAAAAAATCTATATATTAATTATATGAATAAGTTGTGAGGAAAATAAAAGACGGGCTTTCAAACTGAAACAAAATTGTTGTGTGTTGTTGAAGCAGCTGAGAAAGTCTGCTGTCATTCATTGAGAGCGGATTCTAGGGGTGACTCAATGACGTGCAAGTGTTTTCATAAAAAAAGTAAAAAAAATAAAATAAATAAATAAAAAAAATCAAATCAAATCAAATATCGGTGCTGATTAATCCTGAAAACCAATAAATTGGTCAACCTGTACTTTTTTCCCATTCCAATTTGGCCAGAGGTAACACTTCTCTAACAATCTGCTCAATGGCCATCCATCTTAATCCCAATCTTTACTAAAGGAGTGCAAATTTAATGAAACTTGTACAGCATATAGTCTATAAAAAACTGCACCAACACATTATTCATTCTTAATTCTGATGGGTCAGATGATGCAGATTTTATGCACTGGTCAGAAGGTGCGTGTGTTATCTTTTCTAGACAACAGATATATGCTTGAACTACAGATATAGTAATGTGTTCGTTCATGGACATGGACATCATCCAAGACTAATTATGAATAAATGTGTTGTTTAACAATATAAAATGCATAATTGTTAATATAGAGACATTTATTAAAGTTATTTGTCTATACATACAGTGATACATCGCTGTAACATTCCCCAGTAAAGGAAACCATCAGGACAGAGGCAATATTTTGAGAGTGAGAGTCAGAGAAAGAGAGGGAGATGCAGATGGATATGGAGAAGACTGAGAGAAAGACAGAAAACGTGAGCATGAGAAAGACAGTTTTCTGGTGATGGTTATTGCAGCTATACTACATATGAAGATCTTGTCTCTTTCGGACATTCCGCAACAACAGACAAACAGAAACCATTAAAATGTGTGTTAAGAAATCATTTAACAGTGTACTCACTGGCAAATCGCTGGGGTATATGTACGCTACACAAAAATCATACACTTCTGCTTGGGCGTTATGCCGCATCACCCCACCCCTGTGTATTTTATATTACACCACTTTCTGTGTGTTGATCCTTATAAAGCAGCAGCACTGACACTAGTTTCAAATCACAACTTTCTTTTAAAGCATTGTGGCATCATAATACAGTATATACTCTTACACAGAGACGTGCGATTCATCTTGAGAAGCATGTTCGGACGGTCATTATGGAGTGTGAACGTTTCCCTGAGTGAACATTCATTGCACATTTATGAAAGGAATCTCCATCATAAAACGTTTTCCAGCTTGCAGAGGGTTTTTATTGGGTTTGGTCTTGTGAATTAAGAGAGAAGAGGAAAACATAGCAGGTAAGAAGAATGACTGCATAAGAGATAACAACAACCTGTCCCAGAACCTTAAACATATTTTAATGTAAGTTATAAAAATATGGAAAAAAATTAAAATATCACTAAACATTTGTTTTACTAATGCGCAAAGTCTCAAATCAAAATCACCAAAATCCGCCATGATGCACACATCCGGCAAATAAAACCGCCCGTGTGGAAACAAAGCAAAAGTTCCATTTGGTGTCATGATTATCTTTATTTAAAAATATTTTATCTTAATGCTCTATGTTGAGTCTGGTTTCACTAATAATAAACATACATTTGCATAAAGCATCTATAATTGTACCTGCTCATGTTGATTAGAATGTTAAAAACTTAAAACGTAGTAATGACAATCATGCAATTAATCGCGATTAAATATTTTAATCGATTGACAGCCCTTATATATATATATATATATATATATATATATATATATATATATATAATTTCTTTCCTCAGGTACACCGATACTATTGAGATGCTAACACGCATGCTCAGTGGACTCAAGCACATAAATGCTAGAATTAGGACTGTGATACAAGCATACACTTGAGTTTTTATGTAAAAGTAAAAAGGTTGGAAGTTGTTCTGACAATAATAATATTAAAGCGACTAACAAAGACGGTTGAACAGTAGGGGAATGTTAGCCGGCTAGCGGAGCTAATAAGCGGAGTTGCTGCATCATGACTCAGCCGCACGTCTCCGTCCATTCAACTTACTTTAGCTATTTTCTCGCACTCGGGCAGCCGCTGGTCTACAGTAGCACTGTAATCGACCTCCATCTTGACGATTTTCCCGTCGGATCTCTCGGCCCTGTCGTCCGACATTTTTATGTTTGTTCCTTTTTTGTTTTTAAAAATGACAAGAAACTCAACAATCCAGCGACTCTCTCGGTTAGCTTCCGCCGCTCAATTTCTGTTGTCAAACCAAGCGGAAGTGCTTCACCGGAAGTGCCTTGCTCGAGCGCCATCTAGCTGAGCGGAAGAGAACGGCGCCATATTTTGATTTTTTTTACGCTGTTTGACAGGCGCGATGTCAGGTCGTTGTCTCTGAACGTTTATTCTTTCTCCATCCGGTCGATTTCTTGTTTTTTAGAGTTTTCATACACATGTTAATACAAAAATTGGAAATATATATATTTTAAATATTTGATAATTCCGAGATAAAAAAAAAGACTCGCGCGCTTGCCGCGCCGCCAACTTCCTCTGAGCGCTCTCGAATCAGGAAGTAGCTCGGTTAGCCAGCTAGCTAGTAAACACCTCAAATGGACGGTGTGTCCGAGTGAGCTTTTTTTATTTTTTATTTATTTTTTAAGTGTTTTTTTTTTTCTTTTTGTGGAGGAGAGACAGAATGGGGGACGCGGCGAAAGTTGAGCGTCGGGAGCAGTTAAAGCGTTGGAGCGGCTCCTCTACAGACCGACAGCCTGCCGCGCCGAGGAGACGCTGGCGGGACGAAGAGGAGGACGGCCGGCGAGATGGAATGAAAACAACGCAGGACGCGGACGCACACCGAGCTGGCAGGCAGCACATCAAACGGAGGTGATTTTCTTACAAAAAAACCCCGGCATTAACGATTCCTCGGTTTCGTTTCAATCTACAGGAACCACACACGCCTTTTCCAGGGTTGCTCAATGCGCTTCTTACTCATCACGATCGGAAGGCAGAAAGCGGTGTGATGCAGAAGGTAGATCAGGGATTGGTTTTCTGATTCTTGGTTAGAACTTAGTCTGCCTGACTTTGGATAAACTCAGATTTCCTTGCTGCAGCATGTGTTAGGACAAAGTTGGACAGCTGTCAATCAGTTATGTCCATCATAGAAGGGGTTAATTAGCTGGTAGGTTCCTAATACTTGTAGTTCTTGAAGAACTGTGCTCCTGGAGAGCCCTGATTCTGAAGAACCATCCTCCTGGAGAACCCTGATACTGGCAAACCATGCATAGGTGCATTTCTGGCTCATCACAGTTCTCTTAGGATGAAGGTGGACCACTGTTAATTAGTCATGTCCACCATAGAATGTGTTAGTTAACTGGCAGGATTTTAATACTGAGCTTGGAGACTGATGCGCCTGGAGATCCATGCCCCAGGCAATACATGCACTTGGAGAGCCCTGATCCAGAAGTCTCATGCTACTGGAGAGCCCTGATTCTGGAGAACTATGCTCCTTTAAAGAACTGCGTTTCTTATTCATCACGATCAGAAGTCAGAAGGCAGATTCAGTGCAATGTAGCAGGTAGATCAGGAACAGGTTTTCTGCTTCTGATGTAGTCATCTGACTTCAGATAAACTTAGATTTCCAGATTTCCTTGGTGCAGCACAAAGGACAAAGGTGGACTGTTTTGCCCACCATCGAATATGTTAGTTAGCTGACAGGTTCGTAATACTGATCTTGGAGAACCGTGCTTCGTGAGAACCGTCATCCTGAAGACCCATACTCCTGTAGAGCCCTGATTCTGGAGAACCATTATCCTAGAGAACCGTGGATAACTGCGTTTCTTACTCATCACAATCGGGGATCAGAACGCAGCTGCCTTGCGACGCAGCAGGTAGATCAGGAACAGGGTTTCTGCCTCTGGTTTAGACCTTATTTGTCTTTAATGCTCTGTCTGACACTTGATGAACTGAGATTTCCTTGGTGTAGGATGTGTTAGGACAACGGTGGACAGCTATCAATCAATTATGTCCACTATAGAATGTGTTAGTTAGCTGGCAGGTTCATAATCCTGATCTTAGATAAAAATGCTTCTGGAGAGCCCTGATCCTGAAGAACCATAAACAACTGCATTTCTTACTCTTCACGATCAGAAGTCAGAAAGCATCTTGGAGAACCATGTTTCTGGTAAACCCTGATCCTGTAGAACCCTGCTCAATTTTACTCTTACCCCTGTTTTTCCTATCACACTGTTGCAGTGTATCTTTAAGTCAACATACTTTCTATACTATTTCCTTGTGCATTACTCCTATCTAGTAAACATACCAAATTACTGGAAAAGATGGACAGAGATTCTCATTAGCCACTTCCTGGTAAATGTCTAATTTCGTTTGATGACTCTAACCTGTTCTAGTTTGATGTAAGTCTAATTGAATGAATGCTCTCTAGTATTTTGTCCCTCCCTGAAGTGTGCATCTTGCTCCACAGTAGTAGCTCATGAGCAGCAACCATGAATTTTCAATGTTTTTGTACGTCTGTTCGCACTATTTCTTTTTCAACCTTTCTTTGGTGAAAGAAAGACACAAATAGATTTGACTCATTTCGAATGCTGGTTAGACAACATTAATCATTTAGCTATTAGCCATAAAGGGCCCTATAGCTTTTCGTCACATAGACATCGCTGACAGTAGACCTTACTCCAAACACAACACAACAACTCATCTACCACATTGTCCTACTCTCATGTCATAATCTATATTTTGTTGCAGAAAATCCAACCATGTGTTAGATATAACTTCTTGGCAGAAGCAGACAGATATTCGTTTGAAAATCTCCCAGAATCTGTGGTGGTATGCATTTTTATTGTAGGGAAAATAACACTCCCACAATATCAAAGTTGCCTTACCATGCTTTTGTCTCAGCCGACCAAAGAACCAGCCTGACTCCATGCACTCACGTTTGTGGTCAAATAAAAGTTGTTCTTCTGAAACGCCTTTCAAATAGTTTGCTGGCGACTAATTGCGGTTTTGGAGACTCTGTGACGCCAAAAATCTCTCACCAACTGTCAGGTTTAGAGACCTTGTTGTCTCTCTAACTATGTTCCTCAGTGTGGATGGGGGAAGAATGCACTTGAGTAATCTTCCAGGAAGGTTTCTTTACAGCTCTGGTTGATTCAAGCTTTAAAATGATTGCCCCAGCTATGGATATGGGGATTTTTAGGCATGTAGCTTTCTTTTCTTTTTTTTTTTTTTATTTTATAAGCAGTTTTTCTGAATGCCAACAAACTGATGAATGACTGGGGAATGACACACTTCTGGGAAGGCTTTTGGGTTTAGGAGCTCAGCTATTGGGATATGTGCATTACATTCAGCCACAAGAGCATTAGTCCCATTAGACCCCAAAGTGAGATTCATCCAAAAGGAGTTCAGTAGGGGTTGAGGTCAGGACTCTCGACTTCTTCCACTCCAACCTTAAAACACCATGTGTTCATAGAGCTTAATTTGTGCACCAGCGCATTGTCATGCTGGAACACGTTCGGGCCTCTTAGTTCAAGTGAAGGGAAATTATGATGGTACAAACATACAGCGGAAGAACCACTCATTTGTGGAAGAACCGCTCATATATGAACCTCCAGATATTTGATATTTATTTTTTTGAAAGAAAAGTCAATATTTTGGAAAAACAATGACATTTGGAGTCATTTTTAGTGTACATTAGATTGGACTGGCAGAAATGTGCGGAGCAAGCCTTAACAAGCTGTTAATGCAAGATTAGGCAGCGGAAAATATAAAGAAAAGTGTCAATGTTTTTGCAGAATGAAACATAATTATTCCTCAGTGCTCAGGATATGGAAGGTTAAATGACGTGCGATTTACAGGTTATACATTGCATTAGCATTTAAATGTGAGGGAATTTATTATTTGGACAGTAAAGCAATATTATTTACACCTGTCTATGAGCTACTGAAGTTTCCCAGGTGAAAAACAGTCCAATTGTTTGTGATTGTAAAATCTTTAGTCGATTCGCATGTCCCTATCTTGATAAAAATCACACAGGCTTTTTTTTTTTTTTTTTTAAACTTATCAAATGCACATTCCTTTGGCATTGTGTGTTTTTTCCTAACGCTTCCCTTTTCACCTCCATTCCTCTCTGTCACTTAGTTCCAATGAAATGTTTTCCAAGTATAGTGAATGTAATAGTGTATCACATTCCAAATGCTATACATGCCAAGTGAGGGTTCTTTTTTTTATTTTTTTTTTTTGGTAATCTAATTGCTTTAATTTGTGCATTATTGTTTTTGAGACACATTCATGTTCCTTTTGTTTATATGCAACAAACTGCTAAAAACACAAGAAGGGAAAAACAAAAGGCAAGAACACACAAGAATTGAGCAGGGAATTACTGGAAGAAAGTTCTGTGGTGTTCAAATTCGACAATTTTTGTCTCTAAAAGAAGAAATTATGTAAGACAGAACAGGAAAGAAGATTTTAGCAGACTGCCTCACACCCACAGTCAAACATGGAGGTGGAAGCTTAATGGTTGATGGGAATACAGAACCAACATGGCCTATTTTAACACCGTGCAATTCCGTCTGCACTGCGGCTAATTAGAACCAACGTCACCATACATCAAGACAATGACCTGAAACATGGAAAAATGGGCAATCGCAAGGATTTGAGCGTTTGACAAGGCAAAATTGTGATGTCTAGACGTCTGGGTCAGAGCATCTCCAAAACAGCAGCTCTTGTGGGCTGTTCCTGGTCTGCAGTGGTCAGTATCTATCAAAAGTGCCCCAAGGAAGAAACAGTGGTGAACCAGCGACAGGGTCGTGGGCAGCTGAGGATGGTTGATGCACGTGGGGAGCGAAGGCTGGCCTATGTGGTCCGATCCAACAGACAAGCTCCTGTAGCTCAAAAAATAAAAGCTGTTAATGCTCGATGAGTCACGACTGTTTTGGCATCAAATAGGGGACCGCGACAAGCAGTTCAAACATCGACGTAGATTTCCATTTCCATTGAATTTGTTTTACAAATCGGTTGTCTCTCCACATGGCTGAGTCTTTTTTTTTTTTTTTTCTTTTTTTTTTTAACTGATGTGGAAAAAGGTGAATTAGCCCATAGTGGAAAATATGCTACAGTTTTGTTTATCTGTTATTTACTAAATGTGCAACTTGATGATCATCACTTTTAACACTATTTGTAAAAGGAAAATTGATTCCAGGCCTATTTTTATTCTTTGTGTCATAATATTTATATAAAAAGATATAGCTTTTTATTTTTTATGTTTTTGTAACCTTTATGTTTTTGTTACCTGTAATTTTTTTTTCGCCTGGCAATTTGTTATAAAATTGTTGTAAATATCATGAAAAAAATTTCATGATGTGATAATTGTGTTGTATGTCCAGCGAAATAAGAAAAGATCTCTAGAAACGAATATAGTTGTCATTGTGTGTGTCAGGAGATGTGTTCGATTAGAGAGGACGGCAGAGTTCCTGGCTATCTGCGCCAGCGGTGATACGGAAGAGGCGAAGGTGATGCTGGAGGATTTGCAGGTTATAGGCAGCGAGGGCAAAGTGTCCCGAAAAGACTTGATCAACTGTTCCAATGCTGACGGAATTACAGCACTGCACCAGGTACGAGGATCATCAGCATGACATTTTGTTTGTGGAGTTCAAGCCGTTAAACATGATGTGCCACCGCCGGGCTAAAATAAATGGGTTTGCTTCTGCGTATCATTTCATAAAAAAAAAAATAAAATCTTATCAGGCCTGAAACTGATGTGTTGTACTTCCAGAGAAAATCATCAAATAGTTTTATCCTGTATATCAGTCTCTACTTCACCTCTGTTATAGATGAGGAAAATAGAGCCTGTTGTTTAGTATGAACGCTGTATGCAACCACTAACCAAGGTTAGATAAAAACCACTGCTTCATTTTAATTTAATGAATGAAATGCTGGTGTCTGAAAGCTTTTAGGTAGAAATATTGGGATGAATTTTCCCATCCACACCATTTTTTTATTTATTTTTTTTTTAGCTCCGAGACTAATCTTTACATAATTTAGATGTTTATTTTTATATTTACACACTTACCTAAAAAGCAGCTAGCTAAACATTAGTTACTGAAACTGTGGAGAGCAACACATACTAGCTACAAAGCTGGCTAATAATCCTATAAGATTATTTTAATACACATTAATATTACAACCCCAATTCCACAAAAGTTGGGACGCTGTACAAAATGTAAATAAAAACAGAATGCAATGATTTGTCAATCATATAACAATAAGTTACACATTATCAGAACAGATTAGTAAGTCTGTGTGACGATACTGAAATGGTTTCAGGTGTGTAGTTATGGACATTTTCTAGCCACAATCGACTTTCATTATACGTTTTTATCTACAAACACAAAATTGTTGATTGACTACATTTGGGGTAGAGGGGAAAATTGTGTTAATGTATTTTTGTTTTGGTTTTTAACATTGTAAAATGTATTTTTATTTTTTTTAAACAAGATTGTGTGTTCTTCCTCAGGCCTGCATCGATGGCAGTATTGAGGTGGTGGCTTTTCTCTTGTCGCATGGTGCGAACGTAAACCAGGTGGACAATGAGGGCTGGACCCCGCTTCACGTAGCAGCTTCCTGTGGGAACATGGAAATTGCTGAGTACGTACTTTACATCATGTTGCATAGCAGTGAGTGTATGTACTCTGAGGAGGAGTTTTATATTTGACTTCCCCTGTACACCAAATAAATGTCAATACACCTAATTGACTGAGTGTTGAGTGTTTGGTCAATTTCTATGAAATCGTAAGCACCCTAGTTATTTGTTGTATCAATAGTGCTTGATTTTCATGAGGCAGATTATGTTTTTACTACAGCATTGTTGAATTTTGATCTGATTTTCCAATAGATTGATTCATACAGGATTATAATGAATGAACGATGACTGGTGAAGTGAACATTATGACTGGTGAAGTGAATAACAAGATTATCTCTTCATCATAGCACCCATTAGTGGGTGGGATATACTAGACAGCAAGTAAACATTTTGTCCTCAAAGTTGATGTGTTAGAAGAGGGAAAAATGGGCAAGCGTAAGGATTTGAACAAGTTTGACAAATTGTGACGGCAAGACGACTGGGTCAGAGCATCTCCAAAACTGCAGCTCTTGCGGGATGTTCCTGGTCTGCAGTGCTCACTATCTGTCAAAAGTGGTCCAAGGAAGAAACAGTGGTGAACCGGCAACAGGGTCATGGGCAGCCAAGGCTAATGCACGTGTGGAGCAAAGGCTGGCACGTGTGGTCCGGTTCACGTAGCTCCAGAAGAGCTCCTGTAGCTCACATTTACAAACACAGTGAATGATACTCTATGAATAATTCTGATAAAGTTTTCGACCAAGATAAAGACTTCAGGGTTTTGTGCTTTCTGTAACACATCAAGTGCGACTTGAGTCCAAGTCCCTAACTCTGATCCACATCTCTGGTTCAATGATGTGCAAAACCGAATATAATTAACAAATGCGAAAGAATAGTCTGATTGTCATCTGTAGCTATTATGAAGACTGTCCATGCTGTCTGGGTCGGAGGGGGTGCCATACTATGTCTCCTCTGTTGTTAGCCAATCAGGGGCATCATGTATGTGGAAGAGGGTTGATAGCACTTTTCCGTTCAGTTATTGAATGAACAACTGTCTTAAAAGTTAATGAATTCAGTAAATAAGGCTACATTTTGACTTTGTGTGTGTTAGATTCTTGCTGCAGAACTGCGCATCTCTAGGTTTGGTGAACTGTGATGGCGATGTACCCTTAGACATCGCCGAAGACGAAGCCATGGAGGCGCTACTGCAGGAGCACACTCTGAAACAGGGTAAGTCCACAAGGGAGAGAGTGAGAGAGAGACAGAAAGCTTTTATTACCATGAATAGCTCATCTCCCACTCACCCAGTCATGCAGTGAATAATGAAGCGTTGTGATGCTGACGTCAAAGTCCAGACGTCACAAATACTCATGTGAGTGTTAGTCACTGCATTTGCACAACTGCGACACGTCTGCATTTTACAGAGCCTGTGTGTAAATGTGCTTTCAATCCACAAGCCAAAAATAATATTCACATTTTGAAATGTCACAAAGCGGAAAAAAAAAATTAAAATTTACACCAAACTTCCCTAGTTAGAATTATGCAATATGCGTAACTACATCAACAAACTCTTACATTATGTGGTTTCTGGCTCTGTTACACGTCATCTATTATAATAAACAAACCTAAATGCCTTCTCATAGCCACTTGAAAATCTGTCTCCTTCTCAACACTTAGACTTCATGCATGAGTAGGAGGTGTGGAGGATATCTCATTTGCATATTTAAATATATATTTGTTTATTGCAGTATGTTTTTAGCATTTGCATGTCCAGATGATTCTGGTCAAGTGTATCTTGGCTTTGTTTGATTTGTTTGATTACTTATTGGTGAGTGTATATATAAACGGGGTCCTCCAAAGTTAATGTCACACTTTATGGTGAAAATTAGCAAAAATGTATATATTAAAAAAGAATGTGACACTAGCCAATAGGCTCCTGTAAGATCCTGTATGCAGAAGAGGGTAAATGGCACTTTTGTCAGTGGATTTACATGTCTTGCGTGTTAACTAGTAGTGCAACAGATCACAAAACTCACGGTTCTAATCACATTAGAGTTTTTAAATCTCGGATCGGATCATTTTTCGGATCAGCCAAAAAATGGGAGGAGACAAATGTAATTTGCTTTTCATTTATTACAAGGAAAGTTACAGCAAGGAAATGCTCCCATACATGCGATTTCAATATTGCGGCAGGCTTTTCAAGCGCTTCTGCTCCTTCGCTAGCCATTGTTGTTGACTGATTAACATGTCCCACATGTGAACACGACTGCTCTGTGTAGTTAGGAAATGACTGAAAAAGCAATATCTGCTTCTGCGATCGTTAAAAAAAACGAACAATTAATCTGCAGTTCACATGCCATGAGTTGTGATCCCCACGGATCAACTGCGATCTGTTGCACCCCCAGTGTCAACCTTTCACGTTTATAATGTATAATTTGAGAGCTGACTGGTGGGTGGGGCCAAGTTGTGGGGACAGTGTGGTAAAAAGTGAAGAGTGAAACATGATGGCAGGTGCTGTAGTCAGAAAATCATTACCATTAGGAAGTTGATTATTTCCCAATAACTGCTACTTGATACCACTTCGTCATTTTTTTATTTAGTCATTTGTTTTGTTCTATTTTTATCCTGTTACGTCATCTCACGATCGGATTGATCATTCCGTTCTTCCCGTCCAGGTGTGGATGTCGAGTCAGCGAAACGCTTGGAGGAGGAGTTGATCATGTGTGATGCCCGCCGTTGGCTTACAGAGGGTGTGCCTGCTGACGTGCACCACCCCAGGACTAAAGCCACACCCCTCCACGTTGCAGCCGCTAAAGGCTACTTTGAGGCCATCAAGTAAGCAATGTTACTATTTGAATAAACACCTCAAACACTAGAGACTTAAAAACAGCAATGTATGTGGTAATACCATGAGGCGTATTAAGTTGCTTGGGTGGGAAACCTTTGAAATGGTCTGGTAAGCACGTGATCGGACAGCTCTCTGATCTCTCTAAGAATAGCTGATGTTTGTTTCCTGCCTCATGCAAGAAACTTCCTGTGGAACAGGCCACAGTCGTCCTGCTGCTCTCGCTGAGGCTGGGAGTTGCCCTTCGCACTATAATGCATAGACCCTCACGTAAGCAGGGTTTCTAAAGTGTCTCCAAAAAAAAAAAAAATTTAAGTTTAGTCTTTAAAAAGCCTTAAATTCAGTGTTCTGGGTTTTAAATCGTTTTAAACAAGTTCATTTTCCGATGTCGATGTAACGCAACCTCTAATTGTCATTGAAATGCTCATGCAGCACTACAGAATGGTTTTGTTTGTTAGTTTCCGTTGGTGTTCTGTTCTTCACTGTATTACGACTACAATATGAGACCAACATGCAACAGCCAATCAGCTTTTTGTTATTATTTTTGTCAATAGTGGAGATGGAGCTGATTATACATGCTTTTATTTTCCTCTGCTGCTAAGCTCTTAACCAAGTCATCATTTTAATCACTTTACACTGGCTTCCAGTCAAATTTACAATTCTATTTTAAATTGTTGTCTGTGTTTAGAACCTTGTATGGTCAAGCTCCAGTCTATACACATGAGTTATTGCAATCTTATAATTCCAGCAGGAATCTAAGGTCCTCCAAACAGATCTTACTAGTGGTTCCTTGCTCCAGATTAAAGGCAAAAGGTGACTGCCTTTGAGGTAGTTGCTTGCAAGTTGTGGAATGCTCTTCTCTTGAACTTCAGATCTGTGGACACTTAAAAAAAAGAAAAAAAAAAGATCTTAAAACTTGTTGAAATTGTTTGCTATTTTCTTTTGTGTATGTTTCTTAATTGTTCTCTTTTATCTTGGATGTAAAGCGCTTTTTGACGCTTGTTCTAGAAAGGTGCTATAGAAATAAAGTACTGACTCACTTACTTACTCAATTGGATTGTACCATATATATATATATATATATCTTCTTTCGGCTTCTCCCGTTAGGGGTCGCCACAGCGGATCATCCGCATGTTTGATTTGGCACATGTTTTTACGCTGGATGCCCTTCCTAACGCAACCCTCCCCATTTATCCGGGCTTGGGACCGGCACTAAGAGTGTCTGGGGTTGGTTCCCTGTCCGGGGATCGAACCCGAGCCGCAGCGGTGAGAGCGTCGCATCCTAACCAATAGACCACCAGGGGACCCTAATTGGATTGTACCATAAATGTAAAAAAAATAATTATTATTATTTATTTATGGGGATGTGCAAGTTTAGTGATACTTGGCTTGGGGAAAAAAAAAATTCGGACTAGTTTAAGGCCAGTTGCTATCAACGCATTTGTGTGTTTTAGATGTAATATAGGTCTTAAATTTCATTCTTTGTGGTCTTAAAAAGGCTTACATTTGACTTGGTGGAACCTGCAGAAACCCTGGTACATAAAGCAGTAATATGCACTGGTTAGACGACTTATGTTTGTGGCACTTTCTAAAAAAAAAAATAAAAAATGTGTACATATGTTTTATGCGTTTGTCTCAGGTTGCTGTGTCAGTGCGGCCTGGATGTGTCTGCTAAAGATGGGGACGGCTGGACTCCGCTCCATGCTGCAGCTCACTGGGGTCAGAGCGAGGCCTGTTGTCTCCTCGCAGAGCAACTGTGTGACATGGAGGCCCGCAGCAATGGGGTGAGAGAGAAAGCGAGAGTGCAAGATAAAGTAACAGAGAGATAAATTCATTCCACTGGAGAGTCTCCAATCTTTTTTCCCACTGAACCCAGATTACAATGAACAGACAACAAAAAGAGAAAGAATGATAGAAAGGAAAAACAGTGCGCTGCACAGACAGAGAGTAAATTTGTGCTAGACAGAGAAGGGGAATTGTAAGAGACAGAATGTGGTTTTCAAAGTGACAAGAGAGAGCTTGTGCTTGATAGAGTGAGAGCGTATTATAAATATGAGCGAAAGATTTAGGGAAAGAACAAAGAGAGAGAATAAGTGAGTGTTAAATAGAAAGAATGAAACTGAGTTAAGGATTCAAGTGTAAGAGATTGAGAAAGAAAGCACATTTAAAATAGTGGCATAAACCAGTAGTAAGAATGTGTATGAAGGAAATCTGTTATCCAGGCAGAATAGTGAATACTTTATTGTCACTGATCTATGGGTGGGCGAGATAACATTATTTTCTCCCCTGTCAATCAGTGCGACACTAGCCAATCACAGGCTTCCCTGAGCTCATGGACAGAGAAAATGGCAGATCTCCGGTTGTGTTATGCTGCCCTGGGAATATAGCAGTTCACTCGACTTGAAGAAGACACTATTGTGGTTGGTAGCTGTGGTGTGATAGGGGAGTGCTAGCTATTAGGTGAGAATTAGCAAATGAACAAATTAAGGAAGTGTGTTAAGTCATAAACCATGTGACCGCAGCTTATGGTGATCAGATAGCTATTACAGATCTATTGGAATTACAAATCGTTTATTTTTTATACTGGAAAAAAAATGGAAGATGTTTTTTTTTTTACTCGCTCTACTTGATTGTCAGTTATTTCATAATATTTCATAATTGGGATTGTTAAAGGACAAAAGCTTAAACTGTGATGGAGAACTTCTGCAAATGACAAAAGAGAATGAGAGGTGGGTAAAGAGTGGCAGTGCTATAGATAAAGTGTGAGACTAAGGAACTGAGACAGACAGACAGAATGACAAACACACAAGCCAAAGGGTGGTGAAAGCTGTGCATAGAGAACATAACAGCTGAAGAGCGAAAGACACTGACCGCTAAACAGAACGCGAGAAAGAATGAGGCTTTCAGATAGCATCGTATAGACAAATTGAGACCGCCGCAAATGTAGACCAGAGAAATAAAAAAAAGGGCAGAGAGAGAGAGAGATGGACAGCTAAACAGAACGAGAGAAGGACGGCTATACAGTAGTAGAATAAGGGTCATGGATCGAGTTGTTCACTAAACGAGAGAATGACGACTAGGCACAATAGAGAGATACAGAGAAAGAGAAACAGGGAATGTATCTGAACTGTATCTAGGCTGAAGTTGGATAAGGAGCTAGAGAGGGAATGGAGGAATGAGACAGAGAAGATGGAGACTAAAATGGTTCTTGAAGCCAGTAAAAAAAACAACAACATGCATTAACATGCAATTTCACCTCGGAGCAAAACCGATATTAGTCAGCTCCGCCAAAGTGAGCACTTTAACACACTGTAGCTTGTGCAATTGTGCAGCAGAAAGGATGTGTGTAGGATGTGTGTCGGTGCCCTTCTGTGCCAAAGAGCTCACCACACTAATGCTTAAGCAGGCTGCACCCACACAAACACACACACACACACAAAACTTCGCTTTGTAAGCTGCACCCACATGAGTGGGAATTGCATGAGAGGATATTTTTGTGTGTGTTGGTTATTGAGAAGTAGACAGTGTGTATTATTAATATACATGCCAAACCTATACCACTTAATTTTAACTAATAAGCTGGTATAGCATGGTGTTTGGTTGAATACTAGTTCATTAGTTTATTAGTTGGTTATTTTTACTTTACGACGCAATAACATTAATATATTGTGTCTCAATCGTAACCTAAGTCTTGACTAATAAAAAATCTATTACGATATTGAGTAAATCAAAAAATACTGAAATACTGCGTTCTGGTGTTCAGAGTCGGAGATAAAAACGGAGGTTCACTTTTAATAGTAGCCAAATCTCTTAATTTCACCGGCGCAATAAAACGCTTGTTTTTGCTTATTCGAAAGCCAAACTGTTACATAATTAGTCATAGGAGTTACTCATAAATAGAACAGAAATGAGCCAAGCGTCTCATAACATCTTATACGCACGTACAAATTCACTGCAGTAGGTAATTAGATATACTATTAGTGTCGTATGGGCTCTTGCTCAGATATTCATTTCGTAAAGAATATGCTGATTTACTGCGCCACAAAAAGAGCTGCAGAAATCCTGGTCACACCACACATATCAAATCAGTCTCTAGTATTATTTGAGGTTGGGCTCGATGGAAGCCCTTTCTCCCAAAATGAAAAAAATAATAAAAATAACTGAAATCACTTCAGAACATGTGTTTTTGTCTGATGAGACCAAGGAAGAAAATTGCATGGTGAAGCATGGTGGTGGCAGAATTTTGCTATGAGGCTGCTTTTCTTCAGCTGATATCATGTTATTATCATGTCATGATGAAGGGAATAACTGGAAAAAAAAAAACAACAATCATACAATTTCAACAGGAGTGCGTAGACCTTTTGTATTCTATTGCAGAGCAGAACCGATTTTTTTTATGCGTGGTCGGTTAAAATATGCATATGTGACATTAATTATCATGCATGTAATTGTATGTTAGTCAGAGTGAGACAATGACTGTAAATATGTATATTAGGGTCAGACTCCGTTCGATGTGGCTGATGAAAGTGTGGAGGCCTTGCTGGAGGAATTATCGCAGAGACAAGCTAGTGTAAGACAACCCACACACACACACACACACACACACACACACACACACACACACACACGCAAGAACAGATGCTGACAAGTTTGTTTCTTTACACAAAATATTTCAATAAATAGAACTAAAATATATGAAAAATGAGAGATAAGATCAACTAGTGTCAGGATTATATTGAATGGTATTATATTACATCAATATTACATTAGATCAGATATTATTCATAATATATCAATATTAGATTAGATTAGATGTCAGACTGTAAGCAGTCAGTAATACATGTTTTAATTTTGTGGAAAAGAAAAATAAATAAATACAAAAAAATTACAATATATATTATGTATTTTTTGTTAATGCTGTTTTGGGTAATATAATGCTGGCTCTTATGTTTGAATTGTTGTAATATATTTGCATACATATAAATCCGTGCTGGAAGTGATCCCTTTTGGCTGCTCATCCGCATTTTACTTACAGACGGTTTGTGTATTTTTCTTTGCAGTGGCGAACCGAACAGGACATTAAGGATAAACAGAACGCACAAGCGGCCGCAAACGGCAACGCTGGCAAAAAACGCAGGTTGAAACGCCACCTGGCACCTTATTCGATGTTTATTTGTATCTGTCCGAATCGCAGTATGTCTTTTTTTTTATTATTATTTTTATTAATATTCACCGGTCTTTCTCACCCTCTGTCGTCTCTGTCAGGAGCTCGGTGTGTAGGATGAGCAGCCGAGAAAAGATGAGCGTGCAGGATCAGTCAAAGGAGCGAGGAGTCTCTGGAGGCCTGGAGCTAAACGAGGAGAGAGAGAGCAGTCCCGGTAAAGTTGTATTTACAGATGCGACACAACAGTTACAAGCACCAGCCTCAATGAAATAATTTTCTGAGTGTTCTAAAGTGCTGCTCCAATCACAATTCAATTTTTTAATACATTTTATTGGTGCGTTTCTCAGATCAGAAATGAAATTCACAAAAACGACTTGTTCAACCTCCACATCATGCAGTCACTTGTGCACATCACAAAAGCAATTTCATTTAATTTAATTAATTGATTGTGTACAATTTTCTGTTTCCTACATTTTCAATTGTTTGTCATGTTGTTCAAAATATATTATACTGCTTCTCACTATAGTCTTATCCCCCGAAACATCTAGGTATCAGGTCATTGCATAAGTCATTGAATGCAATATGGTTAAACCAGTTGTCGTAATGTGTCGAGCTTAAATTTCTATGAAACTTTTTTTGTTTGTTTGTTTTGGAAGTGTGTTTTGAATTTATGAATTGTGCATATAAATCTTGAACTTCACTAATGAAGTGGAGTGTATGGCATCGAGATCAATCAATTATTAACTCTTTCTCTAAAATAGGTCAAAGGTGAATCTTGGGAACCTTCAATTGATGAGCACATACATACAAGTATAGCAATATATAGCAAAACACAACATTCCGATTTCTAAAAAATGGATGAACAACCAGAAAACAAACGAACGTTAGTACAGTACAGGAAAAGTGTGAATCCTGTTCGGTCTCTTGCAATCAGCATCCCACATACAGCTGTAGAAACTCATAGATTCCGTACAATCATTGTAATCCATTGTAAACAACGGACATCAGGAAATAGTGAAACCGTCATACAGACAACGACTAAACATCTTGTTTGTAAACAATGACAAAAGGACCTGTCATTCTGATGGTAATGATATGTTTATTGACACAAATACTTACTTTTGAGAGATGAACTGAGTATTTAGAGAAAACTAAAGGCTTTTGTAAGAAATCTATTGTGTGGTGCTGTTTGTACAAAATTTCAGGAATGCACTTTATTAAGAAAACTTATCTGTTGAAGTATTAGTTTTTTTTATCACGTTACTTATTGTGTATTAATGCTGAAGTTTGCTAAGTAAATGTAACTAAATTACTACGGAATAAAACTCAATGAGGTGTGACGAGCTGCCATAAGGAAATAGTTGTCAGAAATCTTAACTTTCCAGCTTTAACTCTGACTGTAATGAGTTGTGTCTGGATTCTCCATCCACCCTCACAGAAGACTCTACATTATCATTAATTGCACACATTAATATATCTTGACGTTAAATGTTACCAATATTTAAAGCCCGCTATAAAAGGGGTCCCCAAAGTTTTTTCTGTGAGGGACACATAATTTTTCTTTTCTTTAAATATGTATATATTCGTTAATAAGTATCAATTGTATAATTAATAAATAATAAAGTGATTCACCTCTAGAGGCCGCTCTCGTAATGAAAACAGGCCCGGAAGCCGGAAAAACTATCTATTTTAGTTTAAAAGCTAATCGTTATTATCAAATACAGATAAGATATGAGTAAAACATGTATTTAAAATTCTATTTCAAAAATATGTCTCTGGCATTGTTCAGAGGGCCATTCCAAATGTGGTGGTGGGCCATATAATTTGGGGCCCCCTGCCATATGGCATGACCCGCAAACCAATTTAATTAGCAGTATAAGTGTATGATGTAGGTCATGCTCACAGCATCTGCGCCTCAGACTGGTGGTGATGTCATAATGAGAGAAAATGTGATTGATTGATCAGATTGACACAAATTGAGGGTGAAATCATCGAATTGATATCGAACAGCATGACGGCAGGGAAAAAATCTTTGGATCCTTGATTTGTAGTTTTCTGAAGTTGTGTTTTGTTTTGTTTTTTTATCTGATGTAGAGACTTCTATGGTGTCGAGCCCAGATACAGAAAGCATCACTACCTCTACAGTCAGCCCTGCTGACAAGGTAGAGTGTTCCATTAAATACACTAAACTATCTGCTCTATGTTGTGTATTGGTATCATACAGAAGTACATTTCCTGTTTATTTATAGCATATGTGTAATTACTGAGCATCTGGCATCTGATGTACGTGTATGATTTTATTTTTTTCCTCCCAGACCCCTGAAGAAAAGGAAGCAGAGGAGAGAGAGCATGAGCGAGAGAGCCGTACTGCTCGTGTTCCTCCCACTCTGCAAAGAGTCGACTCGGCCCCAGAGAGCCCCAGCGGTCCCTCTACTGACGGAAAGAAGTAAGAACACCACCTACACATCAGCTGCTTGGCAGAAACAGGCTTTTATGCACATTGTCCATTCTGTGAACTAGTCCATTTTGATCTCTACAATGATTTTGTTGCTGTAATTAGTCATGAAATATGTCCAGATTTTACCTTGTATACCGATCATTTAACTAATACCAGAATCTGTAGTGATGCACTTGTCTTTATCGACCTTCATCCATATCAACAGGTACCAGGCACCATGCCGAGATGAGGAGTCAGAGTCCCAGAGAAAAGCTCGTTCTCGACTCATGCGGCAGTCACGACGCTCCACTCAGGTATTATTCAAGTAAAGTAGATGGAAACCTATTATACATGTTTTACATTCTTTAGATCATGTAAGTAGGTACAGAATTGGAGAACTAAACGCTGTAAGGTATACAGTATGTGTATTCCAATTCACGAAAACTATAAGGGTGTGGGGAAAAAAAAGAATCGTACTCTTTTTCAACACCTGTGGTTCCAGAGGTTTCTTTTTCGTAGAAAACAGGTAGTTCTACATGAAATTAGACATTGAGCACCACCATATAACCAAAATGCCATGCTCCTCACTTCATAACACCTCTGCAGAGATTCGCCTGTGATACCGGTAGTCGATTTAGGCTTCTCATATGTAAGCATTGACTCCTCAGGGTCACCCCTACCACAATATTCAGGGTCACCCCTACCCTGAAGTAATAGTTTTGGCCCCCCCCTGAGCCTCAACAGAGCCTATGATCTCAACTTTATTGAGTCTGTCTGGGATTACATTAGGAGATTGAAGGATCTGAGGCAGCCTACATCCACTGTAAAACTCTAGTAGTTCTCCAAGATGTTTGGAACATCATACCTCAAATTCATCTACTTTGAAGAATGGATGCTGTTTTTTAGGCAAAGGGTGCTCACACCAAATTTTTTATTTAGATTTCTCTGCTGTTCATTTACTTTCCATTTTTTTTAAATGATTTAAAACACTTCTGTTTTAAATTCAAAAGCATTCTTACTTTACAGCATTTCTTTTTAAAAGTGTCTAAATATTTTCCACAGTACCATGTTCGTTTTTGATCCCACCTTTGTGAATGTTCTCATCAAAATCATTTGCCTTTGTATGACCATTTTTCCACACAAACTCTGCATTCACTGTTTCTTTTTTTCAGTGATTATTGCATAGTATATATTGTATATATATTTGTATAAATATAGTGTTCTCCTTGTGTTTTTGTCGGCAGGGAGTGACCCTAACTGACCTTAAAGAGGCAGAGCGAACCGTTAATAAGACAAATGAACCTCAGCCCAGTCTTCAGACCGTCAGTCCTGTTGTCACAGTAACGCCAGCAGAGAGAGGTACGCGAATATCAACAAGGCACAAAAATGGATTCTAACACATCAACTTTGAGGACAGAATGTTCACCTGCTGCCTAATAAACTATAATGTCATAATGTTATGCCTCATCTGTGTATAGTAACAAAGGCATTGTTTTTGACACAAAAAGAAAGCCATTTCAGTTTCAACCTGGAAGCTAACTGTACTGCTATATTAGTATTAGTATTAGTATTAGTATATTAAATGAAATGCATTGCTACTAATTACTAAGCACCATTTATTTATAAATGTTCACCTGCAGACACAGAGCCTGTGAAAGCCTCTACCCCAGAGGGAGATTCCAAACTGGGTGTGAAAGAACGTCGTAGAGCGAGGAGAGAGAGACGTTCCACCGGCATCACCACACTTACAGGAGAGGTGAAAAACAAACACACACACACACACACACACACACACACGCACACACCATTGATGTGTTGTACATTCTGCAGAGATTTGACAGCACACGCTTTAATAGAAATGAGGTTTGTGGTGAGCAGAAGACTCGTGAACCACATTCACACTGAATGATCTACACAAGCTCTAACAGACTCTAACTTACCAGAAGTGGCTCAGAAATAGCAGGTTTCCTCCTACACCTTGTATATTGGTCTCTGCACTAGTGGATGGATAAAAAACAAACAAATGTAACACTCAATGTAAATTTTATTGTTAAATTTAACTTTTATTTGATCAAAATAAACTCCAAAAATAAGTTCTAGCAATCAGCTATTGGTGCCGATTAATCGGAGAACCCGATTAATCGGCCGACCTTTAATATTCCTCAAATTTTCAAATAAGTTGATTACATTTTTATTAACTGGAGCATCTGCCATACAATATAGTCTGCCATGAAAGCCAAATGTGGCTTCTCCGCATCTAGATGATATAATCTTCTATCTATAATATTATTATTATTATTATTATTATTATTATTATTATTATAATATTTCTATTATCTCAGTTGCACTAGTCAAGTTCACCTATTTTATTTTATTTGCTAATGCAAGCTACCAAAAAGTTTGTTGATATATTGTACACTTCGAGTTACTCTGGATAAAGGTCAGTTGAATGTAATTGCAGCATTTCTGACTCAATTATAATAATAAAAATAAAAAACCTGTAAACACCGTATGCTGTGTAAAAGCTTTTATTTTATTTTTCTTTCTCAGACAGAGGATCTGGATGTGAATGAGCCTACGCGTGCAGATGGCACATTAAGGTTTTTGTCTCTTCCTTGTCTACAGTCATATATATTTCTGTATATTACAGCTTTTCATGTGCATTTTAGTAACTAACTTATTTTCACGTTGCCACAGTGAAACTCAGGCAGGAGATGCAAGATCATTATTATCACTGGATTTTAGAAAGGTACAAATGAATTTTTAAAAAGGTTTTAACCGCTTGCCAAGATGTCGAAATGAATTAAATGTCTGCCTGTTTTCCCATCTCTGTCTGTGCAGCTGTATGTGGAGGTGTTGAAGGACAACGGTTGTTTGAGAGAGAAGCTCCAGGAGACACAGCTGCAGCTCAGCGAATGCAAAGTGGAGCTCGAGCGACTCAGACAGGTCTGTGTTTCGTGTTTCTATCATTAGCTATTCATATAAATAGTCTTTTCCCCTACAAATCATTACTTATGCTTGTATACATTTGTATGTAAGAAAAATACATAAAAATGCATACAAGCATAACTAATGATTTGTAGGGGATAAGATTAGATGCCTGAAGTTATCAATATAGTTATCAAGCAAACCAACATTTTTAATGACATTCAGGCATCTAATCTTATTTGTTCCTAATAAGACATGCATTTTTAATTATATAAAGTAAATTCAAACTAGCTTGAGGTTTTGCCACACAAATTTTGCACATGAAACACATATTTCTGAGTCATTGCCACCCTCTAGTGGACAGCAGCGTGTTTGCATGTTTAAAACAATTATATGGTGCGTGGTTCTCTGTTAAATTTCAAGAGCTTTTTATATATATATATATATAACAGATACCTAAAAGTCCCACTTAGATAATTAACCATGCTCCTCTAAACTTGCAGAAATACACAATTATATATTCCTCTTTTACTGTCACTATAATGTGTGTGTTTCTGCACTCAGAGCCAGGAAAATGGTTGTGACCGCCCTGCTCTACTGGAATTAGAGAGATTTGTAAGTATATTTTTGGCCTCGCTTCAATTTCAATGCAATCCTCTTTTTCCACTTCACTTTGAGCCAATTGTCTCATATACTTAACTTTTCTCTGATTAGTTCCTATAAGCTATGCACTGTTTACTTGTGATGTATTGAACAAAGCAGTATATGCAGGCCATCATCACTGTAGCGTGAGTACATGGACAACGAGCGGAAAAAAAATAACTTATGGCACCTAGTGACCACTTAGTGAAGATGGCAGAGACTTTTCAAAGGGTTCAGCATAGGAAATTGAAAACATCGTCTATGAAGTCATATTACAGGCAGTATAATCACGGTAATCATGTTCTAATGTAAATGAATGTTACTGATGTGTATGATGAACAAATCATGTACTTGAGTTGAATAGAGATACAGGAGGTAAAATATTACTCCAGTAAACATGTTTCCTTTAAACATTCACAAGTATTTGCCTTTGAATATACTTAAGTTTTCAAAGTACTATGACTTTTTATGGCTATAATGTTCATATTATCAATTTTGTCACAAGACTCTTTGCTTAATCAACTCTGATCGATATCTATTAAAGTTATCATGAGCAAAAAAAAAAAAACGTGCAAATAAGGCCACGGGTGTTGTGGCAGGTTAGCGTTGAACTTGAACTCCTGTTGAACTTGATGCTGAACTGTATGTTTTTGATAAGTGGACACGACCAAGCGCCAGCAGAGCTGAAGATTTTGAGGTTTTTGTTGGGAGTGATGAGGATGGACAGGATTAGAAATGAGTTTATTAGAGGGACAGCGCATGTAGGACGTTTTGGAGACAAGTTGTGATTGAGATGGTTTGGAGGGACATGAGGTATATCAGTAGGAGAATGCTGAGGATGGAGCCACCAGGAAGGAGAAAAAGAGAAAGACCAAAGAGGTTTATGGATGTGGTGAAGGAAGACATGCAGGTAGTTGGTTTGAAAGAGGCAGATGTAGAGGACAGGGGTTATGGAGACTGATGATCCGCTGTGGCGACCCCTAAAGGGAGGCAGACGAAGAAGAAGACCTTGCTGTGACTCTGTTTGTTCAGTTCCAGTTCTAGAATTCCAGTTCATCTGCTGCTTCTAGGTATACATTTTTAATATCACACTAATACAGGGACAGAGATACTGATGGAGAAGCTGCCACCGATTGATGGAGGCATAATAGTTGCTGAGGTTTAGCATAGAATAAAATGCTTGGAAGTACCAGTATAGGAAGACAGTCAGTGAGGGGGTGGTGAGGTGTTTCCTTTGTCAGTACAGGTTTGTTGTTGTTTTTTTTTGTTTTGTTTTTTACTGGCTTAATGAGAAACGCCCAGAATGTTTCCAAAGATTGAAAACTAGGAACAGTTTTATCTTTTAAATTTTTCGAAAAACTTCACAATTTTACATATATTTTATCTGTTTATGTAAAGTCCAGGCATATGCAGTTACTTTAGAAATAATAGCATGTTAAAAAGAGTTCATTAAACTTCTATTAGGTCTGTAACGCCTTCTGACCAATCAGAATCGAGCACTGTGGTATAATGAGTGTTTGATCAGTATGGAAATGCTAGGCTAAATCCGCAGGAAAGGTTAACAGAAAATAAGCATAATGTGTTGGGTTTTTAATGATGTTTTTGTGTGTTAAAGGAGAAGAAAGCACTTGAGAGAAAAGCAGCAGAGCTCGAAGATGAACTTAAGGTGAATGTGTAAATATGTTTACTGTACCTTTTCTAGGGTATTTATTGCAAAAAAAATAAATAAATCAATCAATTAATCCTCACACCACACACACAGTCAATCCTGTACTTACATTCTTCTCCCCACAGGTTCTTATTGATCTACGTGCTGATAATCAGCGGCTGAAAGACGAGAACGCTGCTCTCATTCGTGTCATCAGCAAACTTTCCAGATGAGCCCTCCACTCCCGTCACTATTTACTGAAAACCACAAGGTGGCAGCACTGCCCATCTCTTTACCCAGAATAAACTGGAAGAACGCTCTTCTCTTTCTGCCTGGCCATGACGCACTGCATTGTCAGTTACGTGTGTGTGTGTGTGTGTGTGTGTGTGTGTGTGTGTGTGTGTGTGTGTATGTGTGTGGGCTGGTGGGTAGGTTGGTGGGTGTTCTCTCACCCCTCGGGTGGCTAAACTACTGTTCTCCAGATGAACCTGCACACAAAGGTGAACAGACCTAGCCGCAGCACAACCCTCAGTTAAACAGCACACCAGGTCTGAGTTTGCCAGTTTTGAATTCACCAGGTCTGATTACACCAGGTCTGAATTCACCAGGTTTAAATTCACCAGGTCTGATTACAGCAGGTCTGATTTTGCTCGTTCTAGGTCTCAAGAACAGTAACACGTTACTTGAACTCGTTGTCACAAGACTGATCATAACATAGTCATAACCACAGTTGTAATTATACAGTATCACCAACAATATAACAGTGTCATGTTACAATTATCAGTAATTATTATTATAGCTGTCTTTTTATTATTTTTTTTGATCAGATGTTTGCCTGCAGTGTACAGTGGATTTTGAGTATCTGAAAGAAATCAGTAGTTTGTCGATGCCCTCACTGTAATTGTTGTGTAACTCATTCACAGTGAGCTGTATGGTGACCGTATATCGACAGCAAGGTAGTTTTAGCTTAAGACTTTACAGAAAATGTACTTTACTTTGTGCTAGGCCGCATCATTATAAAACCAAACTATTGATGATTGTTTGCCTCTCATATATATGACATAACATCTGCCATAAAATAGCCACTTTGACAGTTGCCATCTGATTTTTCATACATGCCGCTATTCCATCGCTGTAATATTTATTCAAGATGGCATACGGCTGTGTTCATGACCATTTAATGTCAGTATTATGACGTAGGGTTCACGTAACGTGTTACCCGAAGTACATACTTGAAGTACAGCAGGATGGAGAAGAAATGCAGGGTGCTTATGTTCCATATATTTAATTACATCTCTTTTTTTTTTTCTCTTTCGCTCTCTCTTGTGCACTGTTCTTATTATCATTTTTTTTTACCTTGTAGTTTGAAAATAAGCCAGTACATGGTTGCCAGTTTATATTATTATTCGCTTTAGACGTGTGTATCCACTGTAGCTCGTAGTTTATACTCTCACAGTCTTGGACAACAAAGGGCACGGCCAATCATCAGCTTTTAGGACAAGACCAAAAACAAAAAGGTCCTGATTTTGCAGAGCGACAGGCCGTCTGGGGATCAGATTTTTATTTAGTTTTTATTTTAATTTTTATTACATATGACAAAATTTCTTTGCATTTTCATCAACTTACCTGTGTACATAATATTAAAGGAGCAGCGAGTAAAAATTATGATGAAAAAACTGTGATGCATGAAATATAAAGCAGGGGCTTCATATATATTCTTTGGGGGTTTTTTTTATTTATTCTGTTTACATCTTTCTGGTCCAAATATCAGCTTCCAGAACTCCACCTGCACCCACACACATTGCTGCTCAGGTTTTTCCATTAAAAACTCATTTTAGTTTCTTTTAAAAAGAAATGGCAAAGGGGTTTTAGTTTATTTGCGGGAATCTTATTTTTGTTTATTTGAGGGAATAGAGAGATCTTTTATAATTAAGTATAACATTTTAGCAATTGAGTTTTCCTCAAGAACAGCAGAGGGCACTAAAAAGTACAAAACTGCTCCTTTAATGTTATTTCTAAAGGCGTAGCTTTCTGCTGTAAGCCAGCAGAGTTAGAGGAGGTCAACTGTTGCGTAATTAAAGCCTGTAGTCAGTGTGCAGGCATGTTAGGTAAATAATTGCATTAGTATTTGTAAGTTAGAAAAATGTGCTTTCGCGTATTTTATGTGAAAGCGCCATGTTTACATTAGAAAACTCAACACGATGTAGTGGACGGTTAATACTGGTTTATAAAAGTATTTTAGCAGACCAAAACAATTAGCAAAGCTGTTTAGTGTTTTTTTTTTGTAGTTAGGGACCCTAGTTGTGGAAAACTCGGTTTCTGTATCCAATACTCGGTTTATCCAATCACGAGCATTTGTTTTTGGGTTTTAAAAAAAAAGGTATAGTGCTAGAGGACAAAAATAGCAGTTTTCACAAAATAGATTTTATTTTGTTACATGACAGCACTGTTTACAAACCAAAATGTTTACAGACAGTTAGATATGTGCCCGTTCGGATAACCTTCTTAATAGCACTAAACAACTGGATAAAGGTTAAATATTGTATGCTGTATGCTATTCAGTGACGGTAGCTGTTAGCAAAAGGGGCGGAGCCATTAGAGGAAGCTGATCAGTTAACAATTAAGACTACCATGTGAGGTTTGTCAAGCGAAAGAAAAGTAGTTGTAATGTCACATGATCCAAATATGATAATCGGTTTTTAACCAAAGCCCCGCCCTCTTTTAATCAGTGCAAAGCCTACCGCTCGCTCAGCAAAATCGGGACAGCACTTGCATTGTTAGACATAAGAGATGCAAACGTGCCAAAATCTGAAGCTCCTCTCCTGCATGGCTACTGGTGCTACGCTGTTGAGAATGGGGGCTTTCTCTTTCTTTCTCTCTTTCTCTCTCTCTCTCTCTCGCTCTCTCTCTCTGTGTCTCTCTTTCTCTCAGGACAAGCTTAGATCAACACTGTACTCGAGCACACTGCTACTGTATGTCGGACCAAACAGTCATTGACATGGTTGCTGTTTCTCAGCGAGCGAGTATTTATTAGTGTATGTGATGTTTTACAGAGCCCGTGTCCTGTGCCAATGGTGGTGTAGGGATTTAATATTTTTGTCATTTATTTTCCAAGAGGAGAAAGAGGAGGAATGTTTATACTGTGAGTCCTGCTCTCGAAAGAACAGGCGCTTTATAAGGTCAAAGCTTTTGACAGTTCTTCGTTTTTTTTGTTTTGTTTTTTTGGTTGTTTTTTTTTTTTATTGCTCCTGTTTTATTAATATAATTTTTAAGCCAATGCATGCCAAGATTGTATTTCGACAAAAAAAAAAAAAAAAAAACGTGCCTTTCTATATATCTATTTTAATATTTCATTGTTGCTCAGTTGAAAAGCTCCGGGCTCGTTGGCTCGGCAACACTCCGATAGACTTTAAAACATTGTACTGTCCTTCAAAAACACATCCAGCCGTCGACATTCTGTGAAACGGGCAATAAAATTCAATGGAAACCGATCATTAGTATTGCGTCGTCTTCTGCTTCTTGTCTTTTAGCTTGTTTCTATTTAACACTTTCATGGAATGTGGAACTATTTGCCCCATAGTTTAACATTTATATTGATAAATATATAGATATAGGTATAGATTATCTATATATACAGCATATTGGTATATTTAAAGCCATAGAGCTTCTTTTACACATTGGGAAACTTGTTTTTTAAGTACTAAGGCTCAGATTCAAATGAGCACACAAACATTTACATTTGCAGCATTAAGCAGACACCCTTGTCCAGAGCGACGTACAAAAGAACATGGAAACATCCCTTTAGGTGTTAGGTTTCTGTTTAGGTTTCTGTTTTATGGTTAGGTTTCTGTTTTCTGTTTAGGTTTCTGTTTTGTGGTTATGTTTCTGTTTTATGGTTATGTTTCTGTTTTATGGTTATGTTTCTGTTTTGTGGTTAGGTTTTTGTTTTGCAAAATATAAAAATCATGATAATGGTAAAAAAAAATTAGCACAGTAAAAAATGTAAACTGCTGCTAACGAAATATCCAACAACCATGCTACAATAACACAATGACTCAATGAACAACCATCATCACCATCAACACAAACAACAGCTAAAATAACAATAATAAATAATACAACTTTTTATTATTTATACAAAAAACCAAAAAAGACCAAAGTCTTTCAGTGTTTCTTGATAGTTTCTGTTTCTCGAGTGTGACATCACAACACACAGGGTGGGGTGAAAGTCAAAAAAGAAAACTGCATGCAAGTTCCTGTTTGACTCAGCTGACAAGTGGAATCTGGTCTAAGGTAAGTCGTAATAATAATCAGAACCAGACAAATGATGAAACAATGAAGTAAATTGCAGACTTTGTATAAAAGTTCATTAAAAACTGTTGATTGCTCAGATTCTTTATCAGCATTCTTTATTCTTATGTTCTATTCAGACATACTCCAAACATAAAAAGCAGAAATGGCGTGCAGACGAGAGCAACTCTTTGAGGTAATTATCAAGAGGTTTTGAATAAGTGGAACTACTAAATGTATGTGATAAATATATGGTGGAATAGCAATCGTGCCAGCATCAGTGTAAGCCAACAGTTGAGTTGAGGGCTAGAGAGCAAAATGCTGGAAGAGTAGCTCACTGGTTAATCTGGTGGTCTTCTCTTCGGAAGGTTGTGAGGTCAAATCCCACCATTTATCTGCCACCCCTTAACCCTTAACTGCTCAGTTGTATGAATGAGATAAGTGTAGGTCGTGCCGGTTAAAAGTGTCTGTCAAATACAAAAAGAAAATGTAACCTTTGTGTGTAAAACTGCATTACATCATTCTGAACAAAACATTGCATTCTGGGATTTTTTTTTCTCTTTTTTTATTCTAGATTTCTGTATATTAATCATAAAATCACTTCTCATAAAAGCACTTTGACTTTCAGTACCAGAATGGCAGTGCTTTAACTCTGTATATTAAATAGCTGCTCGTGTACCGTACGACTGCTTGAATGGCAGTGAAGTGATGAGGATTAATGCCTGCATTCATTTGTGTAATATTTCAAACAATAGTTTAGTATTATCCTGATATACGCATTATGATCAGTGAGTGAGTAACACTGATTATCTCTTTATCATGGCACATGTTAGTGTGTGGGATATATTTATTAGAGAGCAAGTGAACATTTTGTCCTCAAAGTTGGTGTGTTAAAAGCAGGAAAAATAGGCAAGCGTAAGGATTTGAGCGAGTTTGACTCTTGCAGCTCTTGTGGGCTGTTCCCGGTCTGCAGTGGTCAGTATCTATCAAAAGTGGTCAGAGGAAGGAACGGTGGTGAACCGGCGACAGGGTCATGGGCGGCCGAGGCTCATTGATGCACGTGGGGAACGAAGCCTGGCCCGTGTGGTCCGATTCAACAGACGAGCTCCTGTATCTTAAACTGCTGAAGAAGTTAATGCAGTTAATGTTCGATGGGCCAGAACTGTTTTGGGTCAGAGCTGTAGGGGGACCAACTAAATATTAGGCAGGAGGTCATAATGTTATGCCTGATTGTTTTGTGTGTGTGTGTGTGTGTGTGTGTGTGTGTGTGTGTGTGTGTGTGTAAATATGCTCTTGTATTTGTGTATTTATGCATTTATTTCTTTTCTGTAAATTATCATTATTTTTCAGCTCATTCAACATCTGCATCACTTAAATCTAGATGTGGAAAGAATGCATGTGGACGTAAGTATGCATAAATGTTGATCTGAGTGTTAATCTGCTCATAAAACAGGCAATGAGAAGCCTGTGAGTGTCAATAAGACGCCAATGTCAGATCAGTCATTGTTAGTCTGCTGTTAAGATGCATTATAAAATTAATTATTAGTAAAAAATTATTTGCGTCAGATTTTAGTTTTGATTGAAGTGTGTGTGTGTGTGTGTGTGTG
>JAAIIK010000044.1:3049824-3076030 GCA_014706435.1 Silurus glanis | reverse complement strand
ATATATATATTATATATTACACTGTATACCGTAACAATGTTATTTTATTAGCTAGAACTATTATTATCACTATTAGTATTATTAATGTTATATTACTTGGTATGTTCCAATGTACATGTTTTGTTAAAAAAATATGAAGTATTTGTCTGTTTTAACCATCTCTCTTTCTCTGTCTCCCTCTCTCACTTTTATTCTGAGTTTCCTTCCTTTTCTCTTCTATCTCCTCCCTTTCCCCCCTCCTCTCCCCCTCCTCCCCTCCCCCCCACGAAACATCCATTGATCTGTACTGAGTTTGATCTCAAGTCACAAATATCTGAATCAAAATGACAATGAATTCATTCTTGCATTCATGGTTGACTGAAGTGGGATTCCTTTTTGAAACCCCTCCCTCCCATTCATACCTGTCTCTTATTCTCACTTGCTTATTCCTCCGATAAGGAGAAATTCACAGAACGATGACAAGGCTCAAAGTCTGAAAGAACCTTCAGTGAAAGAGTGAAAAACTCTCATCAACAACTAAGTGGACTCTTTATCTTTCTTTACTCATTTATTATTATTGTTTGTTTTTTTTAATATTAAAACGTTTTTAAATAAAATGAGTATTATAATTTAGATTATTATTTTTTTTTTTTAATCCAAAATAAATTTTAGATTCAGTAATGTTTTCATATGTTGAGTGCCAGTTATTCTTTTTTTACTCATTTATTATTATTGTTTGTTTTTTTTTTATATTA
The DNA here is from genome assembly GCA_014706435.1 of Silurus glanis. NCBI lineage: Eukaryota > Metazoa > Chordata > Actinopteri > Siluriformes > Siluridae > Silurus > Silurus glanis. The sequence goes on along the minus strand of JAAIIK010000044.1, from coordinate 3,075,296 downwards.
AAACGTTTTTAAATAAAATGAGTATTATAATTTAGATTTTTTTTTTTTTTTTTTTTTTTTTTTTTAATCCAAAATAAATTTTTGATTCAGTAATGTTTTCATATGTTGATTGCCAGAAAGACCCACACATGCTTATTTACTCAGGTGCCACATGATGACATTAGTGAGATCAGTGAAGTCTTCCAGAAGCTAAGTCTGGGGGAAGAAGAGATGGAGGTGGAGGTGGAGAAGATGAAGGTAGAGAGGATTGAGGTGGAGGAGGAGGAGGTAGAAAAGATGGATGTGGACGTGGATGTTATGGATGAGGTAATTGTTTAAAAAAAAAAAAAAGCTCATCTATCATCTGAACTTTTAATATTTTTTATATTTGTCATATTTGTTAGTTTTTTATATTTGTCATATCCTGATTGTTCACATGTACAATGTATGTTTTTTGGTTTTCCCCTATGTGATTATCTCACAAATGATTGAAATGCACCTTCCATTTTGTTCACACATGATCATATAATAGCAAAACATGATTATTTATTTATTTGATGATCATAAGGGTTTAGTTACTAATACTGTCAAACTCAGGGTACGACATCTTGCAATACTACTGAATCCACTACAATACAGAACGATTTAATCGAAATCTGACCAGACACTGGAGTAGACATAGAACCATCGAGGCAGACCAGGACAATGTTCCGGAAAAAGTTTTTGAAGGGGAGTTTCTTCCTCTCTGGCAGTTTCTTCTCTACTTTTATGCTGCCTCACTCTTGACTGATAAACTGGTGTAGCTGTGGCAATTATCTTCCTGCCATATATATTGAGTAGGAGGAGCCAAAGGCAAAACATCTTTACATAACAGTTACTTACACTAATTTTCCTCCCTGATAAGGACTGATTTAGGTTAGTGTTCTGTTAATATTTAGAGTGTCTCACACTTGTCGAAGGACTATGTGTTAAGAAAAACATCTGTGTAATGTCTATAAGGTGTATACTGTGTGATTATGTGACTTATGCAGTATATACATGACTTCCTGTTTGAACTGTTCAATAGTATTTGTCCTTTTTCCTTATATAGTAAAGAATGTAGACCCTGGATCCCGAATGTATGTGAAGGTATATGGCAAAATAGGGTTGCAAAGTGTTGGAAATCTCTGGAAACTTCTGGGGAAATTGGAAATATTTCAACTTTGAAACTTACCAGGATATTATGGGAATTCATTAGAAATTTGGGGAAATTTATATAAACTGTATCATTTACAATTATAAATTTATAGGTCATATGCTGACATGCATCCCTGGTGGTCTAGTGGTTAGGATGCGGCGCTCTCACCGCTGCGGCCCGGGTTCGATCCCCGGTCAGGGAACCAACCCCAGCCATTAGGGTTGCACATGCCTTAGTGCCGGTCCCAAGCCCGGATAAATGGGGAGGGTTGCATTAGGAAGGGCGTTAGGAAAACATGTGCCTAATCAAACATGCGGATGGTCCGCTGTGGCGACCCCTAATGGTAGAAGCCGAATGAAAGTTTATGCTGACATGCATGCAAACTAATACAGACTTTAAAAAAACATTTTGATGTATCTTTGCCCAACCCTGCACCCCATGCTGTGTGCCGTACTATGTATTGTGTTTTTTCCCCGATATCAGATAGAAGACCACGGAGAGGAAATCTCTCCTAAACCTCTCCAAGATTGAATTTCTAGTTTGGGCAAAAGAAAACCTTTCAATCATTTGTCAAAAATCAATGATCCAAATCAGCCAGTCATTATATTTCTAATGGATACAATTTAAGTGACATTTTACTGAAATAGAAAACTTTTACTTTGAACACACATTGAATTTATTTTTTCACCCTGACAGATCAGACAGATGATCGAAGTGATAATCAGACTGATGATCACAGCCAGGATCTGATAAATGAGCATTTGGAAAAATTTGACTGAAACAGCAAATCTTCATTTCGAACACTGTATATGTGTCTATGGCATATGTTGGACTTTTCTCTATACATGTTGGACTTCATTCCTTGTTCGGAGCAACCAGTTTTTCGTGCACCACAGATCTGGTCGCTTTTGCTGGATGTCCTCCATAAGATAGTGTATATATATGTTTTATATATATGTTATAATGTGTATATATGTTTTTGTTTGTTTGTTTTTTCTTTCATCAATTTGTATTAAAATTGAAACAAAGTATAAGTCCTCCAAAGTTGGGGGGTGGATGGTATGGGTTTAAAAAATTATGAAAGTTATAAAAATGCATATGGTTCAAAGGTTCTTCTGTGATTTTTGTTCTGCCAGATTATCATTTACATTCATTTGAATTCATTTTAAACCAGAGATTCCCAAACTAAGGTGCGTTGGGGCAAAGCTGGTCTGTCGTGACTTTTGATTTGGCCCACCATGCCATATCTGAGAAGACAAAAAATCCACTAATACATATCTTCATTTATAATTGAATATTAAATATAGCTTTATTTTTAAGATGCAGAAAATGTTAATTGAAATGAATAGTAAAGAAAAGAAAGAATATAATCAAATTTGAATTAATTTTGGAAAAAGAGCAGCTTCATGTCTCTTATTAGAGGTCAATTGATATTACTAGCATATGGCATTAGTATGTGTTGTTTTTTTTGTTGTCTCTAGAGGTAGACTGGTCCCATTTATCAGAGGACGACTTTTCAGACTCACCTTCAATTTGAATAGAAACAAATTACTTTTAAACTTTTGAACACTTCCAGTGCCCAAGCAATAATTCACAAACAATTCACTCCCTTTAAACTTTCATTTAAATAAAAGTCAAACACTGATTGATATCTATTACAATTATCATGATGTAGTGAAGTTCAAAGTAAAAGTAAAATTCCCCCAAAATTGAAAGACTGAAAGTACAGATACATCACAAAGCTACTTAAGTACAGTAACAAATTACATTTACTTTGTTACTGTCCACTATTGCGATTGGCGATTCCTTTTCACAATTTCTTACCAGCAGGTTCTTTTAGTCAAAAAGTCAATAAAACATCAGTAAATGACTGCTGTATTGTATGTATTTCACAAAATATTTTAGAATACACACTGAAAAATTGATTAGAAGTGTGGAAGTGTGTGTGTGTGTGTGTGTGTGTGTGTGTGTGTGTGTGTGTGTGTGAAAGAGTATGTATTTTTTTTTTGAGAATTTTTCCAGACTTGTTTATTCTTCTCTAGCTAGAAATTTCGACTCAAATTTTGAAACATTTAATTGCGTCCTCAGTTGCCTATTAGTAGGGAAAATTCCAATATTGAGCTCTTGTCACTATTAAACTCCATGTCAAATTCATCCACTAACTGCAGAGATTAACCAGATAAATTTCCAGAGGCTCTCCAAAGGGCATGCTAGTGGATGGATTTGAGGTAGAAAAGCAGGAATGAGAGATTTCTGTAGCTCTTTTTTGGACTGTTGAGAGATTGGGCATGAATCTCACTGGGCTCTCAGACCCATGTGTGACATGAGGGTAATAAATGATGGTCAACAAGTAATTTTAAAGTAATGGAGTTGCTTTTCTTGGTTCTCCAGCCAGGTGTTGCATATAATTTTGCAATCTATATAATGTATAATTTCATTCCTCCCTGTGTCCATCTATACACGATTGTATGGAATGTCCTAGTATTCTGCAGAGTTACAGTTTCCTCTTCACTTGAACTGAGAGGCACAAACATGTTCTAGCAGGACAATGTTCCTGTGTTTAAAGTGAGGTCAGTAAACGCGTGGTGTGGTACGGTTAATGTGGAAGAACTCTGTTTGGACAAAAGTCTCAACCTCAACCTCAGTGAAAGATTTTAACTTGCTCATTAGGAAAAAACTTTTAGGCACTGAACGTATAAATATATATTTTATAACCTCGTCATCTCAGTGAAGTTGCTTTGAGACAATGTCTGTTAAAAGCGCTATAGTAATCAAACTGAATTGAATTGAAATCCCCACAGCCAGAGTGGATATTATGTTAGCAAAGAGGGAACTTAATCTTAAATGGGATGTTCAACAAGTACATATGTGCATGATGCTCAGGTGTACACAGTTGTTTGATCATAAAGTGTACACTCATTGTCCACTTTATTAGGAACACTTGTGCACCTGAATACTCATCCTGTTATCTAATCAGCCAATCATGTACCAGCAGCACAATGCAAACAAAACGAATAATGCAGATACAGATCAGGAGCTTCAGGTACTCAAACATCAGACTAAAGAAAAGGAAAGGATGAACTCTGTGATTTTACCCATGGCATGAATGTTGATGGTTTTACTGAATTTCTTTTTGTCTTCAGTGTTTGACAAAGAATCCACAAATTATAATCATTTAGTTTTTTTTTTTTTAATGACAAACACTGCCAAATACAAAAAGTGGCTCTGAGACAATTCTATATAATTTTCATCTAAAATATATCAGAAAACATGGATAATAAAGAGAAACAATTTGGCTTCATGGTTTACACCTTTCTTCTTACAAGCAGGAAACCCTGGAAAGTAGGACACAAATGCAAAAAAAAAAAAAAAAAAAAGTTATTAGAATATTGTATTGCAGATAACTATAGATGCACTGCACTTAAATACATAAATTTGTACCCAGGACAGATTCTTAAAGATGATTTGTGATAAAGATCACCAGGGATTGTCGCAGCCCACCATTTACAAGTGGGCCAGGGCTCTCACACGCCATCAAATGTATACATTCCCACAGAAAAACAGCCCAGGGTTCCATTTTCAAGGTAAGTTGAACAGCTTTGTCAATCAATTCATGTTTTACAGTTTGACAAGCATTGCATATGATATTAAAGGGAAGGGAAGAGATATTTGGCTGATATTTTTTGATAACTTACATACGAGTCGACCTCGTCTCTGTCCTCCAGCTTAAGCTTCTCCATGGCTTCTGTGATCTTGGCAATTCCATCATGATAGTTTTGGAGAACAGTACGCTCTGATTTCTCAGTCTTGAGGGTGACGTTCTTTTCTTCCTGTCTATTTAGCTTTACTGTGTAATACAACATATGCAACATATTGAAAATTCATTGCATCACAAATAACTAAAGAACAGCAGGATTTAGATGATCTGTACATGGAGTTTTACTTTTGTAGGATAGGTTTCGATGATTCTTTACTTGGTTGTGCCTGTTGGATTTCATTTTTCTGTAGCCCTTTTGTGTGACACAAGAAAGTGTGATGTAAGAACGATCAAAAGAAAACGTTTTTAAAAAGATTGTAGATTATATCTGATCACAGTACAACATAATTATGTATTTTGATCTTGTTATAAAGACATTGTGTGCACGTCCTTTTTTTCCCCCCAGATGAAGGATAAAAAAGTAATGATTTATAATCCCAATATTCTGTTTTACCCCAGTATGACTTTCTCTCTGACTGTTTTAAGCAACACTGCCTCATTTTATCCCAAGGAGCTTCTCCATGTCACTGCCACCTCTGGTTTGCTTATTACAAATCTAAATCTAAGTTGTAATATGTAAAAACATATTAAAGATGTACCCTGGACTGTATCACCCCAGTGACTAAACAAAAATATTTGAATAATAATGGAGTTGCTTGAAGTAACATCCAGCTTACCGTCATATATGTGTGACGAAACATGCAGTTCCTTCTAAAGCAATGGTTCTCCAGCCAGTTGTTGCATATCATTTTGCATCCCCTGGCAGCTTCACTGTGCCGGAACTTACAGTGATCCCCCTTTCAAAGGAAAAACGTTTAAACACTTCCATCCACAAAAGTCTCCCACAGACAACCTTTTAACAATCATTCTGTTGTGTATGCTGACAGAAGAATAATATGCAGCGGAATGATGGAGTCTTGCTTGTTCACATTGTCTTTACTCAGAACTACAACTACTAATACGTCACTACATGAGTCACCACTAGAGGGCAGGCTTATCACAGAATGCTGATACCCAATAGTATATACATTACACATTCGAAATGTTTTCATATTTCTGCAATACCTTTATGCATGTTGATGTGAAAGAAATAACAATCCTCTCGATTGTAGCTCATGGTTCCTTCTAGGCTCTTTACAAGGATCCACTGATGTTTGAGAAATCAGACAGAAAAAAAAAAGACAATTTTGTTTTTTTAATAAATATGCTCATATGTCTTATGATATAAGATATTGAAATGCTAAAATGTCGGATGTGTGTGTGTGTGTGTGTGTGTGTGTGTACTTCTAATTTTTAAAATAGTTTTGAAAATAGGTAAATGTACTTTTACTTAAATATGTTTTGTTTGAAGTATTGTGCTTAACTTAATTTTTTTTTATTAAATTAAATTACATGAAAATAATGCAAGGGGGGGAAAAATAGTGCCCTGGAAACGACTGCACTGATTGATTTATAGGAGGAAAACAAACGACTCAAAAGAAAGAAAGAAAGAAAGATTTCAAATGAGCGACTTTTTACTTTTACTTGAGTAAAATTTAATTGAAGTCGCAGTAATTTTTACTTGAGAATAATATTTTATTACTCTTTTCACCTCTGGCTACAAACTTAAAATAGAAATAGAAAATGTAGGTTAGTGTAATGGTAATTAATTACATTTTCCATGACAGGATTAAAGTATTTTAGTTAACCTTTCAAGAGCTTTTTTTTTTTTTGGTTTGTTTGTTTTTTTTATTTGCCTAAATTACCCACATGCTATTCTTTACTATACCACGATAGAAAAAAATTAAGAAAAAAAAAAATGGGCTTCAAACCCTGGCAAGACATTCATAGTAATTATTAAGACGTATTTTGTGTGGGGGTTTTTTTTTTGTCTTTAAATAACTCACACATTTCAAAAATCTGCATCCATAAAGTAGAGATATGGGATTGACTGTAAGGAACGTTTCACCTTACAGACCAGCACACGAAATGACAACTAGTGATGTACAGAGCTTTATGTAGCAACCCGGTGACATCACAGAATCACGTGGGCTACGCATAATGCAAACATAAATTCATTCAATTTACAATCAACAGATTTATTTTTTATTATTTTTCATTTTAGTCTCACTTTGACATTCTTTGGTATTTCTTCATTTTTTTGTTCATGAAGAGTGTAAAATGTGTCGCCATCTTTTGGTGATTATTTGAATTGTTTGGTTTTGTTTAACTCCGATAGTTACAGTACGTCGCCAGACGCTATTGTGTCCTTTTTGTTTTGTTTTTTTCTTTATTATTAATATTTATGAAATGCTGAATTCCAGATTGATATGTATATTTTTTTCTCCAGTTGTGTATTATTTTAAAAACCAGTTCCCTTTGTGATGGTGAGCCCATGGGCGTAAATCCCAGGGGGGAAGGAAGGGACATGTCCCCCCTCCATCCGAGGGTTGTCCCCCCTAAAAAAAGATTATTTTAAATAATCGCACTCTCTATTATATGTATTCATTATTATATGAAAACACACAATTAGCATATTGTTTATCTGTGCATTTACTAAATGAGCACTGTGCTACGTCCGAACTGACCCCACTGTAATTTTTATAATCAGTTTCTATTCTGTTCTTAAGTGTCTTAATTAATTTGTAAATAAAATGTTAAACCTTTATTTTTATTCCTTGTTTTTATTGTTGTGATTATTTTTTTTATGATAGTTTTACTTAATTTATGTAAAGCAGTTTGAATTACCATTGTAATTGACGCAGTTAAATGAAATTTACGCCCATGGGTGAGCCACCAGGCGGCGCTTTATTACTAACCCAGCTGTCATCTACAGCCTCTGACCACAGATACAAAGAGCAAATGCATGAAAAATGGAAAAGCAAAGTTAAAAAGTAAAAGCAGAGTAAACACAGACATGTAGGGTAAATGGCTAATTCTAGTCCTTTGTCGCCCTCTGTTGACGATTAATTGTTTGTTGCGTTGTATCCATAGCAACGTTGTGGCGTCTCTATAACAACGTCACAACGCGCTACTTTGCTTGGACGGAAAACGGAAAGGTACCGTATGATTGTTCAGGACTTTCTGTGAGGTTTACTTTTAATTACATCTGCTGAGGTTTCATGTCAATGTTATTGTCAAGCAGCCTTAATGCTTCTGTAGAGTTTGAAGTAAAAATGAAAATAAATCGATTTGCTATTCATCAATAGTCAACAGTTTTGTTTTGTCTATTTTGTTTTTACTCTCTGTGTGGTCCAAGATGGAGAGGATGAAGAATGGGACAGCACAGGAGACAAAGTGCAACAAGGGACTGTGGGACTGTCCACGATTTAAATACAGCAAGGAGACTCGGGAATTATTACAAGGTGAGTTTTTGTGAGTTTGTCAATGTTTATTAAGTGATTTATTCATTTATTTATTGTTTGATTATGTAACTAGCTGATAGATAGATAGATAGATAGATAGATAGATAGATAGATAGATAGATAGATTGATTGATTGATAGATAGATAGATTTAATATTTAATTTATTGGCTGATTGACTAATTGATTGCTTGATTGATCTATTGGCTGGTTGGTTGGTTGGTTTGTTGGTTGACTGACTCCCTCACTCATTGTCTTTCCACAGTGATGATGCAAGAATCACGGCTCACCACCTTTCAGCAGCGGCACATCAACAACCATCTGAAAAGTGAGATGTTCTTCAAAAGTCTTCAAGTTTAACTTTGACTGGTTTAACTTTATTACCGATCTTGTGAAAAATACACACACATACATTAGTGTACAATTCGAAAGCCTTGATCAGTTGGACTGTTTTATTGCACAGTGCTGTTCAAATATCAATTCTGTATTGGTCAGAGGTTGTTGTTTTTTCTGTAAATATAGACAGTAGCGCCGGCTATAAATCAAGTCATGGGTTTGTTTTCATTTGTTCGTTCGAATATATTAGCCTTTATTTAACAATCCAAAACATATGCCAGTCAATATGACACGTTTCTGCATAGATATGTGTATGTAATATTTATGGCAGAAGTCTTCAGTGTCAGTACCTTGTAATAGTTACTTAATAGAAAGGAAAGAAAAGAAAAGGAGGCTGGTAAGAGAATATAGTTCTGTTTATAGTTCTTATAATGTAATCAATAACCAGAACTTGATTTACACAACATTGTCATTATAAACAAATAGAAAGCACCAAAGTGCCATTCATTTGGAGTTTTATTCCTTATGTTGTAGCAGCTGTTGTAATATTGACAAAATGCTGGAATCCAGATTAGCATGCATTGTTCTAAACCAGTTCCCTTTGTGTTGGTGAGGCAGCAGGTGGAACTTTACCAGTAACCTGTCACCCAACATCATCTACGACACCTGTGCAACCAGAGCTGAGAATCGGCAAAGGCCCAGTTCTGTCCTTCAGATCACAGAAACGCAGAGCAGAGCAATGCAGCGCCGGTGACAACTACACACGTGAAAGATTTCGACCCAGCGCCACACGTACGCATCAATCATTCTTACAGTTCCAAGATCAGGTTCCTTTCACCCGTTGCATGTAAATGAATATATAACCATTTCAAGATTTCCAAAGCCTGCCCATGAGATCCCAGCATGCATTGCACCCAAGTCCTACCTTTCATATGGGTGATGAGCTCACAGGATGCTTCCATGTTGTCATTTCATGGGACAGTGGTGGGAAGTAACGAAGTAAATGTAATTCGTTACTGTAATCGAGTAGCTTTTTCGCATATCCCTACTTTACTGATGTATTTTCATATGGGGAGACTTTTACTTCGTTCACTACATATCAAAGTCAAATATTTTACTCAAAAAACATTTTCTGAAATCATCAGTTCCTTTTTATTTATGAGTGGATAAAAACTTAACTGATCAAACACGCAGCAATCCGCCAATCAGGGTTGAGCACGCGGCCCGTTTTGATTGTTGGCGTCTATTGGTGGTAGCGCCGACATACTGTTCAGCATCAGTTCAACATCAAGCAGAACATTTTGAGAGGAATAAATGATGGAAGGATCTCTTGACTCGAACTCGCCCTAAAACCCGCCGCCTTATTTGCACGATTTTTATGAAGTAGTTGAAAAGGTGGTTTTGGGCTCATGATAACTCATTAATATCATTTTATTAATAGATTGTTGTATTAAGAGTAGCATTAGAGTCTTTTCACATAAACTGAGTTAATTAAGCAAAGGGTCTTGTGACAAAAATGATAATAGGAACATTATAGCCGTAATAGTACTTTGGATACTTACGCACTTTTGAAGGCAAATACTTTTGTACTTTTACTCAAATGTTTAAATTGAGCACGTGTACGTTTACTGGAGTGATAATTATACCTACTGTATCACTGCTTTAACCTAAAATACATGGTTTGTGCACTTCATCCACCACTGGATTGGGATATGTGGGTGGAACCTTAATTCTTGATTATTGTATTTGTTAAGGGTCTTTAGGTTATTATCTGCTCACAATCTGAGATTTCAAAAAGAGTCGATCCTCTTTACTATGACAGGGCTGAAAGCAAACAAAAATAAGCAACTACATCGTGTATATGGGGAGAATTAAAAACAAACAGACAAGAGCATCATTCATTGCTCAGATTTTTAAGGACTCAGGAGTGCAATTACTGTTCCTCATTATCTACACTGAGCCTATAGTTTGACTAGTTGTTGAAGCAAATGCTTTAAGATAAATAAAATAAATAACACTCTTAACTCCCTGTCGTTTCTGGCCGTAGGAGACTTGGAAAAAGAGAAGCGCAGACTGCAAAACATCTTCGCTACAGGCCAAGAGGAGACGCCGCCCTCGCCGTCCCGCACGAGGCCTGCTAACAGAATGGAGGACACTGAGACAGACAGGTTCCAGGAAGGTAAGCTCTAAAGTAATTTCCAATTGGCTCCAAACATGTATTGATGATTTGGTTGTAGAATGTGATTTGAAACACAGCCCCTGTTTTATCTGTCCTGCACAGTTCTGAATGAGATCGAAGAGAGAAGGCAGTTTTTGGACGATATGAATGCTCTTGGAAAAGGAAACCAGTACCATCACATTATTAACAGTGAGATATCTCAGGTAATACAGCATGGACCATTAGATTTGTGTGTGCGCTTTTCGAGTCTCCCCGTCCACATTTAGTCCTTATTAGTTCTTATTCGTTTAATAGGGTTGAGGTTGAAGGTTGAAGTTCTTACCCATCTACACCATGTCTCTATGGAGCTTGATTTGTGCATGGGTTGGAACCATCAGGTGTCCCAATAATTTTGTTCATTTAGTGTGTATATATAACTATGATCTATTTTGTGCTAACAACGAACGGATCATTTCTACTGGCCTTTTGTTTTTAAACCAGGGACCGAGATCAGATTGTAGCACTCGATTTCCTGACCGTATCTCTGAAAATAAGGTTCAAAGACCACAGAGATGTGTGTTGTTCAGCCAGAAGATCCATATATTTGTGTCACACTAGTGGAAGTCACAAACCACCAATCACCATTGTCAAAGCTATTATACACCAATCAGGCACAATATTATGACATTATAACATTATAAGCGGTGAAGTGAATAACACTGATTATCTCTTCATCATGGCACCGGATAGTGAGTTGGATATATTAGGCAGCTAGTAAACATTTTCTCCTCAAAGTTGATGTGTTAGAGGCAGGAAAAATGGACAAGCGTAAGGATTTGAGAGTGTTTTAAAAGAGCCAAATTGTGACGTCTAGACGTCTGGGTCAGAGCCTCTCTAAAATTGCAGCTCTTGTGGACTGTTCCTGGTCTGCAGTGGTCAGTATCTATCAAAAGAGCGCCAAGGAAGGAACAGTGGTGAACCGGCGACAGGGTCACTGATGCAGGTGGGGAGCGAAGGCTGGTCCGTGTGGTCCGATCCATCAGACGAGCTTCTGTAGCTCAAACTGCTGTTAACGCTCAAAAGGCTCAGGACTGTTTTGGCAGCAAAAGGGTGACCAACACAATATTAGGCAGGTGGTCATAATGTTATGCCTGATCGGTATTCTTAAGGTATTAATACGTTTTTGAAGTTATTTGCCGGTTTGACTGATCACTATAATTGAACGGGTTTCATTCAAACTTTACTTTACAAGTAGGATTTAAAATAGGGTCAATTTGGACTTAATGTATTCCACTGGTGTACAGATTAGAAACAGAAAACTCTATGGGACTATTAAATAGCCAGATAAGTATTGTACACAATTATATTCAATAATCATGTTCATATATTATTGTTCAGAGGTCTTTAAACTGAAAAACTCTCACTCCAGTCACGCTAACATTTTATTTTGGGACGTGTCGGTCTTTCGCAGAAAATCCGAGAGCTGGAGGTGATTGACAGGGTGCGCAGTGAGGAACTAAAGAGGATCGAGGGAAAAGTGCAAAAAGCTGAAGAGCAGCCGTGAAGAAACGAACAGTATTCATCAGTTATCAGTACTGCCTATTTATTAATCATGGACTATACATGATTTCAGGTCATTGTTTTGTTTGCTTGAATGAGGAACCATTTTACTGAGATATAAAAATCAGATCCATTTCATTCGTTTTACCTCCCGAAATAATGTTTGCATGTTTCCACACTTTTATGCGTCAAAAGAAATAAAAGCGCATTATATAAGGACGAGAATACGAACACAAAAATAGACAAAGGACGAGCGGAAAAGTCGACGTCTGTATCAAGATGCGCACACGTTCTACATTTAGATTTTCTTTATAAATACATTACACAACAGTACAATTTTAGACGGATGCTCAGTCCGCTCTCGTTGCGCTCGAAGGCATTTCAAAGAATATGGATTAAAAACTTTTAGCTTTTTTTTTTTTTTCCTTTCGAAAAAATGTGAGCAAATGAGGTTAATAATTCATGGTGATAAAATATTCCTACATTTAAAACAAATCTTTTTCATGGTAAAGAAATAGCTTGTTTAGGTCTACAGTGGACACAGCAAGATCTGCAAACGCTTTAAAAAGTGCTATAAAAGCATTATTAACATGAATAAGGAGGTCTTCCTGTTCCTTGCTTACTGCATGCCGATTTTTCCAGGTTCGTGATGCACATTATAGAGACGCATTAATCTTATCACTCTGTCAATACGACCCCATGTTACTAGGAAAACCATTTGGAAAGCACATTGCACTTTAAAAAGTCTGCAGATTCTGTGTCCTCCTATTCTCCAAACCTCATCCTTTTTTTTTTTTCTTCAAAACTATAGATACACGTATGAGTAGAGCAGATTTACACAGCACCCCTAACACTCGGAGATTAGTACCTGAAATCCATGAATGAGCAAATAAAACCGTTCATTGATTCTAACTGTTCTTGCTGTTTTTTTCCGTTCTTGCATTTTCTCAATAAAAGCTTGTCTTTGTCCTGAACTAATACCGTTAAACTGATGTAGAAAGGGGAGTTCTAATGAGAGCTTATCACAGAGCTCTTGGAACTCATATGGTCCATTCAGTTATCGTGCTCAGCTTTTCTCTTTACGTGGGCTCGGGCTCTTTGCAACTTCGCCTTTAGTGCTCAGCCTTTTCAACACCTTCATGGGTTTAAACTTGGCGGCCTTCTTCTTGTGCTCGCTCTCACCATGAAACTCTGAAAGAAAAGATTCGATAGGAAAGAATGAAAAATCTCTCTCTTTCACCAAATGTCATTATAAATTGGGCATGCACATGAAACATGGAATGGGCATGAAAGCTGGAGGTTCATACAAATGATCATCCAGACTAAATATAATTTCCCCAGTATAGTATCCTTACTTATTTCCAATCTATATTTCTTCATTAACTAGATTCATAAAGCTGTGATTAAGAGAAATACAATGAGAATCAAGGCTCTGTACCTTTTTTCTTTAACATGGCAGCCACTAGCTTGTCCTCCTCCTCTTCCCTAAAGAAAGCGAGAGATCTTTATTACACCGAGATAATAAAATAAAAGAATATTTATACATATCCTAATCAAATTCAAGAGTGCAAATCGTATTAGTGAAAAGTATACCTCTGTCTGTCCTGATCCATGCTGTTGATGATTTGGTTCCTCTGCTCAATGATGGTCACCAGCTCGTCCATCAGCTGCTTCTCTCGATCACGATCCTCGTCGTTCCACTCTTTCTCTAAAAGACGATGAAAGAATGAAAGAAAGTGGGGATGGGTGGTCGGTATTAAAATGCACCCAGAATTCCAAAACACCTTCTTTACTGATTACTTCGTTTGCAGTTGCCTTTAGTTGAAGCAGTTTTGTTAAACAGAATGAACGCAAAACACATAAGTAAACAACTAGCTGTATTAAGATCAAAATGATTCACCATACAGTGGAACGTTATCTCGAGCGAATACCCACGATCTTACATTATGTGGCTATTTTTACAGCAATGTCAGATTGGCTGGATCTAAATAATTGTCCTGTGGTTTTGTTTTATTTTTTGTTATTTTTTTGGATATAAGACAACAGTGCACACCTGGTTTGTTGAGAAGACACCTGAGCTCATATTCTACATCGGCTTGCCTTTCTTCCAGATTCTGCTGCTTCACCCTGACAAGAGAATACACCACACTCATGAACTTTTCCCAATCTGCCTCGATGCTTATAAAACACTTGTGCTGATTCTTTTTCGTTTGGTAACTTACGTGTACACCAGCTCTGCTTCTCGGCGTACCAGTAAATGTTTCTCGTGAATCAGAGTGAACCAGTCCACCAGCAGCCGCTCCTCCTCTTCCTCTGAAACGAAGTTACTGACATGTGAGTAAGGAAAGTATCCACTGTTTAAAAAGTAGCTCAACATCTCATGGTTTTCTGAGCTGTGCTCAGTGTAGTACCAAACATAACCAGCAGGAGGATGTTCTGTCTACTCCTAATTTCCAGGAGCTGCTTTATTCTCAATTGACATGCGATAGCTTTTCACAAAGGAATCAATCAATCAAAGCAAATCCAGATGGCTCAGTTCAATCGATTTCTCACCGTTAGAGCAGCCTCTGAGTTTCTGCTCCAGCTCCACTCCTCTCTGCTCCAGCTCATCCAGCTGCTTTTCAAGTGTCACCATCTCGACATGGATGTCCTCAACAGGGATGTACTGATCTGACTGCACCTGCACCATCGGCGACAAAGCACTAGAATTACTTGGCCCGCATGATTGACAGGAGTGTGAGAATAAAATTGAGAACTGGTCATGTATTAATATTTCAAACACTGCAGAGATGAAGGGTACCTTGCGCTTGATAAGAGGGAAGCCGTGTCCTGGAGCAGGAGGGCGAGCAGGTCGAGAGCCTTTGGGGGGTCTGGACTGTGGGGAGGTGACTGTTGAGGAGGCTTTCCGATTGAAAGGATTTACCCGCTGGAAAGGAGGAGGACAGTGGTGGGAAAAGGGAAAAGTAAAAGAGACGGATGAAGGGAGAAGGATTTATAAGAGGAAGTGAGGACAGCGATAATAGCAGTTAGCCAAAAGGCATAACTACATTATTCATCACAATCTACTTAGACTGAGAATGTTTGCTGGAATGATACCATGGCAACCTTCAAAACTAATGCCTTATTTGCTAGCCACAACCTCAGCAACTACACCAAACACAGACAAACAGATAGATAGATGAGGTGGTATCAAAGGGTTTCGGGACTAATAATGTTAACTGGTGTAATTCCGACCAGGTGCATTACCACGTCTGCTAGTTAGAACAAAGAGCACACAGGAAATTCCTCATGCAACTGGCCAAATCTGCCACAGATTCTGCAATGAGTCGTTCGAGGTGTTTTGAGTGGCAAGAGCAGAAGAACATCACTAAAAGTCCACCAGAGATCAGGAAGACCTTCAACTAGCTCAACCCCCGTAATCGTCGAAACCATTTGGCAACTTGCGCAGGATGATCGTCGGAGAACAACCCACACCCACTCTACTCGCCAGATTTTGCTCCTGCAGACTTCACCCTTTTCCCAAAGATTAAGATCCGGCACAAAGGTCGCTGTTTTGACACCATTGCGGAGAGCATTTTTTATTTAAACAGACCCACATTTTTTCCCGCTATTCGAGTCTTGGCCAAATCCAAAAACAAAACAGTCAACCACAAGAACAGTATGAATTAGAAGAGGATGTGCTTCTTTCTGAATACAGTTTCACACCAGGTTTCTTCCTCATGCTACCCGATGAGGTTTATCCTGTCACATCTGCCTTGCTCATTAGAAATCTAAATATAAATCCACCTCCGGATTTCTGTGTAGCTGCTTCAGGACTATTGTCTATTGTCAAAAGCGACATACAAAGTGGATAGAAATTCATGTTTCTTATTAGGAATATTTAAAAAGAAAACAAACACAAACGATGCCACGAATAACACAGATTGATGCAAAGCCTTTTTTCTATATGATTTAGGCTTCATTATGTAATTTTAAACCATGTGAATGTATATTTGTTCATTTTGCATATATGAATTCCAGCTGTTTTTCAGAATTTGTGTTGACAGCAGCCCAATAAACACGTTACTGGACTTCGGAGACTAAAAAACGCTCACCTTATTGGGCGTGTTTTGCTGTGAAGAAGGAGAGCCAATCAGAGGACTTGGAGCAGCCGGTGGGCGGGGAGGAGGTGGTCTCATCACCTTGCTCCCTGCACTTCTGTTTGTCTCTGGTGTCGCCGGCGCCGAGCAAGTATTACTGTGGGGCTGTGAGGGAGATGGACTAGGTGAGATATGCGACTTAGGTTCAGATGAAAGACCTGAAGGGGAGGAGCCAGGACTGCTGATTGATGGTTCTGACACGCTTTTGGTGAACACATGCTCTTGTTCAGTAAAGGACGGCCGTTGGGAAACGGCAGGGGCAGCGGTTCGGGGGAAGCCGTGTTCTGATGAAGAGGATGAGAGGCTCTCGGTGCTCAGAGCTGGAGAGGGACAGGCAGAGGAAGACTGAGAAGAAGGAAGTGCTGAAGAAGAGCAGGCAGGAAACGGAGCACAAGTGGAAATGGATAGAACATAAATGTACAGAAATGAAGGACAAGGAGAACATCACAGGACTTATGGACACAAACATCAAAGCAGAATTCATAAAACTATTTAATTAGTTGTTAGGCATTATTCTTTACACTAATATTTAATTAACGTTCTGATATTGTAACACCTGGACTAATAAAACCTTTCACAAAGGTGATGAAAAAAAAATATCCAGGCTTCTGGTCCGTAACAATCACTGACCTGTAGGGACAGATTTTGGGACTCGGGGAGCTGGCCTTTTTTTACTCCGCCCACTTCTTGGATTCTCTGAGTGGGCGGGGCTCTCGACTTCAGCAGTTGGAGAAATCCCATACCAAGGATGGACAGCAACCACAGAGGACGGGACCGGTGCTTCTGTGTATTCGGTTTCCGCCTCCTCGCCGTTTTCATCATCAAAAGGATTAGGGGGCGCGGCTGGCCGAGTTTGCTCCTCGATTTTGGCAGGAGTCGATGTAGAGAACTGAGGAGCAACTACAGGTCTGGGAGGAGGCGGAGCCAACTTTTTCTTGGACTCTTGTTTAACAAGAGCCAGCCAGGGAGGGTCTTTGGGTTTGGAAGAGTCACTGGATTTAATGGAGCTGATTAGAAGCATTGGCAATCAGAGAGATGAGACAGTCACATATGAAGACATTCATAACATGGAAAAAAAACCAGACGAACAGAGAATGGAACTCTGGATGAATGAGTGTGTACAAGTCTTACCTTGCAGGTGACTGGGATCTTTCACGTGGAACTGGTCTCCGATCACCTGCATTTTCTAGCTCAGGAAGAAAAAAAGAAAGAATGTGGATGTCTGATTTTATGTATAAGGAAGAGGACAGAAGGTGTCCAGATGCTTTAAGACAGAGCCCACTTATTCAATTACTTATTTAACACTAATCACATGCTCCCTGTGGATGTTAGATGTTACCATAGTTATGGCTTCACCATATTCCGTTACAACTACAATGAATCTTACCTCTCCTACCACTTTTATTCCTAGTCTAATACATATAAACCTAAACAAAAAGAAATTACATTCATTTCACTTTTGCATGGAAAAAAAAACACCCACCACTGACTGCTGGAGTCTGCAGAGGCCTTGGTGGGCGTGGCCTTGGTACAGGACGAGGACTAGGGCAAGGGTCAGACACTTTTCTTGGGGCAGGGACTGGTCGATTCCCTCCTGTGGTGCTCCTTACTGGGGTTGTGGGACGATCGCCATTAGTGACTTCTGTAGCTGGCTTTGGCTGCTCTTCCTCCTTTAGTTCCTCTTCATCAGATTCATCAAAAGGATTTGGTGGACTGGGAGTGCGGCGTTCTAGCTGTTCTCTCGCGCTATCCTGCAGTTCCTCTTTTGTCTCCTCCCCTCCCTTTTCCTTTTGCCAGCTCTCTCTCTCTGGAGAGTGTGTTTCGCGTGATTTATCATCCGCAGCAGTGTGTTCGTTGGCATCGGAATAATCTGGCAGGGTTTTTTCCAAACTTCCCCCGCTTGGAGGAGATTCAGGGCTGGCGCCTGGTGATACCGGGCTAATCTGCTTGCTCAGATCAGAACGACCGTTCTGGGCGCCAGGTATCCTGGCAAAGTGGTGCGTGCAGACCAGCGATCCGGCATCTCCTACGAGTTTGTAAGAGCCAGGCAATAAAGTGCTGCTGCATTCCATACACCTAAAATGAATACGCAGCGAAGGCTTCGTCAGTTTATAGATCAAATAGTGGTGCATTCTCCTTGTGAATTACAAAAGCTTTCTGTCCCCTGAGGACAGCAGAGGGGACAGAAAGGGCAATATTACATTTACAATTTTCTACTGTTATAATAATAATCATATCAAATAGCACAAATGATTAAATAATAACATTATGTGCTAAACGAATCAAAACTATTTTATTTTTCTTAATTCTTCATCAAGCTTAATTAAAGCTTTGGCATCTTCTCAAGGAGCTTCACCCTCTGAAAATTCCCAAATCATTCCCAGCATCTAATGACTGTCTCAATCATAACTACTCATACGCTCATATAAAACTAGCTTATTTGTGATTTGAATGAGAATTGGCGTTTCTTTGTTTCTTTAGACAGGCATCCGATGTCGTACCTGAAACAGTTACGGTGGTAAAGTTTGCCATCGACGAGGAACCTTTGCACCAGATGAACATGTTTCTCGCAGGCTGCACATGTACTGCTCAGATTGCTGCGTTTTGATTGGCTGTCTGCGTTCAACTGTGTATGAAAGAAGTAAGGGCAAGGAAAGACGAGTAAGGGGTAATGAGTTTCAAAATATACAATTGGTTTACATTGAAAAGGAAAAGGTCACATGGGGGCAGTGAGGCAAAAGAAAATCAGGAAAAGGAGGATAAGGAGAACGAGGCTCAGAATAGCAGCGGGAACGAGGAAGCGGGCAGAGAAAGGATGTCGCCTTCTAAACAATACTGCACAGCAAACTAACGATCAGGAAACTAATCTTTATATAACATGTTTATTCGTTCAAGTGCACATACTGAAAACTGAAACATACTGTGAAACTGGTCAATGTAGTTGGTTTAGAGCTGAATCTAAGTTAGTACTGAACGTACAGTCTAGACAAGAGCCTGTCAGACTGGAGGCAAGAAAACACGGGTTCGCCGGGGTGTAACCAAAATGTAGAAACACTTGTTACATGTTTAATCACATCCTCAATTAGGATCTGATTGTCATACTGCATTTCAAAACAAGAAATTCTCCTCACACGGGAAAACTTCATCACGTGATCAACCCTGGAAACTTTTTGCAATTTATATGAATATTTATATGAATTTTTTTTTCACTATGGCTCAGCCATATTTGGCATGTTTTTTTTTGTCTTAAAAACTAATGTCGGGTGAAATCGTCTCATATGGTTTAATCTAAAGGACTCCACAGGTGCTGGAGTAAAGCAAAAACACAGGCTGGCTCTGCTGTAATTTCCTGACTAAGCAAAAAAAAAATCACTCCAAACAAGGAGTCTACAGTCACTGCTATACAAAATGAGGCTTAACATGTCTGGAAACCATTGAAAGACTAACGAAACTCATCATCGACATGCTGCCGAGCTCAGTACATTTGAAGCGCGTTTAGAGATCTTTAAATGAAAATCAAAATGCTCTCACATGTCCGTGCAGAATAGCAACAATTTTTCCTTAGAACTAAATGTTTAAAACTGGAGAAAGAAAGGAAACATCTTCTCTTCTGCCATCTCTGGCACCCTGAGAATCTGGATTCATTAGCACGAAGGTTTCTGCGTAGGCTTTCAGAATGCATTAGTCCTGATTGAGGACATGGACTTGAGCCAGATTTCTGTCTCTCTGTATCTTTCCTGGCAACATGTTTCAAATAAAAAAAGCTTAAGCTTTTAAAGCATAATAACAACTCAGGACTTTCAGCCATTTTGTTACATTTAGAAATCCTTTTTTGGCCGTTCCTGACTTTTGACCATTTTGTGACATTCAAAAGCCTTTTCCAATGAGATTAGAATTGTAGCAACAGAGAGAGTCACATATGATTGCAATATTTCATATTGCAGTTTCCTACCTCAGATGTTGTGGTTTTGTCTTCTAGAGGTGTTGGTGGTTTCTTTATTGCTGGTTCTATATGACCTGAACTGCCCGGTCTCTTCATACAGGGGGGATTAGCTGTAAATAAATAAATAAATAAATATATATATATATATATATATATATATATATATATAAACTTTACACTGCATGAGCCAGAAAATGAATTACAAAGTCTACATGTAAAAACATTTACTTCATAGACATTAGCATTTATTTCATAAACAGTTTTTTCTATACTCTTTTATTTGAATGCACTGGCTTTTACCGACCTCATAAATTCTCAATTAACAAGGTTGTAAATGAGATCTTTTTTTCCCCTGTATGATCCCACAAAATGGTTTTATTCTTCTTTTCAATTTTGTATGTATTATATAATGATGCTGTAAGGTTTTTTTTTAATCCGGTTAGTGTTTCTGTTCTGAGTTCAAATATGAAATGTCTCATGAGGAAAGATAAAAGAAAGTCTAATCATATCTCAATGCTGTGTCTAATCATATCTAAATGGTGTGTTATCGCAACAAGCTTTAAATGTATAAATGTTAAAGCAGCTATAAGTGTCCTCTCACCAACTTATTTTTGTTCTCTTAATGTCATCAAGACGGAAAAAAAAAAAAGACAAGAAAAAGTCCTGCTACAGTCAAATTTCCATGATAGACATGTTGGTTACATAGAAAGCTGAACGCAACTTAAAAGAGAAAAAAAATACCTTTTTTATGATTAAAAGAACGACAATAATATTTCAGCACATATATACAGTGGCGTGAAAAAGTGGTGTCCTGATTTCTTCATTTTTTTGCATGTTTGTCACACTTTAATGTTTCAGATCATCGAACTAATTTGAATATTAGTAAAAGGTAACATGAGGGCCATGTAGTTTTGGATTTTGTTTTCCCTCAATAATAAAAAACCTTCATTTAAAAACTGCATGTTGTGTTCACTTGTGTTATCGTTTACTAATATTTAAATTAGTTCGATGAACTGAAACATTAAAGTGTGACAAACATGCAAAGAAATAAGAAATCAGGACACTTTTTCACACCACTGTGTGTGTGTGTGTGTGTGTGTTCCATACAAAGTTGTCCACCTACCTTGAGATTTGTTTGTAAAGAAGTTGTAGTACTGTGAGACGTAGGTGATGATACTGAGACGATCAGGAACTTTCATAGACACCATGTCTTCTGCATCTAACAGGGCTGGAATACCAAGCTCTGACTCTGCCAACTCAAACGCCTGGGATAGAGTGACCAAGTTAAAGAAAAAAAAAGAAACAGAAAAGAAGATCTGGATTATTAGTATGTATTTACAGGAAATATATATGTGTGTATGTGTGTGTGTGTGTATGTGTGATTATATATATATATATATAAATAACGGGAAAACACAAAGTAATTTTAGCGGCACTTATTTAAATAACGCGCGATTAATGCGGTGCGCAATAATGTTTGACCATTTTAATGAAAAATATAAAAAAATAAATATGAAAGATTTTTTTAGATATAAATATTAAAACTCCAGTGAAAAATAATTTTTAATCACTAAACAATTGTTTTACTGATGGGCCAAGTCTCAAATCAAATCAAAACCTGCCAAGCGCCTCCGGCAAATAAAACCTTCCGTGTGGAAACACAGCAAAAGTTGTCCTGATGATTTATGTAATTTAAAACACGATAATTCTTTTAAAACATTTACAAGAATATTTTGTCTTCATGCTCTCTGTTGAGTCTGGTTTCACTAATAATAAACGTACATTTGTGTAAAGCCTCCATGTTTGTCCACGCCCGTGTGCGATTAAGTTGCGAATAATCATGAGATTATTAAATATTCAATATTTGAATGTGTACAGATATAGATTGGTAAATCGATTTAGAAAATTACATTTAATAATAATGCACATAATATATGCAACTACACCCTGTTATACCACATCAACAAATCTCAGCAATATATTCACATATTGTAGCAGTCATTGCGCTTACTCCTAGTTCAGGGCTTTCGTTTTGATCTCAGCACTGGTGGACTTCATCTGGACTTTAGTATCGCTCTGCACTTTTCACACTAGGACAAAAGGACACTTATCTGCAAAAGTTTTTTTGCATTGCTGATAAGACAGGTGAGCTCTATAGCTCTGATAATGACAGGCTCCAAACGCTGCGTCAGCTGGTCAGCAGGTTTAGTGGTAACTGAAGTCTAAACGTTTCACTTACACAGCAGCACCAACACCAACAAACAAACCTGAGCCTGTCAGTTGGTCAATACCTGGTGTTATACCTGGAGTTAAATACTCCACAGAGGTGTCTGATACGACCAAACATCATTCTGTAATTGAAGTTACCATTATAATACGTGTGTACAAATCCAGGTGTCTGGAACATGAAGATGATGTGTTCAGTCTATTAGACTTTAGGCTCAGTAGTAGGTTAACAGTCACTACTGACTTTCAGGAAACACATTATGTCATTTGGTATGCTAATTTAAACAAAACATGGGCAGCTCGAACCTGTAACTATAGTAAATGCTGGTAAAACATTTACTAATTGGATGAATTAAAATCAGAATCCCATCAAGACTAAGGAAAACAAAACAAAACAAAACAAAGACAAGTTATCGGTTTACAGTTAAAGCAAGTAAAAAAAAAAAAAAAAAAAGTAATATTCAGCATAATGAAATTTGGCCATCAATTGTTAGTGTAGTCAATTAGATTTCTATTCAATCACATTTCCAGGCAACCAAAACATGGATATGGGTATCATGAGAGTTTCAATGTATGAATTTAAAAATTTTACAAACTACTTTCACGTTGTCATTATGTGGTATTGTTTGTAGAAAACTCAATGGATAGATATAAAAAAAAAATAGATTTTAATGATACGCATTATATTTCCACATTGCCCAGTTTGACTACCACAAGCACAACTTGTGATATAAGCCTAAGTTTATAGGTCCAGTTTGGTTGATTCCATTAGATCAACCAGTATGTACACCGCCATCAATTCCTTTTTATGTTCCTTCAACGAAAATTTCCAAAAAAGATTAAACTTGCATTATTTGGCTAAAATTCTGCTGACCGTTTTAGCGCTCCAGCCAAACCATGAGCAGTGGAACGCCAGAAAGTGTGAGCCATTAACAGCAACTACCCAAATCCTGAAGCTCAGCTAAAATGTCAGTGTGTGGCACCCTCTAATTTTCAGATCATTTACAACTGAGTCTACAAAAATGACTAGCTGAGGGCGATACTCACCAGCCGGTTGTTTTCGTAGACATTTTCTTTGGAGAGGGAGTCGAAATCTCTAGAGAACAACAAAAAGGGGAAGAAAAGATCAGTGTTAGAAACATGAGACGTGATCTTTCACAGGAGTTGGAAAACAGTAGGGATAAATCAGTCGGCTGTGCCTGGATAGAATACATCATGCTGTGGGTAACTTTGGCGAAGTGCTCAGCATACAAGGGTGGAGAATTTATGAGATTTTAAGCAAAGCAGAAATTCAACACGAGCCGAGCAACAATGGAATCATTGGTATCTGCAGTGGGAGAGAACTTGTTTCCACTCAGAAAGCCCACACTCGTCACAAAACCTGAATTTTGCAATCTGGAAGGCTGATGCACTAAAGCAGGGGTGGCCAACCCGCGGCTCTTTGGCTGGTTTCATGCGGCTCTTACGTTCATATCGAAGTTTGTGTTTGTGTTTTTTTTTTTTTTATGTGCGTGTCCGCTTCGCTTGAGTTCAATACGGTATTTTTAAGACTTAAATGAGCTTGCCCCTACTGGGAAACTTTGCGGTATATTCATCTCACGCACATGAGCATTTGACGAAAATACCGTATTGAACTCAAGCGAAGTGAACACACACATAAAAAAAAAGACACACAAAGTAAGTCTGTGTTTTCTACCCTGAAACACGTGAAATCAAAGCATCGATCTGTTCTGACTGACACCCATGTGAAAGAATTGCTTCGAGTGGCAACAACGGAATACGAGCCAGATTTGAAGGGGATTGTTCAAGGCAAGGAATGCCAAAAGTCCCACTAAGTAACATGCATAGTAGAAGAAAAACGCTATTGTAAATTATTATATTTTTGTTTGTAGACTTGGTTAAACTAAGAGTTTGTGTGTGTGAGACAGTGCACACAATGTTCATTGTTGAAAATGACTGTCCTGTGGTCTTAGAACTGTAGGAGTCAATTTCTGTCATTATGTTGGTGTGTGACATTTACAATAAATCTGGCTGAGCAGAGGGGTGTGTGTGTGTGTGTGTGAGGAAGGGATGGGTAATGTTCATGTGTGCCCATGTGTATGATGTGGCTCTTTGCGGTAACACAGTAAAAAATGTGGCTCTCGGTCTCTGACTGGTTGGCCACCCCTGCACTAAAGGAACAGTATGAAGAATATTTCCAGTTGACACTTTATCAGCCAATTCTGGTTTGGGGTTTGCCATTTACTTCTTCACTTTTGCTAATACAGTGAACTATAAAAGGTGCCAACATTACGAACAAGAAAATTGTACCCGATCTAAAAGGATGTCTCTGGCTGTTAGAGCATTAACATTTCCCTTGACTTGAACTAGGAGACCCCCACCTGCCCCTGTGCACAAAGCAGGATCCATGAAGATGTGCTTTACACAGTTTGGAGTCGAAGATCTTGAGTGGCCTGTTTTAGAGCTCTGACCTCAAGCCAATTGAACACCTTTGAACAGTGCACTCTGGTCCTCCTCCTACACCAGCCCCTGACTTTTCTACCACCCTCGAGACTGAATGAGCACCAATCTCCACAAGCACACTCAGAACATTTTCACAGAAGAGTGAAGGTCATTATAACAGCAAAGGGGAACTTATTGTGGAATAAATGTTCAAAAAGCACATACCAACAACAAACTTGTAGTCGGGAGAAAATGCTGTCTATATAGTGTATATAAAAAAGCTACATCCTCACTCTTTCTATTTTATTTGGCTCGTAAGATGAAGGTCACAAATTCACAGATTGAACGTCACCTAGACGAAGTTGGAGCGGAGCAAACGTAACCCGGAAATGTGCGTTTCCCACGTCCTGTGA
>JAAIIK010000044.1:3017355-3040881 GCA_014706435.1 Silurus glanis | reverse complement strand
AGATAGATAGATAGATAGATAGATAGATAGATAGATAGATAGATAGATAGATAGATAGATAGATAGATCCAGTTGCAACAGAAATCATATAAGCACAGACAGGTTTCCAAAACTCGTGCTTTTTTATTTTTCTTGGCAACAGCGTTACGGGTTAGTCAAAAAAACTTAGAAATGAGCATCAGAAAATAATAAGGACATATTCCTCGTCTTGCACACACGCAGTAATACCAGAAAAATGCAGTGCCAGAATATTCCCAAAAATACCGCTATGTTCCTAAAGGAAGCGCAACATATTTCACCCGTTACACCGTGTGTAACGTGTCTTTCGTTAAACCCTGTGTAAAGTACATTAGTGTAGACACCTGCGGCTTATAGACAGGTGCGGCTTATTTATGTTAAAAATAAAAATATTTGTAAAATTCAGTGGGTGCGGCTTATATATGGGTGCGCGTTATAGTCTGGAAATTACAGTAGTTGTAAAGAAGGTTTTGGCCTTGTGATCATTTTAATAGATATCAATCAGTGTTTGACAAATTAATATCATTCTGTTAATAGATTCATGTGCTGAGAGTGAAATTCGAGCCTTTTCACACAAACTGTGTTGATTAATTAAGTCTTGTGACAAAATTTACAACAGGAATATTATAGCCATAATAAATAATACTACTTTGGATACTTAAGTACATTTAAAGGCAAATACTTTTGTACTTTTACTCAAGTGAATGTTTAAAGGGAGCACTTTTACTGCAGTAATATTTTACCTACTTTATCTCTTCTTTTACATGGTTTGTGTACTTCTTCTACGACTGATAATGACACGTTATTTGAAGTCTTTAAAGGAAAATTACACCCTGTACAACTTGCATGTTGTTATTAAAATTTTAACATGTTTTTCAGTGGCAACTTATTTTTTATTTTTTTTTTCATCAGCGTTCACTTATTTTCACTTCGGTTATGGTTTTCTACATTCACCACAATTCTGTTCGACTGTCTATTTATAATGGTGCAGTAGGTTTTGGTTCTTGCTTTATAGCTGCCCACATATTATGCTGATCTCGCTGTGTTTGTTATCGCGTAAGATTAATAACCAGTCAGGCAAGTCTCTGCCTTTCATTGGAATTAAAATCTCTGGAATGTTGGGTTTAATGTATGGTATCTTCTTAGCTGCATTTGTACTACTAACATAACATTAAACATCACTGGAAAATGAGTGATGTATAACATTTAAAATAAGCTGTTGCTCTTCTGTTTTCGGAGCTAAAAGTGAAACTTTGAACTGTGTAACTTATGCTTGCCCCGTTGTGTTATAGCCACACTGAATTGGATCTTGTGATGTCATTGCATTATCCTGAATTATCCTGAGTGATTTACAAAGTGCTTTAAAGTCTTCGTCTATAAATATATTTCTAATTCTCATTCATAGGACACTGACTAAGAATACCCCATCAGTCTAAAACTCCATTTGGGAGAGAAAATACTAAGTGGTATCAAAAGGTTTCGAGACTTGTTTTGTAACACGCCAACAGATGGCAGGACAAGGCTGCACGCACAGTCACAGGAAGCACCGACCTTCATATTGATTTGTAACAAGTAATAAATGTGTCAAAAGAACAGATAGTCAAGAGTCATGAAGCAGCCATAGATGAATTACAAGCCACCTTTAGGAAATAATGAGGAATGTGGGTGTTATACATATGGCTGAAAAGGGTATACCAAGACTGTGTGTTGACTGTTTTTCACGGATCTGCCTGGCTTTATAATTCTTTTCTTTGACACCACAAACCCTGGATTCTGAATTTTTTATTTGTTATTGGATTTGCTGCTATTGATAATAACTACAACATCAGCACCAACATTTGTCATGTTTTATACTGGGCCAACTTATGATGAACAACAAAACAAACAGGATACAGAATAAAGTGTAAAAATAAAACAGGAAGTCGAAGCAGTACATTCAGCTCTTATGCACATTTGCCTGGGCATCATTTCTTGTCTGGCAGCTCATTCGTGTTTTCGGTTCGATTCTGTGCTGTGGCAGCTCTCAGGATAGAGTGTAGGTGTGCATCAGCAGTGGTGGATGAAGTACACAAATCATGTTCTTGATTTAAAGTTGAGATACAGTAGGTAAAATATTACTCGAGTAAAAGTGCTCCCTTTGGACTTTCACTTGAGTACAATAGTGTTTGCCTTCAACTGTACTGAAGTATCCAAAGTACTATGATTTATTATGGCTATAATGCCCTATTATCATATTTGTCACAAGACTCTTTGCTTAATCAACACAGTTTATGTGAAAAGACCCCAATGTTACTCTGAGCACATGAATCTATTAACAGAATGATATTAATGAGTCAAACACGAATTAATATCTATTAAACTTATCAGGAGCCCAAAACCTTCTTTTCGACTACTTGAAAAATATTCGTGCAAATAAGGCCACGGGTGTTGTGGCACATTCGAGTCAGGAGTTTCTTCTATCATTTTTACCTCTCAGAATGTTATACTTGCTGTTGAACTGATGCTGAACTGTATGTTTGTGTATTACCTGGTGGCACGGATATAATGGATCAACGGGCTGGAAGTGGCCTTAAGTTTTACATCTTTGTTTTAAGGGGTTGATCTGTGTTTACAAACAGTGCTTGATCACAATTTGATCAAGTTCACCTATAGACAGGGACCCTATAAGGATAAATTCAGGTCATATTTTTTTGCAACAGACGATGAACAGATATGATACTTCTTTGGTGCATGAGACTATGAGCCAGTCATAACCTGTGACACAGTGACTCACACTGACATAGTGAGTCATCTTTAACTCTTATGTGGAAGGATCTCAGCTCAGGAAGGAAATCTAAACACACCTCCCATCAGTGTTGGGTCCAAACCCTTCCAACGCAAAGTATCGCGAGACTCTATGGAATCTCGCGAGAGCCGCGTTATACACGTTGTGTGGGGGAAATCTCGCGAGATTTCGGTTGCACTTGGAAAGGAATCACCGAAAGATGGCGGCTCCGCCTGATGAGGGGAGTTTGGAGTCTCGCATCAGTAAGTCAAACACTTTTTGAACCCAACAGCTTTATAACGCACGAATGACACGTTATAAGACACGCTTGTGCTCATTGAATGCAGGGTTTTCTTGCTAGGAATCGCTTGGTTTCTCATTGCACAAGGCTTTACCAATGCCAAGACTTGAAGCTAGCTCGGTAGCCAACTAGCTTGGCAGTTTGTTTGCAAGCTAAGATGGACATGCTAGCGAACTAGCAAGTCTACTCACATGAATACGACTGTTTATTTCTTACAGGCGTTTTGGTGGACGTTAAAACACTTAATTAGACCTTAAACTAGATTGCTAACTTGTTTCTAAGATGACATTGTAATGAAAGACGTTTTGGTTTAGCTTGCTAAGCGCTGACACTTCCAGCGTAAGTTAATAGGGAGGGATCATTTCACATGACATATGCACGACTTAACCAGTGATCTAACTTAATCCTTTAACGAGTTTCAAAATAAAAACAACCCAAACCTGCACTGAATGAATACAAACCCGTGTTTCAGTAACCCTTCTTAAATATTAAAAACCCTTTCGAAGCAACTTCAGGATGAAAGTACGCTATTTGTTTACCAGTCGACATTAATCGGCGTTTCCTTGTAAGTGTGTGTATATACATGTACGTCAGTAAAACAAATAAACAAAAGCACACATTTGAGCACACCTTAATACTTCTTTTGGCCTCTTTCTATTCAGGGGAAAGTAGCTGATGTTTGCTCAGAAAGTAGGCAGAAGTCGCCGGACGACGTCACGCACTAGTTTGCATAGCCGATGCGTTAGGAAGAATTGTAGTATAAATACACCTTTTTTTGTCAAACCAAAGAAACTGCTTAGTAAAATTCAGTCAGATTTTGTTACATGCAGTTATGGTGAAGGGGTTGGTTGATGGCAACCGGTTCGAGCAGCGATTAGTGTTGGTTGGTTCATACACGATTTGTTCATATTGAACGAATGTGACTCAGAAGAACGATTAATTTGAAAGAGCGATTCGTTTGTTTTCTGCCGGACGCGCATGAGTAAAGCATCGCAAAATCTTTGTAGGCTGAGTACAGAAAACAGAATTGAGTAGTTCATCTCATGAGTCCTCTGGTCCGAGTCGTTCGTTCTTTTATCACGTGATTCCCATTCTACACAATGCAATATATAATTTTATTTTTTTTTTACGTTATTGTTACAATATTTATGGGAGTCACTTGACACAAGAACTGACAATAAAGACCAGATAGATGAGAGGTAAGTGACTCAATCCTTAGCTGCATTGTCATTATTGGAATTATAGTCAAAGGTCGATTATGTAGACATATTGGGGGATCCTCTTATTAATAATGTAACATTTTATTTCTGAACAAAGGAACGAAACAACTCTAAAAAGACATTAATTTCGATGACCGAGTTTCAAAGAACCAACACACTAAAATGATCCGATCTTCCCATCACTAGTAGCGATTGTTCTTTTGGAACAATGCCGACGAGTGAGTGATCATTTGGACCGAACCGAATGTGAGCTGAAGAGCCTTATTGAGTGCAGGACAGTCTGAATAAAATGA
This sequence comes from Silurus glanis, assembly GCA_014706435.1. Classification (NCBI taxonomy): domain Eukaryota; kingdom Metazoa; phylum Chordata; class Actinopteri; order Siluriformes; family Siluridae; genus Silurus; species Silurus glanis. The sequence continues at coordinate 3,036,285 of JAAIIK010000044.1, read as the reverse complement.
CAAAAAAAATCACTGTATTCATCACATGACTTTTTGGAGTAAAGCCAATGAATGGAGTCTGGACCTGATTTCTTTCTGGCCCTGATCGTTTACTCTTGTAGCCTGTCGATGTGATTTGTGTCAACAACCTTTCAGCCTGTTTCACTGACAACAATTGACAAAGAAATTAAGAATGCGCACCTGAAATACAAGAGCGGGTGTAGTAAATGTAAATGAAATGGACAACCTTCTCATGCACCTCCTAAAGTGCTATTCAAACATTGTCTAATCTGTGTACACAAATGGGCCACACGTTGTTGTTTGCACTGGGTGGGGGGGGGGGGTGTATGCTCTGCTGTTTGAAAGAGAGACTGCATGATCATGCTGTCACAAAGGATGTGTAAATGAATGATCACTTTTATGCCTATAAAGAGACCCTGTGCTATCAAGTGCAACATTTTTGTTTCCGTAAAGGCAGAGACGTTTGTGTGTTTACGTTCCTATGAAACATTTGAGCTTGCGATCTGATTTAACTGGGAAAAAGTTCAAGACATACAAAGCTTCGGAGATTAATGCTTTTGTTGATGTGGAATTATAGACAACACGACAAATCACATGTCGGTGCTTTACGCTCATCAAGAAATCCAGATTCTATCGATATGCACGAGATCGAGATGTCTCAACCATACACACACGTACACACACACCATTTTTACACAGTATTAGCAGGACCTGCAAAACCAACACAATGAAAATTCACTAGATGCGCCTTACAGAGGTAGATTTTGTTGACTCGAGTTACACACATTTAAAACTAAATTATTTGGAACGAGGTATATAAACCTTCATGCCTTTTACTTCACTCCAGCAGGTGATGATACGCAGTGGAAATAGGTTGCAATATGCAGAATGTGGCAAAACCGCAGCAAACACGAATTATTCACAAGGTTTAAACAAATACAGTCAGTCTTTTGTATGGCCTCCACGGGCCCTCTAAACAAGTGGTTTGTTTTTCTTGCATTTTAAATGATGCCTGCAGGATAGCAGAGTGAGTTTTCTGTACGCTTTTGACTTGCAGACAAAGCGACCAATCCTCTAAACAGAGGGACCGACTGGGACAGCATTAAAGCTTTTTGTGAGCAACTCAGCAATGAACCTGAAGGGTGAGTTCTACGTTAATTTGGTTCAAGAGCTTTGTAGCATTTTAAATGCTCACTGTAGAGACATTACACTGTGAAATATTTTCAATTTACAGCTTTTTTTGTTTTTATTTTTTATATATACTAAGGTAAGACCTTTCATGTGACTTTTCAAGCAGAATTGGGAGAATCCTTCTATACTCACAAAAGAAAATGTCTCCTTGCAGAGACGATTAGAGTCTTTATTCTTTATTAATATTTAAATCTGTTAAATATCATGCGTACGTATGAGTACATGGATAATCCATCGCACAAGTTCCTGCGAAACTGTTAACGAGAAACAAAAATCCGTTCGTATAAACCTATTGTCAGAGGTGCGGTTCATAATTTTTCCTTTGTTTCAAGAGTTGATCATGCTCTCAATTTTTAATCACTTCTCACTTTGATCCAGTTTTCTAATCTGGATTCCTATTTTGTACAGTCCACAGCTGGCCACCAGGCTTTTGGCCCACAAGATCCAGTCACCGCAAGAATGGGAAGCGATGCAGGCCCTCACGGTAAGATCTGGGGCAGTTACCTCTGAAGTTCAGCCCTGGAGTATTGTGTTTCCTCAACTGTTGCCTGTAGTGAGCGATACAGGTGTCTATATTATGATCGGAATAAATGTAATGCATGTTACATAATGATCATTTCAACAAGCAGCCGCACGTCCTGGAAATAGCATATCCAGAATGTTTCCTCGTGTAGTACAAAGATACGGGTTTCAAGATATTGCAAAGCAATATTTTCCCCAGCCTCTATTATAAATCTGAGAAGGAAGATTCAGGCTTTAAAGCTTCATATTGCATCCAAAATATCTTCTTCCTTTACTCATCCTCTCAGCAAGCTCTCAGGGATTAGTTTCTGCGATAATCCTACTAACAGTGAAACACAGTGGCGCTAATTAAAATTGAGATTCGAAGAAGACTAAGTCTAATGTGTGTGCGGTGATGTGTGAAGGTTCTGGAGACATGTATGAAGAACTGTGGGAAAAGGTTCCATAACGAAGTGGGGAAGTTCCGCTTTCTCAACGAGCTCATCAAGGTGGTTTCTCCAAAGGTGCGTCTAATCTTTTTTTTTGGTTTTGTGCGACTCCCAGTTGGTTTCTGGTCGTTCGGGTCTTTGGGATTTAAGCAATGTAGTGTATTTGGTGACTGGGTTAGGTGACGCCTGTATTTCCTAATGGTGTGTGCTCCGTTACAGTATTTGGGCTCTCGAGCTCCAGAACCGGTGAAGAAGAAAGTACTAGAAATGATGTTCAGTTGGACTGTTGGGTTTCCCGAAGAGGCCAAAATATCCGATGCCTATCAGATGCTAAAGAAACAAGGTAACCCAAGAAAGTCAACACATTTATAGAATTATCAGATGTTTTTTTTCTTTTTTTCTTCCAGGATCAGACTATTCAAGTGGTTATTTAAACAACATTAAAAAAAAAATCTTGTCAGTTTAAACTTGTGCTAGTGCAGTAATCCCCCATTTATCGCAGCGGTTACGTTCCAAGACCGGCCGCTATAAAAGGAAGAAACGCGATAAACGGATGCCACCCCAAAAATACTACAGTACTGTATTAACATTTTACTTAATTTAATAATGTGTAATTATATTTTTATTAATACATTTTATTACTTTAACTACATAAAAACAATTCCCTGTAAGTTTTTTGGTCTATGGTGCTATCGGGGAGAGACAGGGAAAATAAGCCAAACTCATTAGTTATGTGCCAAATGCAATTCCAGGCTAAACCGAGATTGGAACCGTGGTAAAGCGGGGGATTACTGTATTTCTTATAATCTCATCTTTTTTTATATATGAAACACATATATATATCCACACACTAGGGTTGTGGTTTATTGGTGGTTTTACTTTAAAGGCCAGAACGTATATCTAAAAAAAAAAATCTGTGTTATTTCTTTAATCATTGATTTTATATGATGATTGTATGTAAGTGCTACATGATGAGTCTATGGAGAGTCTCTATTTATTGTTAAAATACTCGCTTTGAAGAACCACATTCTGGAGCCAAACAAAGGAGAAATATAAACTTGTTTATGCGCTTATGTGCACTCGTTATTTTGTAACCTCCGAGAAATTGCTACTCCGACGGAGAGCTCGTAGCTGAAGTAGTAACTCACCGCTGTTGTATTGCTGAGGTGTGCTCTTTATAAAGAATTTCTAGATCTTTTGGGAGACCAAATAGGGAGAGGATTCTCAAACAATGAGCACAACACTTTACACTGTGCAAAAGGTTTTTCAGAATCCGAATACTTTATCGATCTCCTAGGGAAATTGTTTGGTTGCTCACAGTTAAAGATTAAAGTAAAATAGAAAAAAATAAATGTGAATAAATATACACAATGTTATATATTAAGTGGATAAAATATAAAAAAAAAAGACTACAATAGTAGTTATAAAAGTTATTGCACATGGAATTCATTATTCATTTTGAGGATTTAAAGACTTCAGTTAATTGAAAATTGAAAAAGTACCACTGTAATTTGTTAGTTACTGTCTAACCACAGCCCCAAATCATATTCAAGTTTTAGTGTGATTTAAAAAAAAAAAAAAAGAAAAGAAACAAAAAATGTTATTTCCTCATTTCTTGTACATTGAACTTGGAATAACCAGGCTTCTCCGAGATATTTCTACACGTTCAGCATTTGCTTTCACTTTTGACAAAATTTATATATATATATATATATATATATATATATATATATATATATATAAATATATAAAAAAAAAAGATCAGTTGACATTATAATATATAGCAAATAAGAGCAATGCAATGATGATTTTGCATTCTCTCAAGTCTGGATTTTAAAGACAAATTAAAAAAAGTAATTTTGCATTGGGTACATGTAGATGTACTGTGTGATCCTTTTTTTGTTTGTTTTAGATTCTCAATTTTAGACATATTTAATTTATTTATTTATTAAATACATTTTTTTATATGATTCTAAACAGATGGCTGCTGTGCATTTGTAATCCCCCCCCTTGACGCGAACACCACCAGGAAGTCCCATCTTATGTTTTGTCCGTTGCCGAGTGACACGAGTTCCTTGTTTCTCTTCCAGGTATTGTGAAACAGGACCCGGTGCTACCGGACGATAAGCCCCTCCCTCCTCCTCCACCCAGACCCAAGAATGCCATCTTTGAGGATGAAGAGAAGTCAAAGGTAAATAGTAAAGAACGTACAGCTCTGAGAAAGGACCAATCCCAGCCTTTCCTGCACCAATGTAACTAATGTCCTCATGCACATTAAGATAAGCTGAGTGGCAGATTAAAGCTGGAACTGAGCTCCACTGGGGGGCACATCTTCAGAAGCTTGGCTAGGCAAAGCGTCAAGTAAACGTCATAATTTAAAACAGAATAGAGCTGATACAAAGCGAGCTCTCTTTCCCTGACATTATAATGGCTTCGATCGGCCCAACATTGGGAATTTCGAGTTTGTCTAATTCACGTCATATGCAGTCAGTAAATCAGCTTCGGTCACGTGCATGCCGGTCCGCGTGCCAGGCTCTAATTTAAAAATCGTATGATAAAGCGCAGTCTAATTTACTATCACACCCACACACACCCATATATAAAACTGCTATTATCCTAAATATCCTTTTTTTTTTTTTTTTTTTTTTTTATTTGTTTTTTTTTGCTTTTACTAACGATATCAATGCACTTGATTTTATTTCAATTTACAGCTGTTTATAATACACGGTTTGAGGAATCTTCGTTCCCACATTCACATGCTTACAAATGATCTGTAATTGTTTTCCCCTCTGGAATTGTTTATGCACAGCTTGATGAATAAGGGCTGCTGAAGTATAAAGGCTGGGAGGAGGTTCAGGAACGGCATCATAAACAATCATTACTCAACAGTCTAAAACTTTGACACGAGCCAGCAAGGACTGCCCCGTGCCGGTTTTTCAAATCGACACCACCTCGCTGAACTAGCATTCTCTTCTGAAAACACCCATCTCAGATTATTCCTGCTCTCTCTTTCTCTTTTTTGTAGATGCTGTCACGCTTGCTCAACAGCACTCACCCGGAGGACCTGAGAGCGGCAAATAAACTTATTAAGGAAATGGTTCAGGAGGTGTGTGTGCTGTAGTTATGGCTCAGTTACTCGGTTGGTTTAGGCTTTGTGCTTTCTTGGGACCTCTGATGTTGTACAATCTAATGCCTAAATGAGTATTTTTTGTTTTTAATTGGAGGACAATAGCCAACATGCATGCTTGTCTGTTCACCAGCACCTACTGCTTCACTGCAGTAAAAAAACAAAACAGATCTTGTATTGCATTAATAAGTGTGTATGTTGTTAATAATGTTAAATACTCAGATTTTAGTATGTCAATTTTTAAATGTTAAATTGATAGTCATAGTCAAAAAGAAATCCCTGTCCACTATTGAACGCCTTTTCATATCCAATCTGTTTGCGGAAAGCTATTTGATTTTAACTTGCAGGATCAGAAGCGCATGGAGAAGGTTTCAAAGAGAGTGAACGCTATTCAGGAAGTGAACGAGAGTGTTAAGCTGCTGACACAGTTACTAGCCGATTACAGCAAAGACACCAGTTCGCACGACAACGAGGAGCTCATTAAGGTGCAAAAACGCATGCACACACTCAGTACTGGTGTTCACAATGGTGCAATAAAAACCTCACTTGGCCTTTCATTCCTGATTTAGTCATTCGTTGAGGCTGTGTTTGTTTCATAGTGCTGCTTCGATTGAAAGCTTTTGTTTCTTGTGTAGGATTTGTACCAGCGCTGTGAGAAAATGAGGCCCACGCTGTTCCGACTAGCCAGTGACACAGAAGACAATGATGAAGCTTTAGGTAAGAACCAGCTGTAAATCGAGGAAAATATTTCATTAGTGAGTCGAATGTATTTCCCCTGTAATTCAGACTTGGCTAATTTCCCAAATATCAGGCATCTCTACACTATAAAGCAGCTCACAGACATGTGAAGCAAACATGTTGTTCACCAATGGTCACAGTTAGCTAGTGTCTATCAGGTTGACTGGGGTGAGGCAGAGTATGCCATTCCTCACACCCAGAGACCATGGCAAATTTTGAATCTCCAGAAGGGAGAACTGTGCTTCTGTGAAATTCTCAGACATTAAGGTGAGGTTGAGTTGAAGTCATATCAACTGGTCTTCTATCTGGTTAGATTGAAATGCTTCATCACTCTGAAGAAGCTGCTCTGATGAGAAATTTTTCGATATGACCAGATAGAATTCCAGTTGACGTGACTCAACATCCAGACTAGCTAATGCTCTTAACAGGTAGTCAGGTATCTTTACTAGATCAAGTGAAATTACAAACCTACCGTTTATTGACCGTCTTGTGACGCTTCAATATCAGGCTGCCTCGATTAAACACATGCATCATATCATTTCCCTCTCTACTCTGTTCACGCATTCTTTAAAGGAGGAACACTGTTCTTCCAAAAGATATTCTCTCTTTTGGCGGTAGTGTGATGAAAGTAGTGGAAAGTGTAGTCAACTAGGCTGCTTCATAACCTCTTGTAGTTGATTATGTAGGAAGAGCTCTTGTGGCTGTAGACCACAGCTAATGATTTATTACTTTTGTATACTCATCAAATCATCTCCGACTCTGTGGATAGGAGAGAGGTAACGTGTATAACTCCATACTGAAAAAGTATGGAAATATCGTGCATATACTGCTGAGAGGTCAGATTCAATCCAAGTGATGTTTGAATGCCGGTTGTTATCTCTGTCTCTCTCTCTCTCTCTCTCTCTCTCTCTCTCTCTCTCTCTCTCTCTGAAGCGGAGATCCTGCAGGCCAATGACAGTCTTACGCAAGTGATTAACCTCTATAGGCAGCTTGTGAAAGGAGAGGAAGTGAATGGAGACAGCAGCACTATGCCTACACTTAAGGGTAAGTAACCGCACTGATCCAGACGCACATTAAAGTAAATATATTTCATAATACTGTTTACTCGTGTATAAATTTTAGTACTACTATGATAAATGCATAAATATTACAAAAATCCTAATTTGAATGTCTATGATTTAAGGATGTACGTGTACTAAAAGCCGATTTTTTTTTCTATTAAAACCCATATAAAATAATAAAATGTCATAAAAATACACTCAGTTTTTTCAGCTCTGTTTTACCGATATTGTATTTCGATCGGCAGGGAACAGCACGGCCCTGTTGGACCTCACTGGCCTGGACACGTCGCCCTCAGCTCACACTTTCCCAGAATTCCCCTTTCAGCCCACACCATCACATGAGCTGGGTATCAGCCTGCTGGATGATGAACTCATGTCCTTGGGTAAGGGCTGAGTCACTTTCCACATGTTATATACTTAAACGGATTGAAGATGCTGCTAACAGAGTAGTTCTATTAAAAAAAATAAGTAAACCAGTCTGTTTCTATAGCGTATGATCATGTTTAGGTCGACCGATACGGGTTTTTCTCTGGCCGATGCCGATATTTAGAAATCTGGACGTTATATGATTTTTATTATTTTTTTGGACGATTTTTTTTTTTTATTGAACAGTCTATCTGTAACCTAAACTACAGCTGGCTGAAGGCTCACTAACAATACAGTTCCATACATTTATTCTCATTCTCTCTCCAAATGCAGCATCATATTTAACTAATGAAATATATAAACGATATTAAGAACGAATGCTATTTTGGCCGTTCAGCTTCAGCACAAGAGAAAAAAAACAGAACGCGCTTGTTATAATTGTTGCTCTTGTCTTTGACAATTAGTAGACATGATTGAATAAAAGCTACACGAATGTTGATCGTGGCAGGTGTGAACAATGCTTGCTTTAGATATTTACAGACTACTGCCACCTGCTGGGATAAGAGAGTTATGGTCTCTCAAGCAAGCACAGAATGTACACGCTAGGTTCTGTGCGTCAGATGCGCTTGCCTAATAATCGTCCCATTAATGTAAACTATATAACGTAGCATATTTTTATGATGAGCTTTAACATGTTTAATATGCTATAGGTCTTAGTGATAACACTCCTAGTTCTACTCTGGCTTCCTCCCAGTCCGGGGATGCTTCCACATGGAACTCATTCCAGGTGAGAGAAAGAAATTGAGAAATTACTTTTTGGAGAGATAGAGTTGGCTTTTCTTTCTTTCCTTAATGAACTATAATCCTGCCTATGTATTTTAGGTTTCAGAAAGTGTAGACACACCCATTCCTTCAGTAACATCCACCGTGCTGCTGCCATCAGTTTCCAGCTCCCCGGCCCCTGTCAGCGCCCCCACCCCTGCCATCAAGTCCCTGGATGAGCTGGATGTGCTGGGGAAGGCCCTGCTACAGCAGTCGCTGCCCCCCGAGAACCTCCAAGTCAAATGGTGCATTACTAAAAAAAACTGTAGTGAAATGTAACCAGTAATAAGATGATGTGGGATCATGTTTATAATCCCCACCATTCATTTTTCTCATTATATTCATCATCAAAGTAAAGATTTTAAGCTGAAAATTGTCTTTTAATATTGAACGTAGCAGTATATGGAAAAAAGGTTTATATGTACATTGCTGTGAAGAAGTACTTGACTCCTTTCCATATATATATTGACATCTGTTTTCTCCATTAATAAATAAACAAATGCGAAAAAAAAAAATCCAAAATCCAAAAATACTTTTTCACAGCAATGTAGTTATGGGAGTTGATATACAGAATGTGAGATGACAGGAAGTAATCTTCATGCACGCTCTACAGGGACAAACTTCAGCCGCAGTCTAGGCCCACCCTGCGAGATCTCCAGAGCAAGACGAACGCGAACCCCGTGGCAAGCCCAAGTCCCATCCTAGCATTTTCCTCTGAGCCTGCTAATCTCCTAAACTCGCAGCACAACAACGAGGCTCCTGCACTGAGCATTGTCCCTGCTTCCACTCCTCAGGACGAGGTCTCTCTGGCGAATGTCACCGTGTCCCTGGAATCCATCAAACCTAGTAAGAAACGTGCACGTCTACCGTTTCAGCATCCTGCCGTGGTTTATGATTGTCTCTCTTGCTTACGCGTCGTCTCCCCTTTTTTTCTCTCAGGTAGCATGTTGCCGGTGACGATCTTCGACAAACACAGCTTGCGGGTCCTGATGCATTTTGCACGCGAGTGTCCTCCGTCTCGGCCCGACGTTTTGGTAGTCATCATCTCCATGCTGTCGTCCGCTCCCATGCCCGTCACAAACATCCGCTTCCAAGCCGCCGTCCCCAAGGTACATCGTCTCCGTGTAGCACTGATTTACTTGAAACCTACTTGTATACGTTTTCAGGTTCGCTCACGCTCCTGTCATTGTGTCATATACGTGTCTGTCTAGACGATGAGGGTGAAATTGCAGCCGCCTTCTGAATCGGACCTGCCCGCCTTCAACCCCATACTCCCACCTGCTGCGATTACACAAGTCCTCCTGCTGGCCAACCCTCAAAAGGTTTCACAAATTTTTAGCCCTGGTGTTCAAGATTTACTGTAGTGCACTAAATAGAGTAATACTCCAGTGTTTTTTATACGTTATTTCTTCAGATGACATATTTCTGACCCCCACATCATGTGTGTCTTTCACACCTGCAGGAAAAGGTCCGGTTGCGATACAAGCTGACATTCGATTTAGCCGACGAGTCCCACGATGAGAGCGGAGACATCGAACAGTTCCCACCTCCAGAGTCCTGGGGGAATCTTTAGGTGGACACAATGACTTCCTGCTGCTTTATCCCTCCGCTTGCCCAGTAGGAACAGCTCTCGCAAAATCCACGGTTCGGTTCCGATCCAAAGAAAATTGAGCCTCTCCTCAACTTCCGCGAATATTCCGAAGAAGTTACGTTGACGTTCCAAATCCGAAGCTAAACACCGGTAGAAATCTGATATGAAGCATGTCCGAACGTGAACGGCGAGCGGTAGAGGTTAGGCGAAGTGGCGGATTGTCTCATTTTATTATTTTCTCCCCCCCAAACTGGAGTCAGATTCAAATTTAAAAGGATCTGGAACCCTGTGCTGTCCTTTTCGTCCTGCTTTCCTTCTGTCTCACTGTCTTCGATTTGAAACGGTTTTAACCTCCATCTTCATCTTAACCCTTATCTTCCTCTGCTGCCTCTCTGGCTTTGTCCTGTTTCGTGAAAATGTTGATGCAATATTTGCTTTCCTGACAAAGGGGGGGCATGTATATGTGCTTGTCACTCATAAGTACTTCATCGTGCTGTCTGTAGTAGAGAGAACTCTCTGTGTGTGTGTGTGTGTGTGTGTGTGTGTGTGTGTGTGTGTGTGTGAGAGAGAGAGAGAGCACATATTTTATGATTCACAGAGCGGATCTGTGCGAGAGTTTGAATAATGGAAGTGGGTTTTGTTTCTAAGCTGTGACGCCGCTGACATCCTCGATGACAGAAATCCGATCTCTCCTTCTTTGCCTTCGGTCCGATGAGCTCCGTATCCTTGTCACCTCAAGAGAGGATGAGAGCGGTATTTGATTTCTCTCTGCACATCCGTGTCGATTTTTAAAACCAAAGTTGCACATCATTAATTAGCGTCAATTTATTCGTCAGATTGCGTGTCTCGTCTGGTGACCGACCGAATCCGATAGGAACAGGCCATTTTTTCGAGCCCATTTCCAAGCCTTTTGCTCAAAACTTGCGGACGTGGCGGTTTTTGGAACAGCAGATAATCTCGAATTAGGAAGAGCGTAAATTAAAGCCTCAAGTTTGTCTTTTTTTTTTTGTCCAGTCAGAAGCTGTTTGTGAATTCAGGATTTGTGCTTCGTTTCAAAAACCGCCTTCTACCTTCCATGAACGAGTTTTGAGCAAATCAGGGTGTGGTTGACTTTTATCAGTACGGGGAAAACGTATAAAAGGTTGAGGTAATCACGCACTACAGGTGCAGTCGGATCGAGATAAGGTTGGTCTGAAAAGGAGAAAATCTTGTGCAATTAATGAAAAATGTTTTGCCCTTTTCGGATTGAATTCATGTTGACATTGATGCTGGCGTCTTGTTTAAATTGACCGTATGTGCCTAATCTAATGTTTTACATTCATCCTGTATTTCTCTTTTCTTAAATGCTGTTCTGTACAAACATATTTGCATTTCTGTTTGTCTGTTTTGGTTCAGGAGTTTGGCAGTTGCTGTTAACACTGTTTGATGTAGGGGGTTTTTTTTGTTTGTTTTTTTGGATTTGATTCGAAATGCCGGCGTTGGTTTCGTTTTACATAGCAACAATGAAAAAACCTTTCTATTTATTTTGCCTTGAGTTTAATATTCCATCCGAAAAACAGTGCCCTCCCCCCTCCCCCTAAATACAGCACATATAGCGAAGGAGAAATCCTCGTGCCTCTGACCAATTGAAATGAAAGAGAATCATAAAAAGCTGAAGACATTTTCTGTTCGCAGATGTGGATTTGTCCGGTTGCGAAAAGGACAAGTCGAACCGCTGCAAGTGTAATGTCATGTTGCAGCCCACCCCGTCACGCTCCAAGGTTACGCCTTCAGCCTGAAGTCATACTCGCCCACCTGGTTCTGTTCCCGAGTCTGACTGTAAATAGTATACGTATTGCAATTATGTACATTTGCCAAAAAAAATGGAAAAACTACAGAGAACGAATAATAAATATGGAAGAGAGCAGAGAATGTAGTGCAAATATGTATTTAAGGGAAATAAAGTTATTCTTTTTCTTGGGGGTTTAAAAATGGATTTCTTTCCACGCATCAAGTTTACTGCTTAAAGCACAATCCCTGATTGTGGAGGACATTTAAAGTGTTCATGCTGTTCACACTTGCGTACACAAACCATGTACTTCAGTTAAACACTAGATAAAATATTACTCCAGAAGTATTTGCCCTCAAAGATACTTAGTATCCAAACTACTATGATTTATTTTGGCTAAAATGTTTCTTTTATCATTTGTCACGAAACTCTTTGCTTAATCAACTCAGCTAACGTGAAAAGACTCTGACTCAATAATATATTTCTATTAATATTTTGTTGTGCTGAGAGTAACAAACACTGATATCTATTAAAATTATGAGCCTAAAACCTTCTTTTCATCTACTTAAAATAAAATCACACAAATAAGGCCACAGGTGGTGTGGTGAGTTCCAGGCAAGAGTTTCTGCACACATTTATTACTCTCTAAATGTTCTGCTTGCTGTTGAACTGATGCTGAACTGTATGTTTTTGCTGCTTGTTTTTATCCACTTATAAATAGGAATGATTTTGCAAAATGTACAATATTTGACTTGGAAATGTTAAAGTTAGTCTCCCCAAGTGGAAATTAAAAGTAAAGACGTGAAAAGGCTACTTAAATACAGTCCAGGAAAATATTCCAGGACTTGTGATTGGAGCGAACCACAAAAACACAGTACCCCACACTCACACTTTGACTGGGAATGGTAGATGAAGGGAGTTAAACATTGTGCAAAAGTATTTCTTTATGTTGAAGCTCATAGCATGGAATCAGTAAAACTTCATGTACCTGACAATGTTTTGTTTTTTTCCCCCGGGGCAACCACCTTTATTAAAAAACAAAGTAGAAATAATCAAAACAGCATACAAACGTTTCCCTAGCTTAATCAACCTATGGTATTTCACTGGCATGTTCACAAAAATGGCTGCCATTAGAATGATGACTGTACTCTTATTAGACAAACACAAATAACATGCTGAAGCAAGCTGATGGAAGAAATGCATCTACATTAATGTAAAATAGTAGAAAGCAGTTTAAAAAAAAAAGGTTTCCAAAGGCTAAGGCTAGAAAAGCTAAAAATCATCAATAGGAAAGCAACCTGCAGAAGTACTAATTACGAGTAGCCTAATTCTGGAAAATGTTTAGTTTCTCGATGAACAGAAATTATAAATTGGTTCTAAGAAAACTAAGAAAAAAAAAATGTTCCTCAATTATACATGTTCCACAGCGTACAATAAGGTGAAGCGGACACTCTGGTTGATGATACAATCTGCATGGCCTTTACCTCCGTGTAAGCTGAATAACTGACCTACTCAGAACATGAAGCCGAAACACTTCTTCCAGACAGACAGACAATAAAGACAAACACTGAGCTGTGGAGTTTCCTTTACTCCGGCAGTGATTAACTACCACTACTAAATGCACATGACAATCTGGCTTCTCTTTTAAAGAAGTTTTACTTTCTCTGCTGCTGAGGAGGAGGAGGTGGAGGTCCAAACGAGTACGGCCCTGGACCCATAAACCCAATCATGGTCTGGGGTGGTGGAGGAGGAGCAAACTGCTGGGCCATCAGGGGCTGTGGACCCGGTCCGGTTCCTGACTGTGGTGGTGGGGGAGGACCCGGATTAAACGGGCCCTGTGGTGGTCCTGATTGGTTTGGTTGCCCTCCTCCTGAAACGCTATTACCGCCACCACCTGACTGGGACACTCCACCTGGCCTTGAGCTGTATCCTCCCCCTCCGCTGCTGTTGTAGCTCTGATACTGATCGCCCGAGCTGTAGCTATTCCGCCCATCCCGGCTGCGATCTCTGTATGAAGACGAGGAGGACGTTCTGTCGTCCCGGCTCGAGCGCCCGTCTCGGCTGTAGCTGCTGCTGCTCCGGCTGTCCTTGCTACTGCTGCTTCCACTTCCCCCGGCTGAGCGCAGGCGTCTATCGCACTCATCCTGGTACATCAGGTTGGGGTTGTTGGAGCTGGCGCCACGGTAACGCATTCTTCCCCCTAAGAGATGTCAGAACTTTGAATTAACTTAGTTTGACGATAGTTCGTATTTAGCATGGCTGTATTTGGACTTGGTTATCTCCACACTAAGTCCATTCATTTTGTACTCTGAATTAGGTCAAAGATAATAGCTTTTTTCAAGGCTCTATTGCGTTCTATTACTTGTAAAAGCACCAAGATGCATCGATCGTTCATAAAATTATGACCACCTGCCTGATAGTGCATTGGTCGCCTTTTGATGCCAAAACAGTTCTGACCCATCGAACATTAACAGCATTAACTACTTCAGCAATTTGAGCTACAGGAGCTCGTCTGTTGTATAGGACCACACGGACCAGCCTTCAATCCCCACGTGCATTAATAAGCCTTGGCTGCCCACGACCCTGTCGCCGGTTCACCACTGTTCCTTTCTTTGACCACTTCTGATAGATTCTGACCACTGCAGACCAGGAACAGAGCAGTTCTGGAGATGCTCTGATCCAGTCATCTAGACATCACAATTTGTCAAACTCGCTCAAAACCTTACGTTTGCCCATTTTTCCTGCTTCTAACATCAACTTCGAGGACAAATTGTTCACTTGCTGCCTAATAAATCCCACCCACTAACAGGTACCATGATGAAGAGGTAGTCAGTGTTATTCACTTCACAAGTCATAATGGTATGTCTAATCGTTCTCACCTCCTGACCCACGCCCAGAGTCGACCAGCTGCAAAAGTTTGGGATTGATGGCCTGCCGGGCCTCCTCCAGAACCCGGACCAGGTCACGAGCCTGCCGCAGGTTTCCGGGTGTAAAGAATGTGTAGGCTGTGCCTTTGTTGGTGCTGCGGGCGGTGCGCCCAATACGGTGAACGTAATCTTCGGAGGAGTTCGGGTAGTCGTAGTTAATGACGAACTTCACATCTTCCACATCTTTAAGTGTGTAATGGGCAAAGGATCGTGTGAAAGGAAAATTATCGGGAAGAAAAATAAAAAGTTAAAAACGACATAAGTACGAATATTCAAGCTACAGTTATAACCACATGGTGCAGTATTAGAGATTAACAATGGAATATCATAAAAAGTACAAGCTACAGGGACTTACCTGTTACCTGGAAAAGGGTGGCAATAGATTTATTAGATACTATAGACATACTTAACAACCGTCTTGTTTGCAGGAACTACAGCATAATAAAAAAAAAAAGCTCTACATTGTACGGACAAAATATAATTTACTCATATTTAAAAATGCTTTGTTTATCCTACACCTTAAAGTTAATGAGAATCATTATCATACAAGTATATGTTATGATAATAAATGGAAGCTTTTTCCATTTCTATGTGCAAATTAATAACCGACTTTAAAGCTCATTTTGAAACAAATGTAAAGGTCGATAACTGTTTTCAAAAGATCGGATTGGAAAGTCTGTTTCTCATTACAAAGGTAGAGGTGGCTCAGACAACACTGTTAGTAACCCTGTAGAGTACCATCTCCTTTTGGCTGAGGGCAGTTGTTGACAGCTTCGCACATGGGTAATGTCGTCTTAAAAATTGCCAAATAATCTCATAAACTCATGTTCAGGCCTGACCCCTTTACACCTGCTTGTTCTCACACTGCAAATATCAAGATTGTATCTGGACAGGGAGAAACTGTTTCTGGAGGCTGATGAATATTTTGGCTGGACGTCAAAACGAATCCTAACAGATGTGTTCAAAACTGAATACTGCATGATCGTGTTCCAAATTGATTCATGGAAGATGATCATAAGAAAACACACAAAAGACTTGGTATTTGAATGTTATGAGCTGATATATTATACATAGGTAAAGTTGATAACTTATTAGTGTAAGTGTGAATATATGTGGAGAAAATCCAATCAGGATACAATCCAGAACCCAGATGTGTGAAGTGAGCAAGTGTAAACAGGATTAAACTTTGTCTATTTAGAAAATAAGTGTATTACTGTGTAAAAATGTGAAAACAAAAAAAAATAAACTAAATAAAACTTACGATGAAAAATAGATAAGAGACACAGAAGTGACCAATTATGACTCTCGTACCAAAGCTGTCAGTATTGGGGGCATTCACAGATACTTACCCTATGTTAGGTTAGTCTTGACTGAGATCAGTCCCAGGTCCAGTGGAGAGGCCCGAGAGGAAGAGGTATATGTGGGCTCACGCGTTCGGCTGCCCCCCCTTCACCCTCGGCACGACACCAGCAACGCCTGGCGGGAGCAGAACCGGCTCCTCTCCAGTTCTCTCTCTCTCGCCGCGTTGCAGGGCCTCCACAAACCGGACCGGACCGGACTGGATCCAGCACTCAACTTTCTCTCTTTCTCTCCCTCTCTCTCTCTCTGCACCATTCTTTGTCCCTCTCGCCTCTCCTGGACCTAGCCCAGGTTAGACTTAACAGGTGCCTTATCCTAACATGTCCAAATAAAGGGCCATGGCATCATGTAATTTAATCAACTGGTTGTTTTTTGGGTCTCGGTTTTTAAAATGTAGCCAATTACTTTTATATTACTGTAAACGCTGAAAATTTGTGCTCCGATCAGGGATGGATTAAAAAGCCTAGGAGAGATGCCACAGTCCTGAAGACCCCCGGTTATAATGCTGCAGTCCAGAGCTAAGATTCTGCAGTCTTGAAGCGGAGGGCTGATGTACGTAAGTAGTTGAGGAGTGGGTTTATCCAGGTCAGGCTCTGTGCTAGCGCCTCACAGGGCTCTGCTTACATGGTAGATGGCAGCTGCTGTACCAATTTAGCACAGCCTGCCTGAGTTGCCATTTAGGGAGTTCAAAAAGCCTGAGGGGAGGAGAGAGAACAATGAAAGAATGAGATGTACTGTGGATCTGGCAACTCAACATAACCCACTTCCTCGTCTTCAAACCAGGTTTCATCACAAAAGAACAGACACAAATAAAACACCTGCTTCAAAGCTCACGCTTCTCAATAGGAAAGAGTCGAGAAGGCTTAAAAAAAAAAAAAAAAAAGTAATTGTTTGGACTTCCATTTCACAGGATATTTGGACACAGAGTGGTCAAGAAGGAGACTGGTATTAAGACCCAGGGAAGACCAAGGGAGCCCAACATCTCCCCCAGGTCCGTGTTAGGGTTAACAGTGAGCCAGCGAGCCCCGTTTATTTGAACGACGATATTCGTTTCCTTTTTTTTTTTTTTTTTTTAAACAGTAACAAGAAACAGACAATACGGCTTAATGTGTCTAAAACTACTGAAGGGTCCAGTAATCACCATCTTCCACAATGTTGTCGGACATCTGAAATTTACTGAGTGCCACTTCAAAAAATGACGAAAGAAAGAAGGAAAAATTTAGATTTTAAGTGACAACGACTGGAGAATAGGCAAAGTGAGAGAGAGAGAAAGACAAAGAGCGTGGGAGGAAAACAGAGAATTGTTCTTACTGACAAAAAGAGCACAGATAAAATAAATAAATAAATAACCATATTAGAGGCACAAAGGGGCCTTCAGAAATGTTCCTGAGGGGAAATTACCAGACAAAAGGAAGGTAAAGGGGTAAGGTTTTTATCTTGCATCTGAAAATAAAACCCCAGCAAAACATCACACAAATAAATCTCTATTATATAAATAATATAGGTATTTATGAGTATGTGTACGAGTGTGAGAGTGTGTGTGTGTGTGTGTGTGTGTAAATATCCGCATCTAATCAGTGCACATACCCAGCCCACGTGAGGCGACGTCAGTAGCGATAAGGATGGGAGCTTTACCACTGCGGAACTCTGAAACCAGAGGAGAGACAATAAGCTCATGCTGCCATGTTTTACATTACATGCCTACTCAGCCTTACATGCAATACATTTTAACTGGTTCCTTGTGTAAACAGAGCTTTTAGTCAATGTTTATACTACAAGAACCTTTTCACAGACTCATTTCTATTGGAAGTACATTATAATTACTGAGCCAAACAAAAACAATCTCATCTCAACCTATTTAAATGTTTGTACTGTTGTCTTGTTTTGATAAATACGGCCATTTTTACACAGCTCTAGGATGGCGTTGGATAATAAAATAGATGTTTAAAAAATTCCTTCACTTATTACCTGTAAGGACCCAATCTCTCTCTGGCTGACTTTTATCTCCGTGAATGCACATTGCTGGCCAGCTACACAAACAGGACACACAATGAACAGTTGGCATTGGTTTTTGTGTCTGTGGTTTTTAACCTTGTAACCAAATACCCCAATAAAAAAAAGCTCCCGTTCTCAAAGTTTTTGAGGCAAAAAGAGACAACTTTTTGGTCCAGGGAACATCAATATGGATTATATCATTCATAGATTTTACAGAATTAAAAAGATGTATATTATATATAACTAGCAACTGTTTCGCTTTGATAGAAGAATTAGAAAAATAGTAACATCATGATTGGTGCAATAACTGCTCATGTACCACTTTTGCCCTATTTTCCTGCTATAATCCTCACCCATCTCTCCTCATCCTGCGAGTCAGCTCATCACAGCGTTTCTTTGTCTCGACAAAAATGATGGTCTTGTTCTCCTTCTCTGCCATGATTTCCTCCATCAGCTGAATCAGCCTGTGAAAAATAAAATATGATGAAATTAGGTTAGACACTTCTCGCAGCACACGGGGTTGGGGTGGGGGTGTGGTTAGCATTCAGTCTATGTCCTCCTCAGTCTCAAGCACTTTCCTAAAGTGACACGTTGTCAGAAATTTGGCGTCCACGGCTAAAAAAACGGGACATTGAGTCTGCAATACAGTAGACAATACAGCGGCGTGTATATGAAGCAAAGCAAAAGCCATTGCAAGACCCCACTGACTTTTCTTGGGGATGTAAATCCTAACGAAAACCAGATCGAAAAGACACTCACTTATCCCATGTAAATTCATTCGTGTTTGGTTTGAAAACGAGCCTCTAATCGAATTCGATATAATGTCTCACTTGTTGTCTTTTTCGCTCTCCATGCAGACGTCCACAATCTGCAGGATATTGTGGTTGGCGCTGAGTTCCAGGGCTCCGATGTTGATTTGGATGTAGTCATGGAGGAAGTCCTCTGCTAGCTGACGCACCTCCTTAGGCCAAGTTGCGCTCCACATCAGTGTCTGCCTGTCTGGCTGTAAAAAGCAGTCAGAGGAAAAAAAAAAAA
>JAAIIK010000044.1:2996648-3015411 GCA_014706435.1 Silurus glanis | reverse complement strand
AGAGAGAGAGAGAGAGAGAGAGAGAGAGAGAGAGAGAGAGAGAGAGAACAAATATATAATAAAGAACATACAAGCTAGCAAGTTTGGATTTGATATAACTTGAGCACCTGCATTAAATGACCAGATGGAGGTTTATTTCTTGTTCTTTACGTTTGCAAGTGTGTTCATAGAGTTATACATACAAAACCATAATACTGGGTCGGAATTTGTCATACCTTCCAAAACGTAATAAGTAAAACGAGAGTCGAAGGTGATGCTTGTGAAATTTATTAACAGAAATATTTCGGGCACTTCACAAAAAAAGTGAATTGTTATAATGGCTTAAAGACGGGGGGGGGGACCAAGTGAGCAGAGGCAGAATGTACAAGACATTAAAGAACATGCAACTCAAATTACATCAGCAAGAACCGAAAAAAGGCACGACACAGAGTTCGGGGTTTAACGTGGCGACGTTCTGCTTCTGATGAGAGAATAACTGTACAGTCATCGTGAACCTGTGCATCGTTTCACAAAAAAGCGTCTCCCAAAATTAGGGCAGTTACACGCTGGATTTTAAACAAGAATGTTCAATATATATTTAAGATGGGATCAGGATACATCCAGCATTGTCTACTGCCTTTGTTCGAACTGCACTTGCTCCAGGTCAATATGTAGAAACACATACCTGACCTCCAACCACGTAAAAAAAACGTAAACACTCCATGCTGGAAAAGAGCCGAAGCTCAACTAAATGCTCAGAACTGCCATGTACATTAAACTTCATTAACATTACAACCCCAAGCACAATGATATTTATTAAATCAAAACTATGCAAACGTGCATAGGCAAACGAGATTAGCTTCTCATTGTGGCTCAGCAAACAAGATTTTTCACAAGATGTTCCAGATTTGTCCTCAGAGTTAGCTGTAACCAAATGATCTCCCCAAAACAGCAAACTGAGTAGCAGCAAAATTAGGAATCATTACGGCCAACGTGACTCAGCGCTAAAGTTCCTTCCATGAAATAAATATCAGGCCTTTGATAATCTGATAAAAAAGAAAAAAAAAGAAAGAAAAAAAAAAGCTCATTTAATCCGGGATGAAAGTAAATCGTTTGGGATGTAATGCAGCCACTCTATGGTGAAATTCGAAACATGAGTCGTCAACTTGAAGACTGAACTACACTGCCTTAAACCTACAGCATGACCTTTTTAAACTTAAACACTAACCATTTCAATCAGGTTTAAGGCCAGAGCCCAAAAATCATCGATTTTATATTCGCAATAAAAACATGAAGCCATTTGTACAGGGAGAAAAAAAAAAAAAAATAAAACCCAAAAAAAAACAAAAAAAACAAAAAAAAAAAAAACACAACACATAGTTCTTTCCACACAAACCCAGATCCTAATGGCAGCTCGTCAGATGATCAGTCTAGGTTGTTTGTCCTGAAATAATCCAGACAGCACAAACAGATGCAGGATAAGTCCCAAGTAACCAACCAATCATAACAAAAAAATAAATAAGAAATCTACAAACAACATGCTAAGTGAGTGCAGGAGGGAACTCTCTAGCAGTTCTCTCGCTCCCATGGTGCCAAGGCTGATACAAGCCATTGTAAAAAGCCCGGCTCAGTTCACGAAATAATCAGAGGGCCTGTGTGCGTCCCCCTGATACCAGGGTGTTTCACTCGGAGCAGTTCCCATCCTCGACTCCAGTGCCTTAAAAACCCATCTATATAAATCGCATGTGCTGAAGTCTGGCGTTAAGAACAAGCACAGACCTTCAGCCGATCCAAAGAAACTGATCAAGGTTAAAGAAAACAACCTTGGCTCTTGCCATCGTAAACCGCCGTGAAAATGCAGGAAGTGAACAGATTAAAAAACACTACGGCTTCTTCATCACATCACGTAGGAAATTATCTATGCACCATGTGCATATCGAATTTCACACACCCAAAAACTCAAGACAACTAATAAAGCGCAAGCTGCATACATGGCTAAAATGGAAATGGAGCTTCTACTTGACCTCCAACAGCAGAACCGCAGTAGTTTTGCGTGCGCCAACTCAACCTTCATTGTCGACATCAGCTGTTGAATGGCGCGTTTCTAAGCCAGAGAAGAGCTCCGTAAACACGACCTCGACTTTATCCTGCATGCGTGTCCCATACCTAGCTTAAACATCCAAAGCCAAACCTGCTCGTCATAATCTCAAATCGAAGTGAAACCAACTGCACTGGTAAGATGTTGAACAAAATGCCTTTCAAAAAATAAAAATAAAAGACGTGCACTAAAGTTCGGACCAAAAATCTACTCAAAATCTTAGAGGGGGGGGAAGGGAAAAAAAAAAAAAGGTTGATCTTCTACTCTAAAGAGTTCCGGAGTATACGAATAATTACAGGAATCCGACAAATACAAAGGAATTCGCATCACATTGTGTCAGAGATTATTACAAATAATCTAAAGCAATTTTCTCCTGTAATAACTTAATATTATTAAAAATCAGCCTGTGTATAAATAGGAGACGGCATCTCCTTTGTATTTGTTGTAGTGCGCACAAAGAGCAGGGTCGGCCTGAGCACGTCAAACGCGACTACGAATTTCGTTTGGTAAGAAACCATGATTCCCAAAACGGCACAGAATAAGAAGTAGTATTATTCTGAGAAGGACGGAAGGTGTGTTAGTTACAGCTAACTGGGAGGTACATCTCCATTCCATATAAATTCATGTTTCCTTTAACATATTCTAGATTCATGATTTTCAGTCGAACGTAAAACTTCAGAATACTGATATACTTAGGATTAATTTTTTTTTTTTTTTTATCCAACATGGAAAATATGAGATTGCAAACTAAACAAAGGCTGTAAATTTAGCCAACTAATGATGAGCAAGTGCGTTGAACATTTTAAGACAGAATGTGCAGAAGAAGCACAAGGAGAGACGTGAACCTTCAGACTGCTGTTAGTTAGATCAAATCCTTCAAGGTCACAGCTCTGCCGTGTTACATGTTTATTTTTTTACTGGCTGGTTATAAAGCTTTTTCATCAATTTTTTATTTTTTATTTTTTTTGGCATAAAATAAAATAAAATACTGTAACTTCAAAGAGTTTGATCTGATTAACAAGTATTTTTAGACTGATGGGGCTGGAGGGAAGGAAAAATTAGCTGCAAGTTTGATTTTATTCCGGGAGGTTCTCTTGCTTGGGCTTTCTGTAACTGACGATTTGAGGTTGGCAGGTTGTGAGGGCTTGGAAACCACAGCGTCTGGTGGATCGTTAGATTTTGTAGTCCCACTCTGACATTCACACTCTGTCCCACTCTTTTCACCACAATCAGTGGGAACTTCACCTACACTGGACGCAGACGTTTCCGCCGTCTCGTTCTCTTCATTTGTAGTCGCACAGCACTCTGTGGGCATCAGAGCTCCTTGAGGCTGGCCGTCATGGATGGGCTGATTCTCTTTGGACTGGCTGTGCGAATGCTCCTCGAAGCAGATGAGGTCTTTGTGCTGGAGCAGAACCGGGTCAGGATGTAGCTGAGGGGAAGGTAGGCAGGAGGGAACTGGCCCACACAGCAGGTCCACGGGAGAACCAGAGCTCAGACGCAGCAACTCTGCCTCGCCAGTACTGCCACCTGAGGCTGGAAAGACAAAATTAAAAAGTTACATTTCCTTTAAAACAGCTATATATCGTAAAGTTCTGACACAACAAATTGGCAGTTACTGCTGAGTAATCAATCATTGTTTTTTTTGACCTGTTGGGATCAGTCAGCACCAGTTTCTAAATAAAAGGCCTTTAATGAATCAGAGCACGAGTACAAATATAAGCAAGCAAACAAATAATCTCACAATCGCAACCACTATACTTACACAAAGTTAATAATATGCCTCTAAAAGGACTAACATGTTACTAACAATTAGCAGCAATACAGTATACCTACCAGCAATGGGTAAAGGGTGTTATAACGTTTTACCCCAGCACAAAATGTACCTTAATTGCACCTCATGTCATCTGCATTTCACAGGGTTTCTGCAGGTTTTACAAATGCAAGACTTTTTTTAAGACCTATATTGTGACATCTAAAATAAACACGTTATATTAGGCCTTAATCAAGCCCTAAATGAAATGTTTTCAAGCCAAGTATCGCTAAACATGCACCTCCCCATCACTGAAAAGAAAAATCTGTTTTCGTTTGTGGTACAGTCCAAAAGAGATTTGCACCAATAACAAAGCTTAATAGCTGTTGCCAAAAGACCTACCTAAAACTATTTAGGACCTAGAACAGTTACCTGCAGAAACTCTGATTTAAGCATCACTATGATCGCATGATCCTGAGCAAGATGCTGCTGCACACGTGTTCATCATCAGCTAACTACGATTTACTGATGCAGCACTTTCTAGTCTGTGTGCATGTGTATGTTTACCTGGGCTGTGTGTGCCAGCAGGGCTCTGGCTCTCACGGGCCTCCTCGGGTTGAGGGCTTTCTGTGTTGGCATGGCTGCTGCGGGCTGATGACGCACACGAATTAATGAAAGGCAGAAATAGCAGCAACACACTCAAATATCAAATCCAGGTGAACACTATTCTAGAGGAACAACTAAAAGTCAAGCATATGCTAGTAACTGACTGATAAGCCTTTCACTGTTGACATTCACTATACCATACCTGAGATTTTATGACCCTTTATGCCTTAATGCTTTTGCTTGTTAGATGCTTAAAGATTTTTCCCCTTCATCGAGCTGTCAGTAATCAATAAATCAAAAGCCTAGGCAACGTTTACAGAATCCTAAGTATGTTGCACCAGTAAGTCTTTAATGAGGCTTTCATACATGATGTTCTCTCACCTTTCATATCATTCCTTAGGACTATAATCTTCTTGTGTCCGTGGCCTTTTATCCAGACGACCTGTAGAGAGTAAAAAAGAAACAAATTCAAATCTCTATCAATATCATCCCCTACATGCACGATACAAAAAAAAAAAAAAAAAAAAAAAAAAAAAAAAAAATAAAAAATACGTTTCACATGCTACCAGAGAGAAAATAATTTCCCCATCAATACATGTTGATTCAATCTATTTATTAAACATATAGTAGTTTAAAAAGGGAGCATTTTATGAGAAAAAGATTGCTGTATAGAGTACTTGTGTCAATAAGGGAAACAGCAGCACAACCCAACCAATGCAGTTCAATACAAATCAGCTTTGTACCCAAACACCCTGGCCACCAGGCTGCTACTTGGATGTATAAGCTGTAATTGTATGTGTTAAATCTTGCATCATCAAAGCAGCAACCTTCTCAACCGCAAAAGTTAAATGAAAATGCTTAAACTTAAATACTTCAGCATTTTGAGAGAAATTGAAGGAAAACACTAAACAGGAAACCCAATGCCCTCCTTTCTTTTTGTTTCACCTGGAAAGTATTCAGCATTAAACATTCAGAGTTTCTAAAAATAGAAAGAGATATTTGAAAACTGACTTGTGGTATAGCGGCCAAGAGCTCTTCCAGAGTGCTGTATCCATAGTCACGAGGCTGAAACTCGCAGCCTGTGTATTTGCTGAAGGCACCCCAAAACTCGGTCAGGAAGATCTGGTTATAGTGATAAGTGTGCAGGAGGGCTCGAACCTTCCGAGCGAACTGGTACAGTCGAGTTAACCTTACTCTATCTTTGCCCTTATCACCCTCCTCCTCTGCCTCAAACAACTGCACAGGGAATGAACACATTAACAATTTCCTTTACTAGACATACACACTAATAAAGCACACAAAAAGAACAGCATACTTAACAGCGAAATTAAATTGACGATAGTTTTATATATTAACATGTTCGCACTCTTGTAGCTGGTCTTCCTTCACACACACACACACACACACACACGCACGCACCTCCACCAAATAAGGCAGGCTCTTGAGCAGCTCATTGAGTGAGACGAAGCCGTATTCACAGGGGTTGAGTTGCTGATCGTACATCGACTCGTATTGCTTCTGCAGCGCCTCCACTCCCAGCCAGTTGTGCTCATCAGGAAGTGACATCATTACAGCCAGCAACTGAGAGGTAAGTGCACGTAGTGATTTCCTGTTGATGAGCTGCACCTCTTTTTCTTCTGTTCCAACCACTACCTTTGTTTAGGTATAAAAAGGAAGTATACGATGAACTGGCCATATTAGCATGGAAAAAAAGTGATGCATGTTTAATATTCAACAAAACACTGCATATTAGAAGTTTAATTGTAATTTTCGCAAGTGAAGTCTCCAGTTTGCTCAAGTCAATAAGAACATGATTTTTTTGCTGAATTTTAGCAGCAATGTATTGTTAGGAAAGGAAAAGGTCTGGTTTAAAAACTAATACAGACCCATCCAGAGTTAGTGCTGCTAGGAAATACACTATATGGACAAAAGTATTGGGACACCTGGCAATTTTATAGGATGTCTCTGGATGCAGAAGCATTCAATTTCCTTTCATTTGAACTAAAAAGACCTAAACTTGTTCCAGCAGGACAATATGTCTGTGCACAAAGCCAGCTCCATGAAGCCAATGTTTCATAGTCCAGAGTGGAAGAATTCGAGTGGCCTACTAAAGAGCTCCGACCTTAATCCGACTGAACATCTTTGGAAGAATTGGAATGATGACTGCACCTCAGCCCTCCTCACCCTACACCCGTACCTGACTTTAACACCCTTGTGGCTGAATGATCTGAATGAAAAATCTCCACAAGCACACTACAGTATCTCATGAAACATCGTCCCAGAAGAGTGGAGGCTATTATAACAGCAAATGGGGAGTAAATGTGGAATGGGATGGTCAAAAAGCATATACATATCTCATGGTCAGGTGTCCACAAACCGTTGTATATATAATGTATTAACTAGTTGCCAACTTGCTTACCTTGACCACATGGCAGAGTTTGGTGAGCAGTGCAGGCAGCGTACTTGCATCGAAATCCTGCAGACGGAGGCCATAGCCGAAAGTCTTACTGTACTCAGCCAGCAGCTCGCTAACAGGTAGGGTGCAGTCTTTCTGAGCACGCAAGAGCTTTACCAGCTGAGCTGCCAGGGCCTTCACTCGCTCCACCTCAGTCAGAGCCAGCACCTTCTCCTCACCACATTCTAGCACCTGCGAAACCCAGAGGTCAGAAGTTAAACTAACGGCTGTATAAATGAGATGTTGGGTTGTAATAGCAGGTTGCTCAGCACTCACCTGAAGGACGTCAGGAATGGCTTCAAACAGCTCCACGAGCTTAGAGAACCCATAGTAGGTGAGCTTACACTGGCGGCCGAAGTGGTGGTGATAAGTCGGAATGAATTTGCTGAAGGGCATGCGGAAGTGTGGCTGGTGGCGCAGCAGATCCACTACCTCCTTTCCGAATTGTCTGGTGCGCTCCATTTCCTCCGCAGTCCGCTCTAAAAAACGAAACATTTCAAACGGTAACAATTTTGCGACAACAGTCTACGGCACAATCCATGTATGTATAAAAGGGACGTGATCCAGTTCCTGCAGAAGTCTAAAATATAAAAAAAAAAATAAGACAATCTTGTGCATCAATTCTTTTAAAATTGATCTAGAGGAGATAAGTAAGAACTCTCACCTCTCTTGGGTACAGATATGACCGTGTCAGAATCCTGCTGTGTGACGGTAATTGTCGTGTCAGGAATCTCAGTCAGCAGATCCATCAAGTCGCACATTCCATAGTCAACCACTCGCCAGTCCCTGGAGAAACACCTGACACCAGACATACACACATTTTTTATTAAGCAGGCAAATTAACTGGTCAAACATCTCATGTTCAAAACATTCCGATAAAATGAATTCTTTATTACAAAAACCTCTAGCAGTGGTACGAGCAAAAGTTGCCATTTTCTTAGCAACGTTTTACAAGCGACACAATTACATCAACATAACCTTACCTGCATGCATTAAATGATGATGAATTATGGAGTGGGAGTAACTACCATAATTGCAGAGCAGAATGGGGACAATACAAACAACAAAAGGTATATCTCAGTGTGTACGCTAATTACTACTAGAGAATTGTGCGTGTGACTGACCAGTGGTAGGCTTGCATGAAGTCCCTGATGATGACCTGCTTGCTCGCCTGAAATTTGAGCAGTTTGAGCAGGTCCTGCGTGAAACGCTTCACTTGCGCCCTGTGTGTGAGGGTCAGCAAGCGCTTTGAGCCCAGGCCCAGGATCTGCAGTAGAACAGACAATGCTTTCAGTCCAGGCAAACTTCATGTCTATTACAAATCCTATATACATGCTGCTTTGTTGTATTAAATTACCTGCCATTTATTATTTGCAATATAACTTTTTGGAAGAGCTAGCATTTTGCCCCCTCTGGTGTTACTTACTTAAATAATATTCTCGTATAAATCAGTAAAAAAAAAAAAAAAAAAAATTTAAAGTACATCAAAAACCATATCCACTAGAGCATTGCAAAATTCCAACCTGAAGCACATGTGGTACAGCCTCCAGCAGCTCCAGCAGTTTAGAGTAGCCATAATCAGAGACTCTACACTGTTTGGCAAAATGATGGTGGTAGGCAGGGATGAACTTCGTGATGGGCATCAGGCAGCAAGGTTGGTTTCTCATCAGGTCTACAATTTCTCGACTGAACTGGATCAGCTGTGGATTTCCTACTGGACTCTTACAGCGCTGCAGCCATGGGTCTGTTTAAAGCCATTTTAATAAAAAATAAAATATATAATATTTGCACAAAATAAAAAGCAAATTAAAATGTGTTGCCCAATATTCAAGGTTCCTATTTCTGTACACTGAACATGAAATATAAAAATAATTTACAATGAAAAACTGCAAGGATTTCTGTGACAGAAAGTGTGGCAAAATAAGACTTGACTTTATGCAAATTACTAGAAAACAAAGTGATAACGCCCAGCTGAGGGCATTGGTCAGAGTATATTTTTTCCAATGTGCTTTATGCCCCTCCCAAAAACATGTACTATTTAGAATGCATGACTCCAATCTGTAGGAGTGAAAAGGTGAAAAAATAAAACTAAAATAGAAACAAAAGGTCATCAGACAGAAGGTTCCCCAGCGCCACCTATGCTCTTGGAAAGCTGCATTAGAAGGTAAAAAGAGAAATGTGTTTGCTGTTTGTTCCCTAACCTATAACGTAATAAACAAAAATGTAATTTGAATGCTTTATAGATAGACTCCCGGAATCACTGCAAGCTGTATGTATGTGAAGTGGTTATTTGACGGCGCTGGGACAGGAGAGCCTGTGCACATACTCTTATAATCTTTCAGGTAACATTAAGTTACAGCATCAGTCTGTCATCCGGCAGATACTATTGTCATTCACCTAAACCCCCATCAGCAGTATCTTAAATGTCACTAAATGACAGTCATTTATTTCTCTTATTTCAAAGAGCAGATTTCCCGAAAGGTCACGGAGACCTTAGTGGACAATTCCGCTTCAATAGTAATTGAACACAATTCATACAAATGCTTCGCTCTCATGTCACTCATACATAGACGTGTACCTGCATTAGGTGGTGGGGGTTTGTTATGGATCCATTTGATGACCTTGAAGCCATTCTGTGCAGTTACAATAGTGATGCCTGGTATACAGGTAATGAGGTGCTCCAGTGGAACACTCTCCTCCAGCATGCCTTCTTCAGCCACCGTCAGCGGACTGAACTCTGATGCATAGCATTCTGGGAAACTGAGTTGAAAGTTTTTGTTATTAACACAAACTAAATGAGGTTCATTCTTCCCTCATTAGCAACAATACTAGACTTGAATAAAGGAAAGTGTGATACCTGAGCAAAGGAATGGTACCCTCATGAGACTGCAGTAGGCTGTGCACATGAGCAGACAGGGCTTTTACAGACACCACAACGAATGGGATCTTGTAGGTGTCAGGGTCATAGTCTGCCTCACTACACACACACACACACACAAAGAATACAATAAATGACAGAAAAATATGGCATACTACAATCCACATGCAGCACATACATACTTGTTTGCTTTTATCATCCCACCTAAAATCCTGCTGTGTGTAGTGACGTTTGCAGACAGGCTCGTGATACTCAAGCTCCTCAAACACCACAGGACTGCCGCTGGTAGAGGAGCCATCATGGGACTGGGAGGAGCCCAGCGGACTATGTCTGGCTAGGCTGCTGGAGAGAAGACACACCAAGCGTCCTCCACCCTGTTCGCGCACAGCAACTACCTCGGGCAATCTGTAAAGGTCGCTCGTCACCAGTTTGTGGCCAAACCTGCAGAGTTAAAACACACGCAGACCAACGAATGACAAACAAGAGGCAGTATGGGCAAAACATTTTGAAAGCTAAGACAAAACAATATGATCAATAAAAAACATTTGATCAATTATGCAGTCTGCTAGAAAACTGGAGAATGTTTGCAAAGCTTTTATTGGTTCACACTTTTTTTTTTTTTTTTTGCCTGCGCAGCATAAGGGTTACCTAGCAACAGAAACTGAAATGTTACAAGATTGAGGTCATTATGTTTAAATGTAAATGTTGAGTTGATGTAACAGTTCCACACTTCTCGATTTGTACTCTCATCTCATTAGTATTAGAGAAGTCCTTCCTGATATTTTTGCACAAGGTACTAAAATACAGAGGGACAAACAACTTTGGAATGGTTTAAAAATATATATTTTTAAATCTAGGTAACTGCTGAGAATTAATATATTGCTTTAAAATATTTAGAATACTTTTATAATTTCCTTGGTAGATTTTTGGGTAAGCCTTTGAACTCGATCTTAGGGGAAGCCAATAAATGTGGTATAATAGGACAGTCGTATAAGTGCCGCGAAACCCAAAACAATCGGAGTACACATGCGGTTTTAAATGACTCACTTTTTCTCATAAATCTCAGTGAATTTGAAGAGTGGAAGACAGTTAGCCGGAGAATCCTGAAGAATACTGATGATCTCGGAACTGTATGAAAGAGAAACAGGGAAATTATCTTCACCAACCTCCTGTGTCCTCACTCTAGAGAAACAGCTTTGTGTGTAAACCTGTCCCCTTGATGTTTGCCATGTGTCAGAGGTCAGTACCTGAGACTTGTGAGGGATTTGTTATTTGCGCCAGTGATGATGGAGACATGAATGCGCTTATTGCCGATCTTGTAGCGGTGAAGAACGCTGACGGCTCCTATAGCCTGCTGCAAAGAACTCATTTGTACTTTAGCTTTGAGCTGGTAGTCTGTGTGCGGACTAAGCTCAACATTTTTCACCTGAAAGAAAAATCATACAAATATATGGGGATAACAGAATGATTCGGTATTAATACTGAGTTGAATGCAAGATTGTTAAAACCTTTGAATAAATACTCAAAATGTATTTGCGATTATTAGTAGCAAGACGGCGATTGATTCACAGGTTCTCTCACCCTGCCATGCTTAGCGAAAGTGTCAAGGATGATCTGCTGAAGCTCCTTCCTGGACATCCTGTAGTCGAGGTTGGCTACCTGGATGTCTGCACCGTCTGAGAAGGGCTCAGGTTGAGAGTTGGGGCATGGGCTACGAGAGGGAACGCTAAGCGGGGATGAGCGATTGGACATACATGGAGATGCGCTTCTGAAAGAGATGCATGGCAGCACTGGTTACTGGCATGTGAATAAGGATATTGTGCTCATATTGGGCATGCTTATCTATAAAGCACAAACCTTGAGGACCAGGATCCATGGGAGAACATCAGCGGGCTGAAGGAAGAGTGCAGGTTGAGTTTGCTGAACGCTGATGGAGTGCTCACCTGGAACGGCTCGGCTGGGGAATCTGTAGTACCACGCAGGCTGCACGAGTCTCTCCTATGCACACAACAGCTCTTATGTCATCAGGTTTTTGTGCCAAAGCCATTACCTCAAAACACCAGACCACTTTACTTCAACAGAAGCACTTACACATTGCTTTATCCAAACTACGTTGTCATTTAAAAAACTATTACACTTATCGAATTTAATAACTAATCATTAGAATAGCAGATAATGAATGGTTTGAGCCACTTAATTTTGAAAAAAATACACCATATTGCTAAAAGATGTAGACAACTGAACTTTTCTGACATATATGCTTTTTCACGAAACTGTTACCACAAACCTGGAGGCACACAATTGTCTTTGGATGTGGCATAATAAAATTGTGTTCGCTTGCACTTAGAAACCCAAACCTGTTCCAGAATTGCGATGCTCCTGTGCAAAATGTGCTTCATGAAGAAATGGTTTGCATGGTTTGGAGAGGAAGAAATTAAGCGGCCTGCTTTTGAGCTCTGATCTCAACCCTACTAAACACCTTTAAGATCAATTGGAACCCTGACTGCACCCCAGACCTCTTCACCTCACCTACATCTGTACTTTCACCCTCATGGCTGAAGAACACAAATGTCCACAGGCACACTACAAAATCTAGCAACATGTTCCCAGAAGATTGGAGGGAATTATAAGAGCAAATTGAGACCAAATGTGGAATGTGATGCTTAAAAAAAAAAAAAAAAAAAAAAAAAAAAGCACATATACTTTTGACTAGGTGTCCACAAACTTTTGGCAATATAGTGCATGTTAAACATGCATATCATAAAATATTCTGAATTTCTTTGGTATTTTGGCCAAATGATCAATTCCAACAAACAAGCTGAAAACACAAACCAAATGCTGACTGAGTATAAACCTTACAACAGCTAAGGAAATTAACAGTGGATTGTATCCATGGCAACACTTTTTGCATTTGACTGAAATTTTTTCAAACAACTGTACAATATTAATGTCACAAAAACTCTTCCCTAACTCGTTAAAAAATAAATAAATAAATAAAAATACGCCTGCTGTTAAAGACCTTTATTATGGGTTTAGAATAAGAGCTTGTGCAAAATTCAGACGAGAAACACATTCTTCTAAAGAGAAACAGGAGGCGTACCTGCGGCCCCGTTGGAGGAGCTCTGCAGGGAAGGCTGGTTTAGCAGGCTGTAGATGAGAGGTGAGGCCATTGCTCTGAGGAGACGCAGATGCAGCACGGACTTTCTCCATTGGGAGACTTGTCCGGGGCTTAGACTCCATACCACTCGCATCCTGGGTTTAAGTAAGGCAATATATGAATGTTTCACAAATTGGTAACATCACTGATGGTGGAAAGGCAAGGGTAACTGCCACAGATCTAACCTGTTGCATGATAGTATAACTCCAAACCTTAATAACGAATAATAAAAAATACAAAAATTGCAACCAAATAAAAAAAAATAAATAAATAAAAATAAAATAAAATTATACAACACACTGGTGTTTAGAGATGATACTTGGCTGCAAAAAAAGCAAAACCAGAAATTGTGCGCCAGAAATTAAAGGCGCACTAATTAGCTGAAATGTTTTACTGGAGTCAGAATTTCCTGCAACAGTATGCACTGCAAAATGGATGTAACTACATAGTGCAGCAAAGAAAAAGCCTGGAAATTAATGCTTAGTAGAAAAGCAAATGGTATGCTATGATAATGCAAAGGAGAAAAAGCAGTTAAGACATATGAATCCATGCAAAACTATGACATGTTACATGAGCATGAATAAATCCTCCATGTTATGTTTTTTGCAGCAAGGTAACAGCAGGGAGAGAAGGATCTTCTGGGAGCTGAAGGTAGACAAGCGAAATTGGATTTATGAGCAGATGGGGAAATCAAGAATGGGCAAACCCTGGCACACTGTCTCGACATTCTCCAACAAACACGATCCTGATAACTAAGCTGATTATTGGAACGTGGCTTTCACTTGGAAATAAGGAGTCAAAATTGTGAAGAACATCTATCTATATCTAAGGAAATGTTTGGTTGTTGGAGAATCTTGGACACATGGGCACAGAGTTTTATTAAACTGGAAAGCAGGCTTGGTTTAAGCATCGTTATGGCTGAAGGGAGAATGGAGGGAGAAGGCACGGTTACACCGCTGACCTGGGAAAGAGACTTCAACACTGGGCTGCAGGAAGAAGCATGCCCAACTTTCCTAGGACTGTAGGGTCTTTCTGGAACATTCACCCCGGCGTCTCTGCCACTTTGGAAGGCCCGCAGTGCACGCCTGGGTCGACGTGGTGACCGCGGCTTCTCCACGGGAAGGAACAGAGCATTAGAAAAGGAGGAAGAGGCTGCAGGGCGCGACCGCTCCACAACCTCCTCCTGTAGCCCGTCAGGGGAAAATGACACAGTGATGCGGTTCCCTAGGACGTCCTCGTTCTCCATGCGCTTACAGGCGCGCTCGGCCGCCTCTGCGCTGGCAAATCGGAGCACAGCAGTGCCACCAGACACACCCAGCACTTTCCCACCACAGTTATTGGAAAGGCGCTGAAGCCTGCTACTGACGGACTTGGCATCGCGGTGCGTGGGGAGGTTGTGCACAAAGAGGAGGTTGAAACAGGGCTGGAGAAGCAAAGAAAGAGGGAGCACTCTGGGTTTTCTGGGACTGTTCCACTGGGGTAGTTACTGGTTTTGAGATGTATTAGGATTCATTTTTTTGTTTGATTACCTTTATCTACTCAAAGTATAAATTAAAATAAAGTGCAAATAATTGTACACAACCTACAGCCTGTAATTAATCCAATACATTGTCAGGAGCAGCACGTCATGGCTGTAGCTTGGGGCAAGGCTGTGCTCCTGTACAGAGGGCCATAGGTTTTAACAAAGGCCACAGTAGGCTAGAGTTCATAAAAACAGATTGTACCTCTAGTAACATCTGACCACCGAAGTAAAATTAAATGTACATGTTCTTAGAAATCATTTGCTGACTAAACATTCCTGCCCCAGGGTTAAATTAAAAAGATAAATACCTGTGATTTGATTAGCATCCTGGGGGGCAATTCGGAGACAAAGTCCTCAAATAGGACCTCAACGTGTGCGTGCTGCAGTAGAGCAGGTGAAGCTTGAGCCTTGTGCACCAGAATGACTCGGAAGCCATGGCGATGCCGCAGGTCACTCAGCTCACTGGCAAAGTTCACATCCGCTATGAATCAGAAGAGTAAGAATAAAAACTTTTTTTAATCAATTAAAAAATTAGTCAATTGTATTTGCAACTTATATGTAAATAGCAAGGACAATTCATTAATTAAGCCATGGTCACAGGTTTCTAGGAAAGCTGCGTTTGCCTATTATTACTACTTTCATATTTACAGTAAAGAAAAATATTTATGCAACTACTTTAGTTATTTGACAAATGAAATTTATATTTGTGTGTAGGAAGTCTAAAAGTCACACTAGATCAATAATGAGCATGTGATCACTATGGCAATGCATGTTTATAATAATACGGTTCATATAAGTTTATCGAACAAGTTAAACACAAAATGGAATGTCCTGAAAACGGGCTTTACTTGAAAATCCGAGGTACCAGATTTGAGTCCAGTCATTCATTTAATACAAAAAAAAAAAAAAAAAAAAAAAAAAAGGTACAAGAAAAATCTTTCCAATGAGCCTTAAACATGGCTGCCAACTCCAAATATTTTCTCACTGAATTCATTTATGTATAATGAATGTCATTTTAGTATTGTGGTACAGAAAAAAGTTCAGTTTTTGAAATATAAGGAGATTCAATTGCACACCGCCTTTTCAACATTTTCATACAGCAACAGAAGTCATATCAAGAAGAGAACATAAACAACAGGTCCTAATATGGACTAGCATTCTTCTAGTTTATGTTAGAAACTCACAAGAAACGACGATAACTGTGGCAGGAGCGGTGTGCGTTTCAGCAAAGCGTCTAAGACTCTGTCGGAGCTTGTCATCAGCAGCATTTTTGGCTGTGGCATTAATGTGAGCAACAGTGACCTGAAGGTTAGACCAAAAAAAATTATAATAAAAAATAATTTTTCATGAAACCTGACAACATGCAACACCTGAGCAGAGAGAGAGAGAGAGAGAGAGAGAGAGAGAGAGAGAGTGTGTGTGAGAGAGTAAGGTGGTACAATTTGCAATGGTGCAATATTTGTCCGGTTTCAGAGCTGCAAAAAAACAATTAATTCAGGTAGTGTCACAATAAAAGTTATTTTGGAATGACTAGTTTGTATTAAAATCAGAGCATCTTTAAATCTGATATTTAACATCACAGTTATGAATGAACCGGTGCATAGAATGGAAAAGCTTGTAAGACCAGTACGTATTAAATGTGAAAATATTAAGTAATAATTTCTAGTCATTTTGCTCATGTTATATTTTCTAAAGAAACAGCTTACAGGAATTCAATGGACAACATTCCATATAAATAAACGTATCGGTGACTATTGTAATCCGATAAAGAAAAGTCTATAGGAGAACAAACAGCTTTTACTTCATTACTACATTTATTAGAAGATAAAACATAGCACCAAAAAAACCCCAAGAAATGGATGTTGAATCTATCTGCTTTATAATCTGGAATATTATAATAGTGTGTATAATGGTCAATCACCTCTTCCATAAGATGCAAATGATTGGTGTTTTCTGGTACCTGGCAGTTATTGAGCTCCTGAATGACAGCCTTGTTC
Source organism: Silurus glanis (assembly GCA_014706435.1). Lineage (NCBI taxonomy): Eukaryota > Metazoa > Chordata > Actinopteri > Siluriformes > Siluridae > Silurus > Silurus glanis. The sequence goes on along the minus strand of JAAIIK010000044.1, from coordinate 2,998,966 downwards.
TCCTTGCTGATGTCGCACACGCAGATAAACTCGGCTTCGCGGTGTCCCTGGAAGAAACGCTCACGGAGTCTCTGGACCACTGTGGCAGCTGAACGCCCACTGGGCACGGCACAGTTCTCTATGTCCCAAAACACTCCCACTGGGGGAAAGGACTCCTGTCCACAACCATCACTCGACCCTAGCCCTTTACAACACAATTACAGCCACGACACAAGGAGTCCATTTCTGATTAACGGGGCATGCTGCTTGATAATGCACATGGGCACCTTCTGATGAATTTTAAAAATCATTAAAAAAAAAAAAAAAAAAGTCCATTAAAAGAAACAAACAAGATCCTTAAACTTCTATTCTGCATTTGAAAAAGAGCAATAAATAAAATAAGACTCATGGATCCACTCATTGTGTATAATCTCTGTCTAATACCTTACAGAATAATAAACGCATGTGTGTGTGTACTGACCACATTTCTGGTTGACTTTAGCCATTCCGATTGGGTGCAGAATGCCATCGTTGGAGGTTCCAGGAACTCTGCAGCCATTACACATAGATACAGAAGCAGAGCAGGGCTGAGGAGGGGGGATGTTCGGCCAAACTTTCTCGGAGTCGGCTGCACCCAAACACTGCGTGGGCTAAACAATTCACTCATATCAACACAAACAGCCCATCTGCAACTCTCAGTTGTGCAAAAGTAAACTTGCCCTTTATTTCATTCAAAATACGAGGTGGTATCAAAAGGTTTCAAAACTAATGGTGCTAAATGGTGAAATTCTAACCACCTGCGATTTCATTCATACAGCAAGTTGGAACAAACGTGAAATTCTGTATGAAACTGAGCAAATCTGCCACAGAGATATGCGACATGACGTACGCCGATGCTGCAAAGAGCGGAAAAACATCTCTGGATGACGATGAGAATTCAGGAAGGCTTTCGAAAAGCTCAACCCCCGAAAATGTCAAAAAACGTCGTGCATGATGATCGTCGGAGAACAATCCACAAGATCTCACTTCCACACCCACCCTACTCACCAGAGGTGGCTCCTGTGGCCCTCTTCCCGAAGATAAAGATCCAACCCAGAGACCGCCGTTTAGACACCGTCGCAAAGATCCAGCGCAAATCGCAGTAGGTGATTGACATGCTTCTAAAAGAAGACTGCCAGAACATATTCCAGAAGTGGCAGGAACGCTGTATTGCTGTGCGAGGGGACCATTCTAAAATGTGATGGTGTGTAAATGTAGATTAATAAAATACTTTCTTATAAAACAAAGCTGATCTTGAAACTTTTTAATACCACCTCATTTTTTTTATATTTTGGCTAGGAATATTCTCTCCGAGCTCTTTTATATAAAAAGGTTTACTCAAAAAAGCTACAATTATTATATTTATGCACAATGTGTGACTATACTGCAGGATAACACTTTCCATAATGCGAACCATGATGGAAAAAAAATATTAATCATAGCCACACTGTAACTGAAATAGAAAGCAGTTTGACGCTGCCCTCTAGTGCACACAATCATGTTATGTGCGAGTAGGAAGATGGATATCTATGCAATAGCTGCTGGTAAAAGACCAACCTTTCTTAAACACTGATGGCAGTAGTGTGCTCCCTGCTGACAGACTGTGTTGTGCTCGTGGTACAAAGGCTTAGTGCAGAGGTGAGTGGAAGAAGGTGATTCACTGAGTGAATTGTAGTGCTGCTCTGCCCGATGTTCTTCGCTACAGCGGCAGCACCCAGGTAAGGCCACGCAGGGCGAGCGGACAGGTGCGGATCCAGACACTTGTTTTGACTGCAGACACCCCACTGAGACAAAGGAACAAGTGTGATGGTGCGCGCAGCAGGACGGGTGCGTGTGAGCTGCCATGGGCTGAGACGTGGCTACTGAGGCCACCCGGAACCCAAAACTCTGCGGGGTCTGCAGCTGTGCAGGGGGAAAAGGTGCAGAAAGGCCACCACCAGTGCTAGCATTAGCATTGCTGCTAATGCTACAACCACCACCAAAACGGTCACCGAAACTGTGGGTCCTGGCTTCAAGCGAGCCAGAGTGCTGCTGGATGTGCAGGCTGCATTCACACTGAGAGCACAAGCTTACTTTAGGACTCCCGGGCTGCAACTGAGAAAGAGGCTGCTGGTGGGGTTGAGGGTCCGAAACGGGAAGCTGGCAGGGAGGGGGCGCAGACTGGGCGGCCAGAGCAAGTGGCTGCTGAGTGGCACTGTGGAGTGGAGGGGGAGGGACATCTTTCAGCTCCAACACTGGCTTACGGACTTCCATGTAATTGCTCTGGGGATTAAAAAAAAAAAAAAAAAATTTTTTATTGT
>JAAIIK010000044.1:2979092-2996248 GCA_014706435.1 Silurus glanis | reverse complement strand
GTTCCACTTCATGATTGTGTCCCACTTGTTGTTGATTCTTCACAAAAAATTACAGTTTTATATCTTTATGTTTGAAGCCTGAAATGTGGCAAAAGGTCGCAAAGTTCAAGGGGGCCGAATACTTTCGCAAGGCACTGTATCCATCTATCCATCCTCAGAGTGACGAGGACAGACAAGATTAGAAATTAGTTTATTAGGACAAGATTAGAAATTAGTTTATTAGAGGGACAGAGCATGTAGGACGTTTTGGAGACAAGGTGAGGGAGGTGAGATTGAGAAGGTTTGGACATGTGCAGAGGAGGGACATGGGGTATATCAGTAGGAGAATGCTGAGGATGGAGCAGGTTTTAAAGAGGAAAAGAGGAAGGAGGCTTATGGATGTGGTGAGGGAGGACATGCAGGTAGTTGTTTTGAAAGAGGCAGATGTAGAGGACAGGGGGATATGGAGACAGATGATCCGCTGTGGCGACCCCTAATAGGAGAAGCCGAAAGATGATGATGAAACAAATCGAATCAACCCATCAAAATCGAGTATAACCATGCTGTGAGACGTGTGAGAAGATTGTATAAGAGACAATGTGCAAGACAAACAGGCCATCCTGCAAAAGGCAGGTGTTGAATGAGCAGGTAAGCTCACCTGGTGTTGTGTAGACTGGGCAGTTTGCTGGAGGGAAGAGAAGCAGTCGGAGAGTTTCCAAAGCCTGTTGTCTGTGCTCCTGAGCCATGGGAAGGACCTTCCATTATAAATTTGCCTTTCCTTTCCCGAGCCTTCCATCATACCACCTTCCGAGACATCTCACCGATGTTTCACAACTCTTCTCTCTCATGCCTGCCTTGAAAAACAGAATTACAAAACTGTGTTAGAAGACATTCAGACTCAAAAACTAGACTCCACCAGACCCTAAATGGTAACTAGAAGCAGGGCGGAAGCCATTTATCCTCGTAATTAAACGACAAAGCGTTCTCATGTGCATTCATATTGATATGTTATGATTTTTAAAAAAGGAGCCTCGTTGTAACCCCTATTAGCTAGCGTTAAATAGTTCCGCGTTTGCAAAGTGAATTCAAGACAAAAACAGCTACATTTAACACCGTGTTTATAATAATACAACAATTTATATGTGAAATATATGGTGTTTGTGTGTGTAAGGTGTACGGGCCTGAGCACACAAACTGGTGTTGTGGTCTTTAGCTAGCAACAATAATAGCTAGCAATTAGCACGTCGGCGTAGACCAAGACATACATCTAAACCTCTACAATATCCTGCTATTCGGATAAATCTCATTTTATCAAAACATGTATTTTGTTTAAATGACATTTTTGCATGTCTTGAACACCTGCTGGAAAACATACCTTCCACCCATTCTCTCGCGCACAGCGCACCCCTGAAGATCATCGGTCCAGCCGCGTAGTAATAAAGGACGGTCTCCTTGGAAACGCTGCCGGAAACACGTCGGCGGCTGTCGCAAATCGTAAGACCTTCTTCGCGATGCGCGCGATAGTATTGGGTGGTCAAAAGTAAGTGGACACCACCACATGTGGGATTTTTTTTTTATCTACAAATTTATATAGAAACTGTAACTACAAAGTCAAAAACAGTTTGGTTTGGTCTTTATATGCTATAGTATTATTTCACTTTGTCCATGGCGAGGTTGTTGGTGCAAAATGAGCTTGACAGTATTTGAGATTTTATTTTTTATTTTTTTACACACAAGTTTCTCAAGAAAATAATGCCCAAAAAACCTGCTGTGTTTGGTCGTTCTGAAGACGATGGATCAGATATTGTCCAGGCAAGTAATAAATCAAATAACCGCTCTCGATGAGTAAAAAAAAGCATCTTAACACAGAGCATGTTGAACCTTAAGGTTGATGGGCATAATCAGGCAAAAGTAGGTATCTTAGATGATCATTGACACCCAAACAACCCTGTGTTAAAAGGCTACGTTGATGTAATATTGTGAGAATTTGTGCATAGATCATATGAAATGATTTTGAGCCAATTTATTTGTATGCTTGTGTTTTGCGTTAAGAACAAAATCTTTTAGCGGTTTTATGAATATATAAAATACATTTATGAGTTGAGATTATGTATTTATTTTGTGCAAATAAGGAATAATTACATTAACAGAGAAAGAAAACACCCATGCACAGGCAAAAGAAAAGGCATCCCAGGGTTTGAAAATCCCACACCTACTCTACAGCCTGGATTCAATCAGAAGAGACATTAAATACTACCATTGTACCAATATATTTTGTATGTTTGGTCTTTTTCTCTTTTTAGAAATACTGGGCATTTCTGTGTATTCATGATCATGATTTCTTTCTTTGTTTTTTTGTTTTTTTTAGAAACTGAAAGTCATAATTCTGATTGAAACAAAGCCTATAAAACTAAAACACACCCATAAATGGTTAAATAGATGCACATGGTTAAAAAAAGAAAAAAAAAAGGACATCTGTATGGAAAACATCAGTTTAACAAAAAAAAAAAAAAAAAATTGTAGTTAAGACTAACTCTAATTCATATGATTTGTAAAAGATTTGATTAATACGTGTTACCTAAAAGTGCAGATCCTAAGTAACGGAATCATAAACTGTTTCCACAACAGACGTCTTACACACTAACCCGGTACATACTACTTCCAACATAGTGGTGAAAACTTACGAGTTGCCAGTGAATTCATAACTAGACTAGTACAGCTGGCAAACTATATACTGAGAGTTTCCTGTTTATTAGATATACCAGTCGAAACGAATAGAATGGCAACTCTAGAGTGTCCTGGCTGACAATGAATTCCCCCATGTGTTGTTTTACATTATGAGTACAGTAGCATTTTACAGTGCCACAACAATGGCACGAAACGATCACAAGTTCATTGTGTGCTGTGACATACAGTGATACAACAAGTACAACCATAAAATTAAAGGGAGATTAGACAAGTAGCAAAAACTCTATAGTCTGGTGTCAGGGTCGAATGTGTACAAAATCACATGTTGGGTTGACTGTCTGCACTGTAACACATGTATATAGCACACACTTGTTTTTGAGGGGAAAGAAGAAAGAAAAAAAAGATTTTTTTTTTTTTTTTTGCAAATACAAAGAATGTAAGCATACACATCTTTTTAATATACAGTTCTACAGGATCTTTCACTTGACGTTATACCTTGCTAAAATATACAAATATTGTACTGTACAATACATACTTTGTAACGGAGTTAGAAATATGAGGCTCCATCATTGAGGCAGGGGCCGGGGAAAGGAAAAAAAAAAAAAACAAAGCAAAAAAAAAAAAAAAAAGAAAAGAAGAAAGAAAAAAAAAAAAAAAAAAAAAAAGGGGGGGGGGGGGGTGTCCCGGTTAAACCTTCACACACACGTTACCCACCAATACTCCAAATGTCAAGACGTATTTATTGTGCTTCTTTAGTTTCGCAATGGAGAATCTTTTATCGTGTATTTAATTAAAAGTGGCATCCAACAGATGGCAAGTCGGAGCCTAAACATCATTGCTCACATGGATTCTAAGTCAAGCTGTACTATTTGATTTCATGCAGATGTGGTATTAAGCCTACTGCAGAGCCCAGTCTCCATGAAACCATGAGTCTGCCATGCGCCGCAGGTCAAATCAAAAACCCTCAGTGAAAAGTATCTCCTACTGAAAAACTGGTGTCCTTTTGCTAGGTTTAAGAGGTTTCAAATTTCAACCACTAACGGTATGATAATAAAAAAAAAGGCATCAGCAGTCTATACAACAGTCTATAATAATACGTTAGTACACAATTTGTTGCTAGTTTGTTTGGTCACTGTTACTGCGTCGCAAATATGCTGTGTTTATTTTAGAGAACATGCACAAGCGATGCACCGAATGACCACAGGATATGCGCAGTAGCCATCTTGTACAGTGAGTATAGATCAGCCTTTTGCTAAAGTCTAGCACGATACTAAAGAAGCCCACACCAGGTGACATTTGGGGTAAAGGGGATTCGATGTTCAAATGTTTTTGCTGAATCATTCCTTTGAGCAGACTGTAACAGCGAACATTGCAGGCTGCTCTCAATCTGTGCTTAACCGTAAAATAAGTATACAAAAAAAAAAAAAAAAAAAAACCCAAAAGATCTGGAATGACTTGGGGGTTGGATCACTAACTAAGCCATCCAAGAAACCTGTCACATGCGGGGGACGGGGGGGAGGGGGGTGTCTAAAGCATTTTTGTTAAAAAATAGAATTAACTACCCAATGCTTGGATTTTATTTAAGAGGAAATGTCACAGGCCAGGAAAATGTCCTCTCTGTTACTATCTGGGCATAAAAACAAATCTCGTTGCTAACAGCCGAAATATATTTATGAACCTTACTCTCCGGTTGACTATGGAATTATTCGTCGAACATGGCAGAAAACTCGATGGGATTAGCTGTCAGATTGGCCACAAGCAAGAAAAGCAAAAATAAAACACACCCCCTGAATAAACAGAGACCTCAAAACCTGGCCCTAACGCTCCAAGAAGCCATTTCATGCTCTCTCGCCATTATGGATCCTCTGGTGCCTCTTGAGCTCACCGGATCTGAAGAAGTTCTTGCCGCACTGGGCACAATGAAAGGGCCTTTCGCCCGTGTGGATGCTCTGGTGACCCTTCAGTCGTTCCAGACGTGAGAAGCTCTTGTCGCACTGGTTGCAGTGGTACGGTTTTTCACCGGTGTGAATCCGCCGGTGCTCTTTTAGGTGACCCGATTCGGAGAAGCTCTTCCCGCACTGGTAGCACTGGTACGGCCTCTCTCCAGTGTGTGTCCGATGGTGGCGCTTCAGGTCTCCAGATCTAAAGAAGCTCTTCTCGCACAGCGTGCAGCGGTGAGGCCGCTCTCCCGTGTGGATGCGCTGGTGGCCCCGCAAGTGACCGGAATCGGAGAAGGTCTTATCGCACTGCGGGCACTTGTATGGCCGCTCGCCGCTGTGGATGCGGAGATGCCTCTTGAGATCACCTGATCTGTAGAAGCGCTTGGCACATTGCGGGCACTGGTAAGGCCGCTCGCCCGTGTGCATCCTCTCGTGTTGCTTGAGGTGACCAGAGTCAGAGAAATTCTTGCCGCACTGGAGGCAGTGGTACGGTCGCTCACCCGTGTGGATCCTTTCGTGCCTTTTGAGGTCGCCTGACGTGGGGAAGTTCTTACCGCACTGGAAGCAAGGAAACGGCCTCTCTCCGCTGTGGATTCGCTGGTGGCGCTTAATGTCGCTAATTCTGAAATACTTCCCGCAGTCCTGACAGTGATACGGCCGTTCGGCTGAAGGCTGGCTGCTCGGTTTGGGCGGTGGGCTACTGAGAGGAGTGTTTAGAGGGGAAGTGAGAGACGCCGTGAGTGAGGTACTTAGAGTGGTAGTGAGAGGGAGGGTTTTCGGATTTGCTCCGCCGCAGCACGCCGTGAGACACTCGCCTGTTTGCTGCTGAAGATGCTGAGCTATAAAAGACAACAGAAGAAACAGTTCACAATTAAAGGGCGGAGCATATGCTGTATGTGTGCCCTGCACAACTTAAAATAACTTTTTTTTTTTTTTACAACTTTTTCATATCGTCATCAAAAAATCAAAAGCCAAACCATCGAGGACTCAGAGACCATCTCTACATGAAAACATTATTACCCTTTAGGGTAGTTTTGGGTGAACTCTTTGGGGCCAAATGTGTCACAAATATGGTCTCAAATGGAGCATTAACAGATTAGTCATTTTATTGCTGTAGTTAAATTTATTGCACATTTGTACAGCAATAAGGAAAAACCTGAGCAAGTGTTATTTAGGTTGAAATCACCTTAAGGTCCTAAAAACATTTCTTCCCAGTGTTGAAAGTATATAAAGCAATATTAATGATGGGTTGAATAAATAGTCATTGTTCTAATGTGGAGGGCAACCTGGAGCCACTTGTGAGGAAAAAGCTGTCTTCAGAAACACTTAATATGTAATGCAGTGCTAAAAAGCTTTAAGCACCAAGGCATGAGTAGCCACGACACACTAGCCCTATTCATTCATTTCATGCATTTATTTATAGCTTTATTTTTATAATGAAACAATATCTGAAATTATATAATATTAGTAATTGAATAAGGATCAATTTGTTCCCACTGCCTTGAGATTTTGGGATTTATTTAAAAAAAAAAGTGACAAATCTGGCTAACTATTTGAGCTTCAGCTGCTAACAGACGGGTTTGGAGAGCAGGATCCCTCGAACCACCATCAGCCTGACTATGTCTAATCACTGATAACCATTGTTCACAACAAACAACTGCTGATCACCACTATTTTATGACTGATCAACGATCGCCATTGATCCCAACTACCAATCACTGATCACGGTTTCTCCCACACATGCACTTTTCCCATCGTTAGAAAATCTCTTCTTGGATATTCACATGTAACAAAAGCAAGTAACCTTTTCCTTCATGGCTGCCCTCTGCCACTGCTTCTTTTTGGCCTTCTTCCTAACAGAAAACATTTTGTAAATGCAGAAATATTTTGCAAAAAACCCACAAGGGTCTCCAACCACCGGGCCGTGAACGGATACCAGACCATAGGTCATTTGTTACTGGGCCGCACAGTAGGAATAAAACGTTTAATGTTCATTTTATTGGCTTTCGCACTCTGCAGGGTGTTTTATTTTCAAAAATGACCTCTTCCCCCTGTGTGAATTTCTTGCACTTATTTCAATCACAGTTTTAATGCATTTATAAATTAAGCTCACACAGATTCTGCATTGTACTGATGTGAGTTTATAAATATAATATAATTATTAACTTAAATACACACACAAACTAGTGATATGATATGAACCTTATTCTGTTTAGTTACGCATGGGTGCCACCACCACCCCCACCCCTGGTCAATGGGAAAAACTGGTCTATGGTGCAAGAAAGGTTGGGGACCGTTGCTCTATCATAACTTTGAACGACTTAAAAGTAAGATCTGAGTCATTTTAAATAGTTTCAGGATTCACTTGATTCCCTTTCCCAACTTGAGTTGCGGCATTTCCGAGATGTGCGCGAGGTCACGTAGCACAACTGTCTGTGCTCGTTGGCTGCAAAATAGCCATAATGCCAACAATCAAATTCGATCTAGTGCAATTCATTGATAAATACACCTGCACAGAACTCCATTACATTTAGCAGAAAATAAAAGAATTAAAAAACGACAAATTTATAAAAAGTAGTTATCTTCCCTTAAAAAAACAAAAAACAAAGTTGAAATCTCTAAAAGCAACAAAAATTATTCAAACCAATTGACAACGGCTTCAAAATTCATAGAAACTGGCTGGAATAATCTCAAATCAATGGGGAAAAAACCCATCTGAAATAGCCTCTAAAAAAACAAATAAAACTACAAATATTAATGAAAACAGTTAAAATTGTCTCTTAAAATGACAAAAATTGGTACAAAAAAAACAAAAACAGTTTAAAAGTCTAAAGTCTCTAAAAACAAATAAAACAAAAAAAAAAAAGGGTAAAAACGGTAGAAACAGCCTCTAAAAACGAATAAAATGACAGGTGAATAAAAACTAGCTAAAATTGTCAAAAAAAGAAACAAAAAAAATAAATGGTTGAAAAACAACAAAAATAAAATAAAAAAAAAAGTGTCAATAAAAGTGGAAGTGTCTCTAAAAACGACAAAAGAAAATCGTAAAAGCTAGTTAGATTGTTTACAACAATAAAAATACACAAAAAAAACCGGTTGAAAGTCTCTATAAACGACAAAAATCTAATGAAATGTGTATAAAAAAATTCGCTCCAGTTTAACGCAGATAGATTTGAGTTAGAATTAAGTTAGATTGAGGAAACGTGGGCGGTGTACAGCATGTACGGAAGCTTCGGATCAAATGATTTGGATCTTCTGGATCTCCGGTCGATCACGTCCCAGGCTCGTGGAGAAAAGATGATATGGTTTCAAGGTTCTCCAATTGCACGAGAAAAGTTTGTAACCCTGATTTAATAAATGCATCTTGTTCTAAATCTGTTTTCCTTTTGGTTTCTAAAACCCAGTGTGCTTTCATGCAGTTCAGTGTGAAAGCCGTGCAGAAAACTAACCCCCCCCCCGGATCGTTGAACTCGAAGCGACTCACCGAAATGGAAGAAATCCTCCACACTCTCGTCTTCCTCTTTGACTTTCACGCCGTGGCCCAGGGGCCGGCCGTAGTGCTGAAACGGCCCAGCACCGCGCAGTCCTGCTGTGGGCAGAAATTTAGTGCTAGAGGAGAGAGCCTGGTTCAGTTTGTTCCCGTAGTCCTAAAAACAAGAGGTGGGAATCATCATTGCTCTAAACCGCGTTAGCCAGTGCTGTGGGGGGAATGAGGCGGAGGAGGAAGGCTAACTCTCCTGCTAACGACGCGGGCTACACAAAAACGGACATTTTGTGCAGCTGCGCGGATTTATTTCTATTTCTGGGGCACCACCGCGTACACAAATGCAAACTCGTTTTTTTCACTATCATTCGACTAACTTTTTGTCTCGCAAACCCGACTTTACCTCTCTATCCACATATTATCCGTTCAACCAAATCTAACATTTACGTGAGAAGCCTTTTTTTCCCCCTCTATCCAACTCCCTCTCCCAATCGTATTCCGAACTAGTTCCGCCTCCAAAGCTTGGTTGATCCGCAATTCATGAGAACAAACCACCCTTTCATTGGTGGATCGACCCTCACGAGGATCTCCTGACCAATCACAGAGCAACAGCCCAAACCTGGTTAGCCAATCCCGTCACACGAGGCGGGACTTACTCGCAATTCGGGTGGGAGAAAGGAAAAAAAAAAAAGGGAGCTGTACAATCGACGCTAGCTAAGATGGCTAGCTCTGCAGAGCGAGCGCTAACTCGACACGCGATTGCGTTTCAGCTAAGGCGCTATAATCGCAGAAAAGCATGCTGCGGGATCGCTCAGGCAGTCACAAAACGTGTTCGCTTACCATATCCACCCTACTCGTCCATTTGTTTAAGTTATCGACGAAATTCATCGGTTACCAGGCGAAGAGGCAGAAATTTGAGATGCACCGGAACTCGGTTGTGTTTACTAAGACAGCGCCCATGGAAAGCAAATGCAATACTACCCCTGCTGGTGCGGAGGCGAAACTACACCCGAGCGTCCCCAATCGTTTTTTTGTGTCACGGGCAATCACGTGATCCCTATTATATTACTATTATACAGTGGCGGGCTGTGCAATTCAAACCGAGGCCTTCAGTAGTGTCCCACCTAAATCAACCCACCACTCAATACCGTCATTACGACGGCACAGTCTTAAAAACCATCAATATTGTAAAGAAACGCAGTATGACAGCGCTGCGTCACAGACAGGTATCCCCTGAATGAGAATGAATGCCATTACTAAAGCAAGAAACCCAATGAACCCAATTCAACAAGTCTCCTTTTACTGCAGCCACATCTGCACCATCCCCTTTCATCGTTTGTAGCAGAAGCATCAATATTAACCTCATAAAATGACCCCAGATAATAGTCTGAAATAGATAAATTATGAATAAATCACTTCATGGCATTAGCATGAAGTGCTAATATTTGCACATGTGCCAATTCTCTGAGGAGAAACTTCACACAAACACTGTTACCTGAAATCTTGTAAAAAAAAAAAAAAAAAAAAAGGAAGGTAATACCTCAGTGTTTAAGACGTTGGACTTCTGTTCAGAAGGTTGTGAGTTCAGGTCTCCTTACCACCAAGCTCCCACTGCTGGGCCTTAGAGAAAGGTCCTAAATCTTCACCTGTTAAGTTGTATTTAATGATTTAATTACCCAGTTTAATGAATAACACATTTTAAAGTTATACATTATGAACAGAAGCTCCATATTAGAACTAAGGAAACATCAAATACGTATATGACACAATACACACTCTCAGCATTCGGTTAGTTAGTTTTCCCCAGAGATGGCAAAAGTAAACACATCCTTCACTCAAGTAGAAATACAGATACTCAAGTTTTAAAAGACGCTGGTTAACGTTGAAGTACTGACTACACTTTTTTACTCAAGTTGAAGTAAAGAAGTTTGGGCTCTGACATGTATTTAAGTAAAAAGTAATCATTACTACTACCTGTTTTAGTGTCATGCTGGTAACTGGACCCCACATCATATTAATATATTAATACAAAAGAATTTCAAATTTTGTTACCCAATGAATGTATCCAGGCTGAACAACTACCATATAGAACACATATAGAAGTTCAGAATGCGGCAGCCAGAGTTCACACAAGGTCGAGGAAATATGATCATATAACCCTAATCTTATCGTCCCTACACTGGCTACCTGTTAAGTTTCGAATCGACTACAAACTACTACTTCTTACTTATAAAACACTAAATGGTTTAGCTCCCATGTATCTATCCAGTCTTTTAACACACTACAATCCGTCACGCTCCCTGAGATCTCAAAACTCCGAACTTCTAGTAGTTCCTAGAATAGCAAAGTCCACTAAAGGCGATAGATCATTCTCACATTTAGCTCCTAAACTTTGGAATAGTCTTCCTGACAGTGTTCGGGGCTCAGACACACTCTCCCAGTTTAAGTGCAGATTAAAAACTTATCTTTTTAGCAAAGCCTACACATAACACACATCACATCATAACCTTGTGCTCCAGAACATCTGATCACATCACATTATCAACTTGTGCTGTTAATATCATAAACAGCAGCTACGCTAATTTCTCTCCACTGCTTCTCTTTCTTTCCCCATTCCGAGGCATCCTGAGGTTTGGCCAGCTCCAGTCACGTCCCACCTCATGAAGATTATGGACCTTTAAAGAAATAGATGCGGAACTCGCAAACGTCCCGTACCACCAGAGACGTACCAGTGCCAGCTGGATGCCACTTCATGTGTGGAGTTTTGACACTGGACCTCCTGGAGTGTTTAAAGGCTCTGGCATGGAGAAGCTGGTGTTGGATCTGTGATGATTACAAATGTTGAGCTATTTTATGAGTTGCTCAGTAGCTCCTAGTTTTATAACCATAAAGACTGTATAAGACTGTAGAAAGAACATTACTTATAATTTTACACTCCAGTGCTCATGTTTGTTCTCACTCTCCAGTGTTCTGTATTGTTGAAAGATTTATGATCACACTCTTGATGTCACCCAAATGAGGATGGGTTCCCCTTTTGAGTCTGGTTCCTCTCAAGGTTTCTTCCTCATAACATCTAAGGGAGTTTTTCCTTGCCACAGTCGCCATGGCTGCTCATCAGGGATAAATGCACACCATTCACCTTAACTCTTAAATTCTGTAAAGCTGCTTTGAGACAATGTCTGCAGAACATTCAGCAGAAAGTCTTTGCCATGCCTCTTGTAAAACTTGCCAAAGGTGTTCTCTAGTTGGAGATTTCTTTCTGACCATTCAATCCAGTTAATCTCAGAGCAAATCAATTCCTATTGAAATAGATGCAGTGACTGGGCACTCCACACTCCAGCGGACTGTTTGCTCTCTAAATAACAGAGCTTAGACAAATGCTTCAGGTCATTTTTTTGTTGTATGGTGAATTTGGTTCCAGTTAGAGTCCTGCGTGGGACTTTTCTTAATCCTGCTTCCACCCGCTGCAGCTCGCTCCTGCAATTTTTATGTCCACTGCAAACATTCTGTCACAACTTATAAACTTACACATTTTTACTAATAACAGACATAAACTATTGTAAACTAAAACAATGCTAAAGTAAAGCCCTGCACATGACAAACACTTGGGATTTGTATTTTTTTGTGATGTAAATACTCTTCTCCAATTTTCTTCTTCACCTCAATTGTTGACTCCATTCTTGTTATATAGGCCTATGGCAAATTGACAGACTCCTCGGATGGTGGAACTCACACTATGTTTGTTTGACGGTTCACTCCCACCCGCGGCAAAAGTAAAACCGTTCGCTCCCGTGAGATTTACAATTATCTCATTCATACACTTGAGCAGATATGGGGTGATGGGGTTATGGGCTTTGCACAGGGGCCCAGGAGTGGCAGCTTGGTGTGGCTTAGATTTTAAGTGACAATCTTTAGATTCACAGTCTAATGCCTTAACCAGTAAGCAACTAAGATGATAGAAAGACTACTCAGTGTTTTTTTTTATATTATTATACCCCTTAAAGCATGTTAATTACATGTTTTTAATGTTCCCAGTTGCACATAACTCTCCTGATGACATGAATAAATAATAAATATAATCTAAGGCTGTGACTTTGTAAAGTGTGGGAAATGAGATCCCTAGATAATGGGAAAGAGCTCATTAAATTGTGGACAGGCCCTTAAAACACAAGGAAACAAGATAATTAAATGTGGCCATGTCTTTGTAAGTCATCCTAATTTTTTCAGTTGGAATGAACGTTAGTCAAAATTAATTTCACTTCTATCTCTGAGAACTCCTTCTTTATTTGTTATTGTTTAGTGGTCATATCAGCTATGTGAGCTTTGCCTTTTATGGAGTTTTGTGCTCGTCACGAAATGCAAATCAGCTGTGGTGTAATTACACACTTTGTAATTTACAGATAATTAGTATTTACACAGACATATGGTATAAATAAAAAATCAGTTCTTTTTGAAACATTTGGAGGAACCCATAATTCAGTATGGCTTGCACATATAATTGCACAGTTTAATAAATGAGTAATAAACGAGGTGCATTGTTTGTAAAAATGTTATAAATTTGTTTCAACAAGCAAAGTTAAAAACATTCATGATTTTTTTAAAATATGTACACTGAACATGGAAACAAATTCTAGGAGACACACAATGGAAAATTGAAAATCAATATTATATTTTGAGAAGAAATAGTAGAAAAGGAACATTATGTTTAACTGGTTTTAATTGAATCATAAACAGGTTTAAAGTGTAATGAATTATATTTTTAATTGTTTTTTATGGTTATTGCACTTTACAGGGTTAAGCTGGTTAAAGTCCTAATTAACACTTGCAGGAAGCCAGGAATTTGATAGGATCAGAGTCAGGTGGATTATTAAACAATTATACCAAGCAAATGCTAATGAGCATCAATTTCATATGTAGGTTGAAACACAGTCATTAACTGAAACAGAAACAGTTGTGTAGGAGCCTTAAATCTGGGTGAGGAACAGCTGTGTAGAAAGAGGATTAATAATGTCCTTAATGCAGAGAAATACAGGCAGATATTTATCCATTATGAATTATCATCAGGGAGGTGTATGATTTGTCCCAAATGTATTCTGCATAAGGACAACGACCAAAAACACACAGCTATCATCATTAAGAACTACCTTCAACTTTCAAAGAGTACTGGAAGTAATTGTTTTGGCTTTATTAACATAAACTATTATTATTAGATATAAAAAGAAAACTATTAATATTTCAAATTTTGAAAGCATTCTTTCCAGCATTATTTTAACAAATTTTGCACATCTATGAGCATTTTATCTATCTATCTATCTATCTATCTATCTATCTATCTATCTATCTATCTATCTATCTATCTATCTATCTATCTATCTATCTATCTATCTATCTCATCTGTGGAGAGATGATAGATGGTGGAATGGCAGGTGATGATGAATAAGGTTTTGAAGCTGGTTAAAATTTCTGATCAACCCAATAATTTTATTTATGCACGATTAATGCAACACTCATTTCTGTGATTTTTTTAATTTTTATTATTCATTCATTCATTCATTCATTCATTTTCTCCCGCTTATCCGTAATTCGGGTCGCGGGGGCAGCAGTCTAAGCAGGCCCCCGCCTTCGACTGCTGCCCAATCCTCACAGCACCGTCCCTTACGGTCCCTCCTGCAGGTGGTGAGCCCACAGGAAGGCGGCCCCACGTCACTCCGACGTCACGGACCTTGATATTTCCCTCGTAAGGGACCTTTTAATTTTTATTAAATATATAAATAAATAAAAAAGAGGCGAAATTAAACAATGCATTCACAATGTCCTTTCGTTACTCAGATATTTAAAAATATAAATAAACTTTATCAAAAAATAATTTTCAATCACTGAACATTTGTTTTACTGATGCGCCAAGTCTCAAATCAAGCACCAAAATCCGCAATTAAAACCGTCCGTGTGGAAACATACCGAAAGTTCCATTTGGTGTTCTGAAGATTTACGTAATTTAAAACATCATCATTACTTTAAAACATTTTCAAGAATATTTTGTCTTCATGCTCTATGTTAAGTATGGTTTCACTAATAGTAATTAGTAAAAAGCATCCATATTTGTCCATGCCCTTGTTCATTACAGTATTAAAAACGTATTCATTTAAGGTAGATAGATAGATAGATAGATAGATAGATAGATAGATAGATAGATAGATAGATAGATAGATAGATAGATAGATAATTGACAGTAAAATACGTGATTTATTATTGGGGAGATTTATTTGATATTATGAGGTCCGTTCATTGTGGAAAAAAACTGTGCAAACAACAACTATAAAGACGTTTAATTTTCTAAAAATAAGATTAATATTATTATGTTGACAGTAGAACCGACTCTGCGAAATGAATCATTTGTGAAGGAGCCGACTCTCTCTTGACTCGCTCATTGCTGCTTAGGAAGCTTTCCGGTAATTACAGCGAAACCAGACATCAGCCTGAGCCATGCAGGAGCGCGAGCTCGACAGCCCTTAAACCCCCAGTTACGGTTCTGGCGGTAAGTCTGCTCTATTTCACACGAGTATCCATTCGACTTGTTTCAGCTGGAACAGAACGACAACGCTGCTGTCTTCTTCTTTGGCCATTTTATGGCGAGCCGCAAAAGGACAAGGTGGAAGACATTTTCTCTGTTAAACCCTGCTCATGGATCAGCAGGCTGGATCTGCATGGTCCTGCAGTGTATTCAACCTATTCTGTGTGTGTGATCAGAGATCTGCGTTATGCATTTCAAATCAGCTTTGTTCGTGTTGGCGTCAGGTTTTAGTCCAGCTGCAAACATCCCACGCCTTTGATCAGGAATCTCATCCAGCTGCAACATCCAGCATCATCACCACCATCATAATCATCATCACCTGCCATTCCCTATTCCTAATAGCATCGTTTTTGCTTTGTATTTCATTTGCACCTTTCTGAAGCATTATTTAAACAGGCCTGCGCTTTTTTATATTTATATTTTCATTCATTCATTTCTGTATTCATTGATACTAATCAGGGTCACAATAAATCCAAAGCCTATCTGAGATAACACTGGGCACAAGGCTGGGATACATGCTGGATGAGACAGGTTCTTGCAGGCCACCAAGCACACACACACACACACACACACACACACACACACACATTCATCCCCATCTAGACCCAGGGGCAGTTTATTATTACCAGAAGAAAACTGGAAAAAACAGAGGTAGTCTAGACACACAACATACAATGGAGGCAATGGAGCTGTAAGAGAGCTGCGCTTTCATTTAGTCTATTTATATTTATTTATTTATTTATTTATTTATTTATAAAATATTTATCAACTCATTTTAACTGAGGGGAGGGAAGAGTAGAGATATATCATTTCCTTCATCCTGTGATCTTTAAAGTGTTTTGCATTTTATATATATATATATATATATATATATATATATATATAGTTTCTCACAAAATTTAGCACACCCCTCAAATTTCACAACCATTTTTTTATATTTTTTCATGGGACATTACTATAGAAATGAAAATTAAATATACTTTATAGTAATCGATGTGCAGTTTGTATAGCAGTACAGATTTACTGTCCTCTAAAAAGGACTCAACATACACCCATTATTATTTAAATTACTGTCAACAAAAGTGAGTACACCCTAAGTGAACATTTCAAAACTGTATTCAGAGTGTCAATATTTTGTGTGAGCACCATTGGTATCTACCACCGCCTTAATCCTCCTGGGTATGGAATTCACCAGAGCTGCACAGGTTGCTGCTGGGATCCTCTTCCACTCCTCTATAATGACATCACAGAGCTGCTGGATGTCAGAGCTGCTGGATGTCGCTTCTCCACCTTTCGCTTGAGGATGCCCCACAGGTGCTCAATAGGGTTTAGGTCTGGAGACATATTTGGCCATTTCATCACCTTCAGCTTCCTCAGCAAGGCAGTTTCATCTTGGCGGTGTGTTTGGGGTTATTATAGGACATTTGGCTTTGCATTTTTACACGACATACAGATGTTATCACTTAGGGTGTACTCACTTTTGTTGCCAGCTGTATTTTATACATATAAAATAAAAGTGTACATAAAAAACACTTTTTTTAATATTCTCATTAATGCCACAAAGCACGATGAATATAATTAAATGTTAATGACATGCTGTGATTTATAAAATGGGCACATAGCTAAGTGGCCATCTTGGATCTGGATGTGTGGATGAAGCTGAGAAAGTTGAATAGATTTTTGTAAATAATAATAGTAATCGATCCAATTTGCGGAGGATGGAGCTACCAGGAACGAGGAAAAGAGAAAGGCTAAGGAGGAGGTTTATGGATGTGGTGAGGGAAGACATGCAAGTAGTTGGGTTGAAAGAGGCAGATGTACAGGACAGGGGGGTGTGGAGAGGATGATGCGCTCTGGCGACCCCTAATGGTAGAAGCCGGAAGAAGAAGAATCGTTCCAATTTGCTCTAGAGCAAAAGTAAATTATGGGTAAATTGCTGTCAGAACCAAAACAAACCAGCCTACAGTTTCGACTAGGGCTGCAACTAACGATTATTTTGATAATCGATTAATCTGATACATTTTTATTTATTTATTTATTTTTGAATAATCAGATAAGAAAAAATGTTATTTGATGTTTTGCTTATTATAACTATATAAAACTCAAATTCATGGTATTTATTATAAAGTTGTACTTAAAAAAAATGCAAAATCATTTAGAGTTTATCTATCTTTATAGAGTTTAACTATCTTTAAATTAGACATTTTAAAGTGGCTGCTTGTTAAAGAGTGAATGGGGATTTTTTTCCTTTAAACAAATTCACACATGCTTGGTATGCTTCTGTTAAAACTAAATAATAATAATAAAAAGAAAAAAACAGCATTTGAGTATGCAAGGTTAAGCAATTTGTAACTTGTAAAGCAACATTTGTATTGTATTTTGAAGATAGAAAATTGACAAACATTTAAAAAAAATCTATAAAATACATTATTTTGGAAAAAAAAAATAATAAATAAAAATAAATATATATATATATATATATATATATATATAT
>JAAIIK010000044.1:2936598-2978992 GCA_014706435.1 Silurus glanis | reverse complement strand
TTGTGCAGTCTCTGGAGGGTCTACATGAGAAGAATGTAGGAGAGGAATCTCGCTTTGGGCAGATGAAAGGCGTGTCCATGAGAGCAGGCGGACATGCTGGCATGGGGCCTCCACCGAGTCCTATGGACCAGCACTCCCAAGGTAAAAGCCATATTCTTGTGTGAGATGATGTGAGATGATGGAGTGATTCGAGAATTTACCGTATTCCTATTACTGTATTACTATTTATTATTCATTCACCAATTTCGCAACTTAATTGCATTCCATGTAGTATCACTGTAGTGACTGTGTAATAGGTTTTAAAATGAGTAAATAAGAGTTACAACTATATTATTTCAATATGTAATTGTCTGTTTCTCCTATATCTAAAGGTTACCCCTCTCCACTGGGCTCCTCGGATCACGTCTCCAGTCCTCTTCAGGCCGGCGCCCCTCCTTCCTCCGGTCCTCTACTATCCTCTTCCTGCACGTCCTCCAGTCCACTGGAGGGTGCTGACTCGCAGCCGAGCCGCTCTGGGACTCAGAGCAACACACCTGGATCCTCTTCCAACCCAACACCTTTTAACCAAAACCAGCTGCATCAGCTCAGGGCCCAAATCATGGCCTACAAGATGCTGGCACGTGGACAGCCTCTCCCCGACCACCTACAGATGGCAGTGCAGGGCAAGAGACCCATGGCAGGCATGCAGCAAGGCCAGGCTATGCCAAGTCTGCCCCCTGGTGGAGGAGGAGGGCCAGGTACAGGTCCGGGACCTTTGGGACCAAACTTCAGTCGAGGGCATGGTGAGCAAAGTTCTGATGCTATACACAGTAATGTCAAAACGATATAATGGATCAAAATATCAAAATGCTGAAATAATGACTGTGCCTTGCATAAGGGTTTACAAAAGCCTTCCCACATGTTAGATGGAATTGAAATATTATTTCACCTGGAGCTTTGACACAGAATCTAAATCACAGGTCTGGTCCTTTTTTTTTTTTTAAACCAAATTGGATTTCCTTTTATAACGTGTACATCTATTCAACTCTCAGGAACAACTCTTTATGGACTGAAGAGCATTTTTAAACAAATCTAACTCCTGATCAGTTTCCTGCTCACTGCTACTTAAAATCATTCAGACACCCCATCATTCAGACACTTTTAAGGTAACTTGTAACCATGGGGTGTGAAAAATTATGCAATAAATCATTTTTTTTAAATGATCAATAAAGGTAATCCCTTAGCTAGCTGTATTGATTTCCCCTTGACTAATAATTTACGGGCTTCTTTATTTTATAACATATTATTAATTCCAAATAAATAATATAATAATTTTATTTCAATTCCAGGTTACAATGTGGCAAACTTTAAGAGGCGTGAATCGCAAGACACTGGATAGGATGCACATTTTATTTTTCATATTTAGTCTATTTCCGACATATACTGTACTAGACATATACATATACAAAGAAATGAAGTATAACATAACAATAATACGTAATCAAGTGCACTGAGCATTTTGGCCTAATGCTGTGGTGACTTAAGTAAAGGTTCAGTGTGTTCTGGATGCTCCTCAGTGTTGAGTGGTCCAAGTGTCCCCCCGTCTGGCCCAAACACCGTTCCCCCTGCCAATGGGCCACCAAAAACCTGGCCTGAGGGTAAAACACCTTTATTTTCTTGTACAGTAGAGGCAAAAAAGTTTTTAATTATTAGAAATTAACTCTGATTTCCTCTATCTATTTACTGTGTTTGGTTTAGAAAGCTCCCAGAGTACATTTTAATATTGTAACATATTTTCATTGCTTTGAAGGTCCCATGGTGAATGCAGCCACGCCTTCTAATGCCCCACAGAAGCTGATTCCTCCCCAACCCACTGGTCGCCCGTCTCCGGTGCCCCCTTCTGTGCCCCCTGCTGCCTCCCCAGTAATGCCCCCTCAAACTCAGTCTCCAGGCCACCCCGGACACTCAGCCCAGCCGGCACCCACCATCCCGCTCCATCAGAAACACAACCGCATCACTCCCATGCAGAAACCCTGTGGCCTGGACCCTGTTGAGATCCTGCAAGAAAGAGAATTCAGGCAGGAGACAAGCTTCTTAGATTATACTGTTAACATCAGACAGTATATCGTTCCATATTTCACCTAAAGCCAAAAATACACAAACGGTGCAGTATTTTATTTGTAAAATAGTGTTTTTCCATCAGGCTTGAAGCTCGCATAACACACCGTATCCAGGAGCTAGAGAATCTTCCGGGCTCACTAGCCGGAGACCTGCGTACGAAGGCCACCATCGAGCTCAAAGCGCTCCGACTTCTCAACTTTCAGAGACAGGTTTGCCTTCGACGGTTAATTGCTCAAATGTAGGATTTTTTAAAATTTGTTTGTGTTGATTACTAATGTAGTAACGAAACTGAAATTCCATTGTGCGTGTGGTGTAGTTGCGTCAAGAGGTGGTGGTGTGTATGAGGCGTGATGCGGCTCTTGAGACGGCTCTGGATGCGAAGGCTTATAAGCGCAGTAAGAGACAATCCCTTCGTGAGGCTCGCATCACTGAGAAACTGGAGAAGCAGCAAAAGATTGAGCAAGAACGCAAGCGACGGCAGAAACACCAGGTAAGCAACCAAAACAAATGCAGTAAACACAATATAATGCAATGTTTACCATAAACATCAGCATTCATTAACCATAATTACCAAAATCTAACACACATTAATTAACTATTAACATTCACCAATGTTTCAGTGTTTAACCTGCATTGACCTTCATAGTGTAAATTAAACTAAACATTACTTCTGTAAAATCTGTAGTTACTTTTAAATTTTCTAAATACTGTACTGTATATTAATGTTTATTGAGACTCAATTATATATATATATATATATATATATATATATATATATATATATATATGAAAATTGTGTATATAGTATGTATATTTTTGTATATTAGGTTTATTTATTCATATCCATTTTTCTTTGCACTTCTGGATAGATGTTACCTGCATTTTATTGGCCCTTTACTAGTACTCTGCACAATCACAATAAAGTTGAATCTAATCTAAATCTGATCTAAATATGCATATCAAATGTTTAGTGTGCAGTCTGAATTTCCCTTGATTTCTTGTTTGCTTTCAGGAATATTTGAACAGCATCCTCCAGCATGCCAAAGACTTTAAAGAGTACCATCGCTCCATCACTGGAAAGATCCAGAAGCTGACCAAAGCTGTGGCAACGTACCATGCCAACACGGAGCGAGAGCAGAAGAAAGAGAATGAACGCATTGAGAAGGAGAGAATGAGAAGATTGATGGTAAAAACACGCATACAAGTATACACTTCAAATATGACATATGTGTAGCATTAATATAGTAAATACCTTGGTTTTTTACTTTCCAGGCAGAAGATGAAGAGGGTTACAGGAAGCTGATCGATCAGAAGAAGGATAAGCGTCTGGCCTACCTGCTGCAGCAGACTGACGAGTACGTGGCCAACCTAACTGAGCTGGTTCGCGCTCACAAGGCAGCCCAAGCTCTGAAGGAGAAGAAGAAAAAGAAGAAAAAGAAGAAGAAGCTAGAGAATGCAGAAGGACAGCCGTTAGCTTTGGGACCAGACGGAGAGGTGGGTAAAGGTTCATCTGTTTTAAGGTTCAATTTCCAAAATATGTACGTATGTATTTTCTCAGTGCAGGCGTATTATAAACTAGAGGTCGACCAATAGTAGATTTTACTGATACCAATAGCTAGGTTGGATTGTACTTTCCGATAACCGAATAATCAACTGATTTTTTAAATGAATACTGGATAAAAAAACATAACACTCCACGTAAAATTTTTATTAAACTTTATTACAAAAAAACCCCCACTACTAAATCATAAAAATGTGCTAAATGAAATGAATATGAATGTATTTATTATATGAATACATGTAAATAATTAAATAAATTATAATTAATAAATATAATATAGGGCTCTCCTTGCAGTGCACAGTCTCTCGTGTGAATACAAAGAACACATGGTGTTAGTGATTCGCCTCTAGAGGCCGCTCTCATATTGACAGCAGACCGGAAGCTGGAAAAACTATCTGTATGGATTTTTTTGCTGATAGTTGATAGTTCCAGCAATCAACAATCGATGCTGATTAATCAGTAAAACCGATAGTTGTAGCCGACTTCTATTAGAAATTTCCGCTAATGTGCAGTGAATAATAATTACTTTGATAACTGGTGAATATACTAAAAGATCGATCCATTTTGCGTGTAGACAGTGTCATTGGATTTTATACACATTTTACAGATTGATAGACAGCTAGATAGATGGATATACAGTATATAAAAAAGCTAATGAAGGGTGATACAGATACAGTTGTCGGTGTGATGTGGTAGTGCAGTTAAGTGTTTTGTGTCTTCATGGCAAACAATGCTGATGCAATTGCTAAATTGATGTGAGGTAAAGTACTGTGCACACATTGTCAAAGTGAATATTGTGACCAGTGTTATAGCAGAAAAGAGAGGATCATTAAAGATGCAGTTTATGTCATTTGGCAATATTGGATGTTGAGCTAATCCTAAAACTGGTTCAGTGCAGTGTAGAGAATCCTAAAACCTACTCAGAGCAGTTTAGTGAATCCTGAAACAGACTCAGAGCCGTGTAGAAAATCCTAAATCTGGTTTAGAGCAATGTAGAGTATCCTTGTGTAGAATATAACTAATTGCCAAAAGTTTGTGGACACCTGGTCATAAGTATGGTATGTGCTTTTTAGGCAACGCATTCCATGTTTAATCCCAATTTGCACTTATAATTCCATCCACTCTTCTGGGAAAATTTTACACTAGATTTTGGAGTGTGCTTGTGGATATCGGTGTTCATCAGCCACAAGGGTGTTAGGAAAGTCAGGAACTGATGTAAGGTGAGGAGGTCTGGGGTGCATTCTGTGTTTAAATTCATCCCAAAGGTGTTTGAGATCAGAGCTCTATAGCAGACCACTCAAAATCTTCCTCTTCAAACCATGTAAACTATATCTTCATGGAGCTCATTTTTGCACAGGGGCATTGTCATGCTGGAACAGGTTTGAGTTTCCAAGTTCAAATGAACATTAAATTTTATTACACCGCATCCAAAGACGTCCTATATAATTGTGTGCCTCCAGGTTTGTGGTAACAGTTTGGAGAAGAAACACATATGGCAGGAAAGGACAGGCGTTTGTATATAAACATATAAAGATTTGAACAAGCTTATGTTAAACACAAAACATGACCCATCATGGTCCTAATTCAGAGATAGTAGCTACAAAAAATTTACAGTAGTTGCTAAATAAAATGCTTTAATTATGACCGAGTAATAATAAGACACAACAAGTTGGAATATTGCATGAATTTTTCCTGATTTAAATCTGGATTTTATTACACTTTAAATCGTACAGTGATCTTATGTTTTCCATAATGTATATCATAAAGTTAATTGTACACGTCATGATCCGTCCGTGCAAATTCTTTTCCTTGTAGCCGCTGGACGAGACGAGTCAGATGAGCGACCTGCCTGTGAAGGTGATCCATGTGGACAGTGGGAAGATCCTGAGCGGAGTAGATGCCCCCAAAGCAGGACAGCTGGATACCTGGCTGGAGATGAACCCTGGGTGAGCGTTTTGCTAGCCTGGCTTGAGGCTTTTTACTCACGTAGCTGGTTTTATAGCAGGATGTCTTTGTTTTGAACGGTTGTTCTCTTATTGTTCACAGATACGAGGTTGCCCCAAGATCAGACAGCGAGGACACCGGCTCTGAGGAGGACGAGGTGAGGCAGCTAGTAGTGTTGTCCTGTATTTTTGTTGAAGTGCTAAAATGATTATGCTGACAGGAAAAAAATGCAGTTGTATTGCATGGTTGGCTAGAAATTCAATTTCTAATGTCCATTTATATTCTCTAAAACTATTTTTAAGATATTCTAATGCAGTTAACTTTTTTTTTTCCTTTCTTAAACAGAGAACATCATGATACTAATAATTTTTTATTCTATCATCAATAGTCATATTTATTAACATTTGTTTTTTACTATGATTTTTATTTATATTACATTTTTTTCATATTTGATTAGATTCACGATCTTCTTCTCCATCAACAAATTTTTGTTATTTATGTTTCTCCATCATTAAATATTCAGTATATGTGCCAGTCTGGGAAATGGGAAACAGTATATGTCTATAAACAAGAATTAAATCTTTAATTCTTAGTAAATAAGTAAGTAAGTAAATAATTTTTTTGGTTTTTGCCTTCTAATTAACTGAAGGAGGAAGAGGAAGATCAGCCCCAGCCATCGCAGGCTCCTGTGGAAGAGAAGAAGAAGATTCCAGATCCAGACAGTGAGGATGTATCAGAAGTGGATGCTCGTCACATCATCGAGTAGGAAGCCAGCAGACAGGAGCAAGCCGAATAGAAGGCACTTAGATGGTTCAAGTTAAATTAAATGTGATTAGCCATAATTCATCATCTGTCTGTGTGTGTGTTGTAGGCATGCTAAGCAGGATGTAGATGATGAGTACGGTGGTGCTGCGTTCGCACGTGGCCTGCAGTCGTACTACGCAGTGGCTCATGCAGTCACTGAGAGGGTAGACAGACAGTCGTCCTTGTTGATCAACGGGCAACTCAAACAGTATCAGGTAAAAACTTGAGATAGTGTAACTTTCTTTTATTGTTTTACCACCTCCCTGGATAAAATCATGTCAGAAACCAAACCTATATTCCTAGATGATATGCATGATATAATATAATGGAAACAACATGGAAATTACAGTTCTGGTTATTATATTTTAATAATAAAAACAAAGGTCAGTATTATGAAATAAATGCACTTGTTAAGTTAAGAATTCTAGCGAAAGTGCTTTTAATATGATACATGGCGTTCCAAATCTACATGAGTAGACTGAATGTGAATAACTGAATAGAAAACTAATGGTTTGAATAATGTATATATATATATATATATATATATATATATATATATATATATATTATGGTAAATACTGTATATCTTCAACCAGAAAGGAAAAACAAACAAACTAAGAAAAGATAACAGAGCTTGGAACATGTAACTGCTAAATGCTAAGAGACATAATGTTGAACATTTGTTTAGCTAATCGCTACATATTGAGGACATATGCATATTGCATAATTCATTTTGTAGATGACGTTATTAGCAAGTTAGCTATAAACATTAGGATAATATATCTGTCTGGTAAAACATTTTGCATAATCTACCATAATACAACTAACAGTATTCCATGTAAAATCATATGGATAATTTTATGGACAAAAGTTCACATACACATTTAGTCCAAACTTTTTCTTTTATAATAGCCTTCACTCTTCTTGGAAGAGTGTATTTGCGGAGATTTGTCATTCACGAGGGTGTTAGTAAAGTTCAGGTAATGATGTAGGTGAGGAGGCCTTGGGTGCAGTCAGTGTTTCAGTTTATTCCAAAGGTGTTCAATAGGCTTAAGGTTAGAGCTTTATAGCAGGCCACTCAAGACCTTCTACTCGAAACTTCATGGAGTTGGCTTTGTGCACAGGAGCATTGTCATGCTTGAACAGGTTTGGGCCTTTCAGTTCAAATTCACCAAATCCAAAGACATCCTATACAATTGTGTGCTTTTAACTTTGTGGTATCAGTTTGGGGAAGAACCACATAAGGCTGGAAAAGTCAGGTGTCCCAATAAATTTGGTCCATACAGTGTAGACCCTTTAGACCCTTCCCTTATATCTTTTAAATGCCAATACTCTAATCTGTGATTTAATCTGAATCCTATTCTATTCATCTCATGTATCTTCAGATTAAGGGTTTGGAGTGGCTGGTGTCTCTGTACAATAATAATCTGAATGGAATCCTAGCTGATGAGATGGGTTTAGGAAAGACCATCCAGACCATTGCGCTCATCACCTACCTCATGGAGTACAAACGCCTCAATGGGCCCTATCTCATCATCGTACCGCTTTCGTGAGTCACGCAGTGCTGTTTCAGAACCTTTTGTTCATTTCTTTGTTTCTTGCTTGATTGGAAATTTGTGTTTTTTTGGGGCAGAACTCTTTCTAACTGGGTCTACGAGTTTGACAAATGGGCCCCGTCAGTAGTGAAAGTCTCATACAAGGTAAGTGCGTCTGGACACGAGCCTTGTATTTGGCCACAAAAATGCTGACGCTAATATGGAAACCTCATCAGACATTTGAAAATGTATATTTACGTGCTCAGGGATCTCCTGCAGCCAGGCGGGCGTTTGTTCCTCAACTCCGCAGCGGCAAATTTAACGTTCTCCTCACCACCTACGAGTACATCATTAAAGACAAACAAGTCCTGGCGAAGGTAATAAAGGAACATTTGAGTGTCTGGGCAGAATCTGAGATGCAGCTGATCTACTCTCTGGTTTGAACTTATTCTCATGCATTTGTCACTGTGGTCAGATTCGCTGGAAGTATATGATCGTGGATGAGGGGCACCGGATGAAAAACCACCACTGTAAGCTGACTCAAGTACTGAACACACACTACCTGGCTCCAAGGCGTGTCCTGCTGACGGGGACGCCGCTGCAGAACAAGTTGCCTGAACTGTGGGCGCTGCTCAACTTCCTGCTGCCAACCATCTTCAAGAGCTGCAGCACATTCGAACAATGGTTCAACGCCCCCTTCGCCATGACTGGAGAGAAGGTCTGAGTCTTTGGTTTTTTTGGGGTTTTTTTTTTCACTCCAGGCATGACATCAGAAAAACACATGCAAGCTGGTTTAAAGCCACTTCTACATAAAAGTCTAAAACACAAGAAAACTTTAAAGCAAGTAGAATAATTTAATAAAAGATTTATTAAGATTTAATAAAAGAATAATTTAGCATCCACAGTATAATTTATTTCTCATTCTTGATAAACCCACATTTGAAAATGTTATGATTCATCTTGCATATTAAGTCACATGTCCTTCTTTTGTCCAATGTTATGTAGGTTCTGGTGTGAATATTTCAAAACTATGGTTGCACTTCTTAACATTAATCAATTCGCTCTAGTGAAGCGATTTTTCCGGTGCTACTGGATTTATCCCAATACAACATGAAGCAGTTAGATATTTTGGCCTTCAGATCATTGAAAGCCAGGTGCAATCTTTTGATTCTTTGGAAATCACCCCTACACTAATTTTTTTTTAGAATCTGTTTAAAATCAAATCAAATTTTATTTCTCTCATACATACAGAGTACGACATGCAGTGAAATGCTTTTTACGACTGTTCAGCATTTAAGCATAAAAAGGAATAGAATTAAGGATAAAAAATAAAACAACAAAAAAAAAAAGGTAGATAAATAAAAAGTATAAACTATATAAAATATATGTATATACATGAATGAGTATGGCAGATATTGGAAGTACAAATTAAAGTGATTTAGTGATTGTCCTTAAAGTGTCCATGTGCAGTATGGGCATGTTATACTATTAGGCAGATTATCAGATTGTGAAAATTTAACACAGATGGAATTATTTATAACTGATATTGTTTTATTGTTATAATGTTTCTGAATATTTCTCCCCAAAATGCTTTACATTTCCACAACTATGTAGTTGGATAAGAAATGGTGGTTTTTTTTGTACTGTATTGTAGCTGCAAAACTATGATTGCTAACAAACGCTTGTACACAAAACCAATGTAGCATCATGCAAAAAACCTTTATGTGCGGGCTTTTACCTTAAAATAGCTTGAGATCATGAAAAAAAGACATTTAACCTGAAATTAACAAGAACTTATTCATTGTTTTTATTTTGTTGTATGAGTTAAACCCTTATTTTTTTCTCCTTGCTCTCGCTACTTTTTTTCTCACATACAGGTGGACCTGAACGAAGAGGAGACAATCCTGATTATTAGGCGTCTCCACAAAGTGCTCCGTCCCTTCCTGTTACGTAGGCTAAAAAAGGAGGTAGAAGCTCAGCTACCAGAGAAGGTCAGGAAAGCCTTTAGCATGTACACCTTGACATCATTTGTCCTGAAAATATACAAAATATATGAAATGAGCACTTGGTTTTCTAAAATACTTTTCTCCAGGTGTCTCTAAAGTCATAACATTTCATGTACATAACAGCGCTAACATATTTCTCGTTCAAATTCACAATATACTGTTCCTAATGAATAAAAGCATACAAAGATGCTTACAAAATATGAAAAGTCTGAGCTTTCCGTGTTTTGTTGTATGTTGCCGCAGGTGGAATACGTGATAAAGTGTGACATGTCAGCGCTGCAGAGGGTTCTCTACAGACACATGCAAGCCAAAGGGGTTCTCCTTACTGACGGATCAGAAAAAGACAAGAAGGTAAGTAGCTGGGTCATTAGTTCAGACCTTATGATGGATATCTTGTATCTGAAATAAGTGCAAGAGATATTTAAGTAAAAAAAAAAAATCCATGGAAAATAATCAGCAGCTATGCTATTATTTGAGTTAGTATCACTACTCAAATTTGACACCACCATCTCATCCTGAAATTATTTAATATATTTAGGCAAATTGATGTATATAGCATTACAAGTACAAGTACAACTTATATGCAGGTATTAAATAATAATAAACACATTTCTTCCATTTAAACACAAAAAAAGCAAATATTTATATTATTTTCATACATTTTGTATGTTTCTAGTATAGTCTATGTATATAGTTACATTTACATCCACATATCATGTTACAAACTTTTTTATGTTGCAAAAGATCTTTGTTACAATGCACTGAGACTGGAGACTCCTTCCAAAAATAAAACACCTTACAGAAACCATATTAAGAAGGTGTTAACACTAGCCAGTATTATTGTCCTGAGCTACTACTAGAGAAAATGAATCAACACCCTTTGACCAATCAGATTTGTGAATTTACCTGCGCTGTGTTATAACACATGTAAAAACACTGTCAAATAATGAAGGCTCAAATAGATGTA
The DNA here is from genome assembly GCA_014706435.1 of Silurus glanis. Taxonomy (NCBI): domain Eukaryota; kingdom Metazoa; phylum Chordata; class Actinopteri; order Siluriformes; family Siluridae; genus Silurus; species Silurus glanis. Next base: position 2,968,075 of record JAAIIK010000044.1, on the reverse strand, counting down.
ATTATAATCCAATGTCTGTAGGCTGTGTGGTTTGCTAGAAGTCAGAGTTTCCTGTAGATCCGATACACTGCAACTGCAATTGCTTTATAGCTAAATGAATGTGTGTGTGTTTTAGGGAAAAGGTGGCACTAAAACGCTGATGAACACGATCATGCAGTTGAGGAAGATCTGTAATCATCCCTACATGTTCCAGCAGATTGAGGTACTATATTATACCTGCATTAAAGCAATCGGTATTCTGTTTACCAAAATGATGTATAATCTAGAAGAAAGAGCACTTGGTAGCTTTTCTATCGCATCATGGGAAGTCAGCTGCAAGCTGCTTTAGCTGCAAGTCTTTACATGGGACTTCTACATAAAAAATCTTTTTCATATTTAAATGTCTAAGAGCACTGTCTGTCTTTTTTAATGTTCATACTCTTTATTTAACGCAGGAGTCCTTTTCTGAGCACTTGGGTTTCTCTGGTGGTATTGTACAAGGGTAGGTCATTTAAAACATAACATTATATAGTACATAAATAATGTAAGCACTTACAGTAACCTTTTTTAAACCTTTGACCTCTAACCAGTGCTGACCTATATCGAGCCTCTGGAAAGTTTGAGGTGCTGGACCGGATCCTTCCCAAACTCCGAGCAACCAATCACAAAGTGCTGCTCTTCTGCCAGATGACATCACTGATGACCATCATGGAGGACTATTTTGCGTACCGCAACTTTAAATACCTCCGTCTAGATGGTATGACCAGCAGCGTTCATATTTTCATTCTATTTTTTTTTTTTCATTTTAAATGTATAATCCTTCTACTTTGTCATTCCCGGTGTCACTCCCTGTCCGAAGGCAGCCAGGCATAAAATTCTGAACTACTTTGCAATAAAATGACTCTTATTTATATTTTCTCTGCAAAAAAAAAAATAATTACATCAAAATATGTAACACATGTTCACCTTGATACTATGATAATCCAAAATTACCACTCTTTACAACCATGGTGAGCAGAAAAGCATCTCAAAAGAGAAGAATAGCAATAACATTAGAAAAATGTAGAAGGTTTTAAAAGCCAGTTCATATCTGAGGAACCAGAAACAGATTTCGGTTGAAGAGAAATGATAACATTTTAATTTGATGATTTTATATTAGTAAAATAAAATGCTAAACAAATGCATATGCAGGTTGAAAGATATATAATATATAGTAAAAGATAATAACACCAGGGCAGACAAATCCAAAAGAGTCATCCAAAACAGGAAGTCAAAACCCGATAGACTACAAACGAGATCAAAAACTGGGAAAGAAGCATCTCCACATCAACCTATTTAAAAAAGTGTCATGGCTTGTAAATAGTCAAAAGACAAGAGTTAATGAAAGTGTATTTTGCTTTATTTCCTTAAAGTAAGGCCCTTTTAGTAGTGTGTGTGTGTGTGCACGCATGTGTGTGAGCGCCGCGTGTGTCCGCATGAAATATGGCACACCTGTGCTTAATCAGTTAGAAGGAGAGTCAGAGCAGGAAAGTGTGTTACATAGCGATACATAGCCAATGATACCATACATTAAAGATACATATGAAACACAGATGCGATGTGATACGATTCGCCCCTATTACAATCCACTGTGATCCGATTTCGATTTGAGTCAACACAATGCGATTTAAAGCAATACAATGCAATGGAAAAAATACCAGGCTTTGCAATTTAATATGGTACAGATAGTTGAATTTTATTGCTTTGGTTCAGACAGACAGCAAATCATAAATTTACTTAAGAGTTCCAATGCATGGCCCTTTCACAAACAGGCCTTTTAGTGCAAAAAAAGAAAAACGATTAAATAAAACTAGACGTTATTTTCCTGTTCTGGAAAAAAAAAGATGCAGATCTGCCTCTGCCATGTTAACCTGTATTCCATGTGACTCTCAGGACACGCCTCGGTTTCCGTAGTGTTACGTGATACGTCATATTCACGTAGCAGCAGTGGTGCTGAGAGGACGTGCTTGAGAAACAGTTTTTTGAGGAGAAATCAATCTACATATAAAATATTGGTTACAATTTATTGGTCAGTTTCGAAATAATGAAAGAATAGCACGTTTACTTAATTTTACCAATGGAAATATGTTAAAAACGATGCATCGTGATACAAATGGCAACTTTTACCAGATGCACACTTTTTTAAATTGATGATTCACATCGTTAACTTTTATGGTGATGCACCGATGCGAATCGATTAATCTTACCATCCCTAATGCTCTTCCTGTTTTGTTGTTTTATACGTAGGAACCACTAAGGCAGAGGACCGCGGCATGCTCCTGAAGACGTTTAATGATCCCGAATCGCAATACTTCATCTTCTTGCTGAGCACCAGGGCAGGGGGTCTGGGCCTCAACCTACAGAGTGCAGACACGGTGGTCATCTTTGACAGTGATTGGAACCCTCACCAGGTACCACATTTATCTAAACATTGTGCTTTCTCTTGGTAATAGATGTGTAACACATAGTCTGGGTAACATTGTACAGTGTATTCAGTATATTATAATCTGTATTTTGAATAAATGGAAGTTCCTAAAAAAAGACTTTATTTTTGAGTATGTCATACTCATCTTTGAATGCATACAATTTCCTGTGCTTTTTTCTACCATTTCCTCTTGTAGGACCTGCAGGCTCAGGACCGGGCTCATCGCATCGGGCAGCAGAACGAGGTACGGGTTTTGCGCTTGTGCACCGTGAACAGTGTAGAAGAGAAAATTCTTGCTGCTGCAAAATATAAGCTCAACGTGGACCAAAAGGTCATCCAAGCAGGCATGTTCGACCAGAAATCTTCCAGTCACGAGCGCCGTGCGTTCCTGCAGGCCATCTTAGAGCATGAGGAGCAGGACGAGGTCTGAGATCTTTACATGTGCTATCTTGGTTTTTTTTTTTTTATTATTTCTATCTTTTGTCACTAAAATATTGACTGTCATCTATTCAGGAGGAGGACGAAGTTCCAGATGATGAAACTGTGAATCAGATGATTGCAAGGAGTGAAGAGGAGTTTGATCACTTTATGGTTTGCCTTCTTTTTACATATTCACAAGTGGTTCTGTTGGCATAGAGCTGAAATAATTTTTTTTTTACTTGAAAATTCTATTAGTGTGCCTCAACTCTATTGTCCTCATTTTCTTTGCTTTCTTTTTTTTTTATTCCTCTGGTGCCACCATGTTTACCTAAATATTTTATTTTATACACATACACCTACAGCACCATTATTAATGAGATGACTCGGTTCATTTCTCTGTCCCAGAAAGTAGCTCCACCTATAGGTGGATTCTCTGCACTGCCAGCCTTTTATAAAAGGCAAAGAAAGCAAAAGACTCTGAGAGTGAAAGACTGCTCCTTTAAAGTAAAGGGTTGTACCTCATTCACGTTAGTTCATCGTGCATTAGCTAAAGTGGACAGATCAAATGAAAATGAACTTAATTAAAAAATGTATTAGTAAATGTTGAAATACTAAACTTCAGTTAATGTTACAAATAGAATCTTACTTTAAAGCTTTATCATTTCACATCAATCCAAACAGTCGTGCTTTAAATGGCCATCTTCAAATGTTTTTTTGTTTTGTTGTTTAAAAGTCCAGAGCATTGAAATTACATTTATTTATATGTTAGATTTTGCGATACAGTTCAGTATTATTTTAAATGGAGTGTTATGTTTGTTTGTTTGTTTGTTTTTAATTGGTTGATTAATTGGTTATCGGCTATCGGTTAATCGAATACCTTGCCAGTTGCCTTATAAGAAATATGAGATGAGCAGCGCTTGTGTGTTGCAGCTGAGGGAGGAGCTAAAATTTCTGGGCCAGAAAAATGCAAACGATCTGATATGAAGTGAGTCACATTATTATTATCTTAATGGTTTCTTTAACATCATTTGATTACGATAGGTCTATATTAGAAGCCACACCTGCAATAAAATGCCATAGTTTAGACTATCATCCCTTTGCGCAGCGTATGGATTTGGACCGGCGTCGCGAAGAGGCTCGGAACCCGAAGCGCAGGCCTCGACTCATGGAGGAAGACGAGCTGCCCACTTGGATCATGAAGGATGATGCTGAGGTTGAGCGGCTCACCTGCGAGGAGGAGGCTGAGAAAATGTTCGGCCGTGGCTCACGCCAGAGGAAGGAAGTTGACTATAGCGACTCGCTCACTGAGAAACAGTGGCTCAAGGTCGGAGGTTAATATGTAAAAAAAAAAAAATATATATATTTTTTTCTTTCTGGAAGAGTTTAGAAAGTTCTTATTCATCACTGTTTTTCTGGAATTCCTTTCCTCTGTGCAGGCTATAGAAGAAGGCACGCTGGACGAGATCGAGGAGGAAGTCCGCCATAAGAAGACGACCCGAAAGAGGAAGCGCGATCGTGACCTCGATGCTGGTCCATCAACATCAGGGACACGTGGAGCTAGAGACAAAGACGAGGACAGTAAGAGACAGAAGAAGCGTGGAAGACCTCCAGCGGAGAAGATAACACCGAACCCTCCCAGTCTCACCAAGAAAATGAAGAAGATTGTGGAAGCTGTTATTAAATACAAAGAGAGGTGAGAACTAGTCACTTCCTGTGCTTTGACCTGTGCTTGACTTTTTACTAGCTATAGCTTGGACATAAATAAATCGTTTGGAATTTTGCTCTGAAAGCAAATACTCAAGACATGTTTCCATTTCATAGTTGATAGAGCAGTTTGCATCCTGATGGCCTATAATTCATAAACCCATGAGTCGTTAACACACTTTCCCTGGTCTCGCAGCAGTAATGGCCGGCAACTGAGCGAAGTCTTCATCCAGTTGCCGTCTCGTAAAGAGCTCCCCGAGTACTACGAGCTGATCCGCAGACCCGTCGACTTCCGCAAGATCAAGGTGACTGCACACTCCTACACATTTACATGCCTTTGCATTCATTACTAACTACATAATCACACATTCACTTAGGATTTCATGGTGTCAAGTGTTAATTCATTGATTTTTTTACTGGAGTGTAATGTTAACCTAGAATTATGTGTATTCTAATAACTTTAATAGTTATTTCTGGAATATATATTATATGATTGAAACACCAGCAAGATTTCAATTTAGAAAATGCAGTCTAGAAACCTTTGCTTTGTAGATAATCCATGAATATAAATCCACTAATTTATACTCTAACAACTATACCGGAGAAATTTCTTCCAAGGATCTAGACTATATGTAAAAAAAAAGATTGCGGACCCCTAACTGTAAGATTCGTATGTGCGTCCTGAACACATGTAGACCACATTTGCTCTCATAATAACCTCCTGGGAAGGTTTTGGGTTTTTTTGGGGTGTGCTTTTGGGGAATTGTGCTCATTCAGCCACATGGGTGTTTTAGTAAAGCCACACACTGATTTAGGTGTTTTGAGGAAACCTGGGGTGCAGTCATCATTCTAATTTATCCCAAAGGTGTTCAGTAGGGATGAGATCAACACTCTATAGCAGGTCACTTAAGATCTTCTATGATGTCGAATGTTGAATATTATGAGAGGATTTTGAAGGCATAAACCTACTCAAGAAATTTATTTATCTTAGGAATTTAAGCTTGGAAATTTAAATCCAGAAACTTTCTCCTAAAACAATAAACTAGGTATTTAAGTGTACAGGTTCAAGACTAGGAATTTAGGACTGGAAACTAAGAATGTAACTTTACATGCTTAAGCATAGCAGCAGCTTTACTTTAGGAAGCTTGAGATTTTAGTCTAAAATCTAGAAAACTAGGTCCTTGAATTATAGTAAAGAAACATGAAACTCATGTAACTGTAATGATATCTGTGTTCTGTGAATTCATGAATTCAATTAAGAAATTTGGCTAAATGATGGTAAAAATTGATATGAGCTCAAATCTAATCGGTGTGTATTTTGTGCAGGAGCGCATACGCAGCCACCGCTATCGCAGTCTGAATGACCTAGAGAGAGACGTGATGCTCCTGTGTCAGAATGCTCAGACCTTTAACCTGGAGGGCTCACTGGTGAGAAATCACACACCCATACACACATTCCCCTGTCTTGTAAACTGATACAAATATTCACGTATAACTTTCTTTTTTTTTTTTTTTGTGCGCACGTTCAGATTTACGAGGACTCCATTGTGCTGCAGTCGGTGTTCACTAGCCTACGACAAAAGATTGAAAAGGAGGAAGAGAGTGACGGAGAGGAGAGTGAGGAAGAGGATGAGGAACAGGACGAAGGTTCAGAGTCTGAGTGTGAGTATACGATATAGGCAGAGGTGCAGCGAGGCTTAGGTTTTAAAATGCAAAGATGGTGGAAATGTGTGACATCAGCTTTCAATTAATTATGCATCTAATGCAATCCATAGGATTAACATCTATTGCACACATGCTGGTCATGTGATCACATTCTTTCACGGAGAGCCACTAAGTTCTGGATTCTGAAGTGACCTGATAGCTCTCTATTCCAAAGATTTCAACATCAATTCCAACATACACTATATATTCTCATTTAAACTGTTATAATTTGCTCTTCAGCAACTTTTCTTAAAACATCAAACTCCAGGTTCTGTGATCTACAGTGCCCAAGAATGAGGATAGTAGAAGTTGGGCATTTTAGCCGACTTTGGAGCTCAGCTATATCTGCATTTTAAATATAATTTCTCTTACGGCAAGCATTTTGGTCCAGTTTTCAGAATAATGTATGACTATAAGTCTATATGTGTGTGGGTTTGTGTGTGTCTTATGATTGGCAGCTCGTTCAGTCAAGGTAAAAATTAAACTTGGCAGAAAAGAGCGCAGTACCGAAAGAGGAAAAGGCAGAAGGAGGGGAGGAAGAACCAGAGCCAAGCCTGTGGTCAGTGATGATGACACAGAGGAAGAACGAGAAGAGGTGATTTATACACATCATGCATACATTGCACACATTATACAATACTCCCTTTATATCAAATTTAAATAGTCGGCCAAGACTTGTTTTTGCTTATTTTGGTCTTGCACTATAGGGTGAATATCACAATAATGGCATAAGAAAAAAGACGAGTGCCGTCATAATGTTGCAATGTTTACCTAAATCTCATAGATTAGATTAGATTAGATTCAACTTTGTCATTGTGCAAGGTACATGTACAGAGCCAATAAAATGCAGCTAGCATCTAACCAGAAGTGCATAAGTGGCCTATTTACAATAAATTACAGTAAGATAAATAGGGATTGAGGTACATATATACAGGGATGAGGGTGATTAATGTACAGAAGGTGCAGTAAGTAATAATATATGGTATATATAGTAATATACAATATACTGTGCAAATGATCTGCATATACAGACATGTCAGAAGACAATATACTCAATGGCATGATATAGTTATGTACAAGTATGAATGTATGTATGATACAGTATATACAGTATAAATATGGGTGAAATGTACAGTAGTGCAAATGTGAGTTATGGATGTTATAAACAAATTATAGCAATAATGTTTCGCTGGTAGCGGCTTAAAAACAAAGCAAGAGCTTCTTTTCTCCTATTTCTCCACATTAAAGAAAAATGAAAAATAGTGAATAGTAAAATAGTGAAAATGTTGGACTCAGAGTTCCAGATGGCAGTGCACCTGAGTATGAGTTACAACAGAAAATATGATCTAGGAGTTGACAAGCACAATGACTTTTATAATGTCATCTTCTGCAGTAGGGTCAAAGTTATACTTTAGATCCTTTGAGCAGAATGTATAGATAAAAACGTGGAAAGGCTGGACATATTAAAGAATTAAGAACTATAGTGCTGCTGCATCACTCTCATTTATTCAGTGTGAAATCCTGTTTTCTTTTTAATAGACTTCACAACTTCACTGCTAAACAAATGTCTGATTACACAAAACATGACATACAGTCTTGCCAAGTTTGGAAACACCCAGTCTTTTATCATTTTTGAGAGACATATGCATGTTTCTTTTGTTTCTATGCAACAAACTAGGTCATTTAACAATTTCAAAATTTACTTTGACCAAACAAATATATAATTGTACAGATGTTACATTTTATTTGCATTAAAAAGTCTTCCCTTAGCACTCTTGGCATCTGGACAGCTCGTATCTCCAAACATTCAGCTGAAATATTTTGCCGTACCTCTAAAATTCACCAAAGCTCATCCCAGAGAAGTTCAACAAGATTTAGGCCATTCTATGATAGATGACACTTCAGCCGAGTGTTTGCTCATTGGGTCATTGTCTTGTTGTATAGTGAAGTTTGTTTCAATTAGGACTGCATGGCATTGAAAAGTGGAATGTTAGCCACGTTGGTTCAGTATTCCTTTTGACATTTAATCTATATTTAACTTACATGTATAAAATGTTAGCATGTTCTCTATATATAACTAATAAGTGTAACGTGAACTTTACATGTACAGTAGCTCATTCAGAACCTGTTGTTGTTTTCCAATTTGATGAAAATTAATACAATTAAATGACCTAGTTTGTCACATATAAACAAAAGGAACATGTATGGATCTTTCAAAAATGATAAAAGGGTACTGTATTAAAAACCTGCAATTTAAGTACATATCTTGCAGCCAGATGTCACTCATGTGATCTCCTGCTTGTGTGTTTCAGGAACGCTCTAACACTGCCAGTGATGAAGACCAGGGATAGAAGACACTAATCAACGTAAACTGTGTTGTAAACGCCTTAGCAAAGTCGCATCTTTTTTTTTGCGGCAATTATTGTACATTTTAGTCACGATGAATCATATATTGTATCGATAAATAAATCTGAATTGATACCAGGCTAACCACACACACACACACACACACACACACACACACACACACACACTGGACATAGCTAGTCTAGCAACTAGTAAATCAAATAGACAGTTGTACTTATACTGCATGCGCTTTGATGTTGACAATTTGTAGCACACTGCCCCGTTGTGGACCCATTTGTTTTTACAATGAATTCCACATTAGTCGTACTGTATATTGTGTGTATATTAATGATGTATCCTGTCAGCTGTTTCCACACGTGAATTATGTCGCGCTTGTGTTAAATTTGTAGTGCTGTGCCGTCTTCATTTCTTTTAGTGGCATACGCTTGGTGAGCGATCATTTACCGTCCAGCAGCATGCAAATAGGGTTAGCAATTAAGCTGTCGTTATATTACTTTCCCAGCTTGAGGTACTTGTAACTAAAAGTTAAGGCTGCCAACAAGATGGTGTGTAAGAACTTTTGAGCTCCATGTACTGTGTATCGCGTCCAAAAAACATGTGTCTGACACACCATTTGCGGTCTTGACGTGTTTGTTGCTCTGGATAAGAGCAGATTTCACATAAAACAAAAGTTGATGTTGTTTTTCGATTGTGGACAGCATGCTGATTCACTGTATGTTTTGATTTTGTAGAAACGTGATGTCAAGTAGAAGTAAAAAAGAAAAAAAAAGAAAAAAGCTTTTTGGGGTGTCTTATCAATGTCCTTTTATGGATCTTTCACTGGTATAAAAGTAATCAGACATAAAAGCAAAACTGTTTTACTTTCATAACATTTTTACATGTATGCCTTTAAAAGGACATATACATAAAAGGACATATACAAATATATTTACCAATATATTTATAAAGTGCTATTCTAGTGAAACTCTGGTAAAATGGTAAAGTGTAAACCTGTTTAGAGTAAAAATCTGGTTTATTTGTTAACGATTCATTAAACTTCAGTGTTGCGCTCAGGTATGATTGCTTTACAATGGGAATTAAATCCATAGTATTGATTTAGTCAGGGAGTGTTCGTGAACACTTACATAAATCAATAAAATAATGTAACACCACAGTATTGTAGCTTTGCTGTGCAGGGAAAATCCTTGCACTACGTAGTAATTGCCCCATATTACACACATTTTTGTTTGTAATGTATGTAAATGTCCCCCAGGTGGCAATAGGGCCTAACACACACACACACACACACACACACAAACACACACACACACACACACACACACACACACACCATTAACCATCACAAGACTAACACACCTTCATTCACTTCCTTCCACACATTAACATGTCAGAACTCAATACTCGGTCGGGGCTCCCTTTGCATGAATCACTGGAGTGGCATGTGAGGCGATTGGTGACGCTGCTGACGTGGTATGGAAGCCCAGGTTCCACTGATAGCAGCCTTCAGCTCTTCTACGTTGTTGGGTCTGATGTCTCATATCTACCTCTTTACAATACCCCATAGATTCTTCATGGGGTTTAGGTCAGGTGAGTTTGCTGGCCAATCAAGCACATGGATACCATGGTCCTTAAACCAGGTATTAGTACTTTTGGCAGTGTGGGCAGGTGCCAAGTCCTTTTGGAAATTGAAATTAGCATCTCCATAAAGCTGGTCAGCAGAGGGAAGCATGAAGTGCTCTAAAACTTCCTGGTAGACAGCTGTGCTGACTTTGGACTTGATAAGTCCACAATGGACCAACACCAGCAGACCACCACTGACTGTGCAAACTTTACACTGGACATCAAGCAACTTGGATTCTGTGCCTCTCTTCCTCTGGGACTCTGGGACCCTGATTTCTAAATGAAATGCAAAATTTTCTTTCATCTGAAAATACAACTTTGGCCCACTGAGCAACAGTCAACTGTCTGATGAATCTATATAATATACAAGTTTCAAGTTTCTTTTTGTATTGGATTACTAAAATAAATACAACAGTTTATGATATTCAAATTGTTTTAGATGCACCTGAATTCATATAATTCATAATTTTGTTGTTACATATTCATCTTTGCTAATTTATGTCAGTGAATTCAAATGTCGGTCAAATATCCTCTTAGTTAGCAAACAAGCTAATTTGCTCAATAGCTAGTCAGGAAACACTATTATTAGCATAATAATAGTGTAATAATAAAACTGTAATATCTGATATTACAGTTACTGGTAATATCCAAGTTTTTGGTTGGTCGGTGTGCGTGGGTGGGAATGTGCACGCCTACGTGTATGTGAAGCTTCACTGCTTCTAGAAATACTGTGTTTGGCCAGAAGACCAACTTCCAGGAAATTCCTAAATGTATTTTAAAGACTTTCACAGAGTTAGCTGACATCCTGCTGGAACACCTGACCCATGAGGAATGAGAAAGGACAGAGAGAAGTGTCTGTGCATGACTGATTCAGATTCGTCTGAAATAGAAACGAAAGAGAGAGAGAGAGAGAGAGAGAGAGAGAGAGAGAGAGAGTGTGTGAGTGTGTGTGTGTGTGTGTGTGGAAAGTATTGAAAGACCAACTATCAGTGTGTCAAATACATTGAAGGCCACTCTTAAGATTTTGAGCAGCTGGGACATGTCTGGTGTTTTAAAATGTCTTCTATTGTGTTTGCTGGAGCTACCAGGCTGATGTAGTCATGGAATCTATACAAAGCTATATATTTGTGTATATAACACCTAAGAGCACCTATAAAGATCTATTGTACCAGATTTAAAGAAGCAGTTTATCTTTTCTAGTGCAGATTTCTAAAGTTAATTTCTAAAGGAGACTTAATGCTGTTCTGGCTGCAGGATCAGAGCTAATTTCAGGGCCAGAAAAAATCTGAATGATGACAATATTCAGACACCTTTATTTGTAATACAACAATAACTCTGTATGGTGTTTTAAAGGTGGGCTTATAAGTTATATGAATAATACAGAACTAGTAGAGTTTAACATTACACACTGCATCTTTAATATATATTTTTATTAAAACTCCAATGAAAACATTGACAAGTTTTCCCCACCTCTCTATTTATATTATTAATCTGTGGTAATGAACAGAGCTGTTCTGGCAGCAGGTCACAAAGAAAAAGTGTAAAATAACAGATAAATCAGATAAAGTCTATTCAGTTCATCTGAGGACTTCTTATCTTTTACATCATTTTTACAAGATTCTGAACAATCGACTTTACAAACAGAACCTTTAATGCAATGTATCACATTTGATACAATGTGGTAATGCATGTACTGGACAACCCACTACACACACATAACTTACACAACACACACATTCATCGCTTCTACAATCATTGCCAAAGGGCAAGTTGGGTCGGGCCTTGCCTCGTATGTACACACACATCCGATTGTATGGATGTCTTTGTGCATAGTGTGTGTGCATAGAGTGTGTTTGAGGGACTCCAGTGTTATGTGGTTTAGCAGCTTTTTCTTCATTCCATAGATGCTTTTCATCATTTGCTCTGTTCCATCAGCAGCATTAGCTCATGGGCTTCTCCTCATGTGCAAATAGGAGCACAAATGATTTTCAGTTAGTATTCAAAAATCTATGAAACTCTAGGTTTGTGTTTTATCACATTCTTTACATATTTCATGTAATCCCTCAATCAGCTATATACCTCATACTTTTTTTTTTTGTAAATTATGATCCCCGGAAGCATTGTATATCCCGTTGGGAACTTTTAAAAGCACTTGTGTTTTGTAAAGTAATTATAAATATTTATTTGCCCAGAGATTAAGAGACCATCGCACCAAGGTATCATGTAGCCATTTTCAGATGCAGGCTGCGTGATGAAAATTTGGCTTTATATCACACCACCAACTTTGCATAATTGTCATAGGTCCGGACCAGGAGTGCAACTAGGCATTTTTCCACCTCTGCACTGAAAATGGAAATGAAACATGCAAACATTGTTGTGTTCTTTATTTTTTAACAACTAGCGAATGTCCAAAATGTGAATTTGTACAATAAGCACTTATCTATCTTCCAAATATAAAATCTTTCTTTCCAAGACTAAAAATATCATCCACATACACAAGTCATAATACATATTGATTTCGGCTTCTGTTACAAGGACAAAATGACTACGTACATCAAAAAAGCAAAAATACAATTAGGTCTGTCTCGAAGATTCCCCCAGATGGAACACCACCTGGGTCTGTTCCCCAACAGGGAATAGTGTTTCTATGGGGGAGGATTTCTAGAACCTTCTAATTGCTTCCTGGTAGGCAAAAAAATGGGTATATCTCTCTCTGGCACAAGTGATGCCTGTTTAGCACAATCAGAATGCTGAGAACTCACTTGGGATTTTGTATTGAAGAAAATGCTGCAGCATTTTAAGATTATTATAATATTTTTTAGGGGGATGCAATGAACTTCCACAATCATTATTATTATTGTATATAATAATAATAATAATAATAATAATAATAATAATAATAATAATAATAATAATACTTCTTTAATGTAATTAAACTGCATTTTTTTCTATTTTATAATCTCCCCACTTGATATCTATCTATCTATCTATCTATCTATCTATCTCTCTCTCTCTCTCTCTCTCTCTCTCTCTCTCTCTCTCTCTCTCTCTATATATATATATATATATATATATATATATATATATATATATATATGAGCATCTGTCATCATTTACATATACCTTATCTATCCATAATAGTTAAGCGGGCGGGGGCGTGTACAAATATTATCCCTTCGTGACGTGCTGCAAAACCCCGCCCCCCTGCACTGTCTTTCTTCGTTGTAAGACATCACGCCACTGGCAAAGCCACGCCCCCCCGCCCCACCCGGCGCGCGCTTCCCTCATGAGATGGATGAGGTTGGATGCAGAGCAGCTCTTTGACTGTACCAGGACACTCAGAAGGAACTGCCACTGTAAGGAAGGAAAGCCGTACAAGATAGGCGTACTGTAATATATATTAGCGGTACATTCACAAAAATAAATTAGAAATACATAAATAATTCGAATAAATAAACCTGTTGAGCGCGTGGGAAGATGCTGCTGAGGGAAAGCTGTGGTGTAGTTTTGAGTTGCATTGTGCTCGGATTCATCTCTCTGCCTTTAAACCGTGAGTACCATTTAATTAGTTGTTAATACTAGTTCCTTATTAATAACTTTTTATAGATATATGACTATGTACTACTACTATATTAATTAAATACATATACTATAATGCTGCATGCTAATACTTTGGATTGTGGTAACTGTATTTCTACATTCATTCGATCAGAGCACTTAGGGATTAAATCTACAGAGAAAATATCCCATCATTCATTGTTCACAACACAGTCACAATGAAAATGTGCTTCAAGGGACATTCTCATTAAACTATGCTTTGAGGGTTAATGTTAAAACCTTATGAAAATCAGCCTTAGACTGTAATGAATGGGATTCAGATGAACAGATTTCATTGGCTAGACAGCGGCAGCACGTGACAGCTCATCCAATGAGGAAGAAGGCCCTGGTTTGGTTGTGTTAAGCATGATGCATGGACAACCAGTGGGTGTGCTGGAGACCAGGTTCACTGTGTCCGGTCTCTATTTCTACAGGAATCATTCGCAGGAGATCAGTAGATTCAGCATTAGTGGCGTATATACATGGCATTTGTGCAGTGTCAGTATCGTAATATTAAAGCTCTTTTTTAACATTTTTTATGCATTGCAATGATCTCATCCATACAACTGAGCACCAATGTGGTTAAGCGCCTTGCTCAGGGGCCCAGGACTGGCAGGTTGGTGTGGCTGAGATTTGAACTCATGACCTTCAGATCCAAAGTCTTAACCACTGAGCTACGACTTTGTTTTAAGCATCAGTTGCTCCACATTCATTCTCTCTCTCTCTGTCTCTAAAAACCTGTTTTGTCATCTGTAGAAGAAGTCGACAGACTTGTCTGAGCAGTGCTTCCACTTCAAGCGATGTTCACGGCATTTCGTTCTTGATGTATTGATAGACAGATACCCAAAACATTACAACACTACAGATGCACTGCCATTCAGAACCTTTTAAACTACATTTCTATTATACAAATCTATAACCATGAGAACAGCTGAGAGTGAACGATACAAGGGATCGTTTTTTGGAAAGGAATATTACATGTTTATCATCATACTGTGAACACACTATAAAAGGGTTAGAGTATGTTTTGCTGTTTTTTTCTCATGATGGTTACAGAGTGGGTTAGTGGAGCTGTTCTGATTAAAAAAAAAAAAAAAAAAGCCTTTAGTAAAGAGCATGGTCTGGTTTTAAGCCTGCCCTGTGGCAGAGAGAAAGGCCAGCAGTCCACTTAACATTAACACAGTTCTCGTGTAGAGCCATAAAAGGCAGGAGACGAGGCTAAGAGGTTTGTATTGGAAGAAAAATGAGATACAGAAACGATCTCAGACCGCTATAAGTCTGTGATAACTGAGGGCTGTGCTGCGATTCTACAGTCACCGTATTGTAACAGTATATAAGTATAAGTTTGCGTCTCGAATCAATTTCAATCCTAAATCAGAGATACTGTACTTTTGAAGCATAGAAGAACACCAAGTAAATAAAGGCAGTCATTCTGATTATGGATTGTTTAGTTATATCACCATTATAATAGAAGAGCTGAGATCAGAGATCTCACTGTTGAATAATATAATCTGAATCGTCAGAAAATCTTGATTAATTTTTATTACAGGAGCCTGCAAAGTGATATATTTAAACTTTAAATATCACGTTTTCCGAATGACAAATTTACACATAGACCTGTAGAGTATCATGGAGTTTGCATTGAGGAGTTGTTTATTTAGTATTTTCCTGAAAAATCCCCATTACTGCTTTCAGGCATTCAGTATAAAAATGCGAGAACAAAAAAGTAGTAAAATTAATAAAAAGTTTAATAAAAATGATAGCACATCTTGCTGTGCTGGGTTACGATTTCCAAACTTGTGGGACATGTTGATGCGACTTTGGATTACTGCGGTAAATTATCCGGCTAATTGCAGCTTTTAGCGATTGTAAAATGCATCTTTGAGGTCGCGGTTTTGTAATATGTTCCTGTGTGCACCTGATTAGAAGAAATTGAGAAAGAATTGAAAGGGGCACCAAAAATAACCTTATAAAGAGTTTTGTCTTTAAGGAACAAATAAAAGCTTTTATCACTCCAAGGTTTTAGAAGTTATTTTCGGTTAGTTGAGTTTTCTTGTTTACTTCAATTTAAGACACAACAGGGTCTTGCCAGCATGGCGTGGTTCTAGTAGGTATGCAAAAATATCTCCTGTTGACGTAGATAAAGTCTGAATGGTGTGTGGAAATTTTGAATTGTAGAAAGAGCGCTCTGTTTATTTTTTGTCAAGACAATAGCACCTTTATGTTAACCAGGTGTGAGTGGAAGTAAAAAAACCCCACCGAATCCTGTTCTGTATGTGACAGCAGAATGCTAAAATTCGTTGACTCAGGTGTAACGTTGCACATTATACAGACTGGAATATTATCTGTAGAGAAAATCTGCCGCTCTAAATGTACTTCATATCTAAAGGTTAGAGCTTATACTGTAGATGATGTGTATTTTTTGTTTAGTTTTTTTTTTTATGAATGGAGGAATGAACCCCCCAAAGTGGGTCAGATGTGGTGTATGGGAAACTATTTATAACCTTTTGCTTCCTGTGTGAGTTATAATCTGGAACTTTTTTCTCCCTTTTTCTCTTTCTCTCAATGTCTCTTCCTCAAGTCTATAAAAGTAGTTTTGCCATGCAAATTCTCCGCCAGAAGAGGACAACCCTGGGATCCACATTTCTGCTTTTTAGCGTTATCCTGGGTTGTTGAAATAATGTTTTTTTTATCATTGCAAAACCATTCTGACTAATAACCTTTCTATTGGCAGTTGCCTGAGATTTTACAGGCTGCAACATTGCTACAGCATCTGTCAGTTCCCGATACTGTTATTATCCCTGTCTTTCCCCACCTCCACCATTGTCTGCGTAGTATTTGAATTATGCAGAGCATCCTCTGAGACCAATGAGCAACTGGTGGTGTGATTACTAAACTCCTCCTCTCACCATTAGTCTTAAAGAGGCAGCCAAATGTGTCATCAGCTGAAGCAACAATTATATTAGTATTGTTAAAACCACACACACACACACACACACACACACACGCACACACACACACATGATGTTGTTGTAACCTGGGTATGTCTAACCTGTACTATGAGCAATACCCAGATTTACCCTCATTCCCCTTTTCTCATCTTCTACTCATTTCATGAGACTGTGATTTCTTTGGGTTTTTCCTCTCCCTCTTTCTCGGCCGTCTCTCTCTATTAATCTATTTATGAGTTTTTCTTCATTGTTTTCCAGTATTTTATTTCACCTGTCATACCGTGCTACCTGGTTACATTATAACCACATCTAAAAAAACCATTACAGGGTGTGTATAGGGTGTGCGTATGTCTGAACTTCATAGTCATTCGAGTGTACACAATGCATGTTATCTGTTCAGATAAATCTTGCAGCGCTTCCCATGAAATAGGGTTGTGATGTAGGTAATCATTAACCGTTAAACCGCCATTAGACCTTGAGCGCTTCCTAGATGTTTTTTTTGGTTTTTTTTATTATAGTAAAGCTGCATATTAAAGTGGCGAGTCATTAAAAACTAAAGCAGAACGTTAACTGTTTAAAGGAGCAGAGTGAAAAAAAATATTCTTCAAAGTCTTTTTTTTTTTTTTTTACCGATAATAATGATTTCCATTCATCCCGCTTTTATTATAATTATTATTATTGTTAACCGATACCTTAGAAACAAACCTTTGCTTTACAATATTCTATTGAAGCTGCTTAAATGCAATTTTTCAGGGACAGAAATCATATATTTGGTTCTTAGAACAAAGATTCTTAGCTTAGCTGGGTTTCTTTAAAATTCATTAGTTCAGCAGAGGGATTCAGGTTGATTCAGGAAAGTGCGATGTTTTGATAGCAGTTCACCTCGCATACAGCAGAGGATTAAAAAATGACGAACCGCACCTTTAATTTTTCTCTTTTTGCTGTGCTTTAGGTGCGGCTACATGTAACGAGCGTCAGTTTAAATGTGGGAACGAGAAATGCATCACAACCCACTGGGTGTGTGATGGGATGGACGACTGCGGAGATGGAACCGACGAGCTCGCTGCCACCTGCGGTGAGTCATACACACTATTGTCACAAAATAGATCTCACTGCAATGCTCTTTGAATTTATACCTGCATTCAACAATCACTCTTTTAACAATGTCCAGCTAAGAAGCAATGTCTGCCGTCGGAGTTCACCTGCAGTGAGAACCCTGTTGAGTGCATTTCCTCAATTTGGCGTTGTGACGGAAAGGCCGACTGTAATAACGGAGCGGATGAGCTGGGCTGCGGTATGCCGTGATCCATTATGTTGTATTATAACTATTTAATCGCACCGTATACATTTGAGATGTTTCAGTCATTATGTAATTATAGGTTTAAATACTCAAAATCCCATAGAAGTACAGTACTTTTTTTCAGACACTTTGTTTCGATTGGCTGGAACGCTTTTGCCCTGCTTGGTAACTTGAGCATAAATATTATACATTTTATGACACATAACTCCCTTTTATTTGCGCTAATAAGCCTTCTCTTCAGCTAGCTAGCTAGATAAATAAAACACCAATACGTAGGTAACACATTCATAATTGTGATCCGAATTTGCAACTATTTATAGAACTGTGTGATTAGCGAATGCTTTTGGACACAAAATCATTTGTTTCATTTGACAAGTTAACAATAATACAACTATGAATTGTTGAATATAATTTTCTCCGTATTTTAACTCTCCTCAGTCCTGAAAAACTGCACCGCAGACGAGTTCCGTTGCGCAGACGGCCAGTGCATCTCGTCCTCATTCGTCTGTGACAAGGACGCCGATTGTTCAGACAGGAGCGACGAAGCCTCTTGCCCCAAGCCCACCTGTATAGCTGGTTCTTTCCAATGCAACGACTCGGTGTGTGTTCCTCAGCTGTGGGCTTGTGATGGAGACGCAGACTGTGCAGACGGCTCTGATGAGTGGAGTGAGCACTGCGGGGAGAAATCACCTCCGAACATCTGCAATGGTCAGGAGTTTCAGTGCAGCAATGGACAGTGCGTACATAGCATGTGGCGGTGCGACGGAGGCTTCGACTGCATCGACCACTCAGACGAAGCCAACTGCAGTGAGTTCAAGTCTGAGAATCCGATTTAGAAAAAAATGAGAAAAAGCATGAGAAAAAAAAAAAAAACTGTTTGTACTTGTTCTTTGTTGTGAGCATGTTTGCTTTCTAATAGGTCGTTCAAGAAAACATTCAAGTAACCCTGTACATATTTGTTTTCACCACTAGCTGTGGCCACATGCCGACCCGACGAGTTCCAGTGCAACGACGGTAGCTGTATTCCCGGCATCCGCCAGTGCGATGGCGAGTACCACTGCAAAGACCTGAGTGATGAAAACGATTGTGCCACTGGTGAGCTCATTTTCCCACATTTTCCTTTTCCTAAACAGTAATAGTTACCACGGGTTGATATTTAATGCTCCTGCTTCTCTGCAGTAAGTAAATGCGACGGTCCGCACACTTTCCAGTGTCGCAGCGGAGAGTGCATCAGCATCGATAAAGTGTGCAACAAGCAGCGTGACTGTAGGGACATGTCTGATGAGCCCATCAAAGAGTGCAGTGAGTGCAAGCTTTATATAACCATTCACACACCAAAGTGTCCTAAATGTTGTCTGTTAGTTAACTTTTGGATGTGTGGCTTTTCGGCTGCATTTGTTTGAATTGTGAGTTTCAGTGCTGCTAACGCCTGCCGAAATCGCTTTGAATAAATGGAAAACGTGTCAATTACAAAATAAACAGACCCTTTTTTTTTTTTTATTCGTCTTCTCCTCAGATATCAATGAGTGCCTTGAAAATAATGGGGGCTGCTCTCATACGTGTAAAGACCTGAAGATCGGCTACGAGTGCATCTGCCCTTCCGGGTACCGCCTGGTGGACCATAAACGGTGTGAAGGTAATGCCAGTGTTCTATCAGTCCACATTTGAGATCCACAATATTAAAAATTTGCCATGATAGAAATTGCTTCAGTCTTGCTCCACAGGTTTTCTGCTGATTCTTTATTGAATTTAACAGCGAATAAATCAGGACGTTGTGTATTAAAGAAGGTGTTTTTGAGCGTGAAAACAACAAAATGAAGAGGTTTCTCTAGGATTTTCATTTGACATCAACTTTGTTTTCTGCTTCAGACATTGACGAGTGTGCTGACCCTGAGACCTGCTCTCAGGTGTGCCTGAATCTGGTGGGCAGCTACAAGTGTGATTGTAAGGAGGGCTACGAGATGGACCCCATGACCAGAGAATGCAAAGCTGTTTCTGGTATGTCTTCATTTAGACATTTTCACAATTGCACATAATACAGGAGTAATTATGTTTATTGACAATAGAACCAGAAATTATTTGACACCTACAGAAAACCATTAAATTGTCCTAGTAAGATGTAGCACAATACTGAGTACTGCAACTATAAAACAAACAGTTTGAAACATGTATAAGGGAAGTGATCACTAGCTAGCAAGTGGTGTGTGTTACTAAAATATAAAGAATATATACTTACCTTTGCAGGTAACATTCCGTACTTGTACTTCACCAACCATCACGAGGTGAGAAAGATGACACTCGATAAGAAGGAGTACACGTGTCTGATCCCGCAACTGAAGAATGTGGTGGCACTCGACATGGATGTGTCCAGTGGGACGATCTTCTGGTCCGATCTCTTCCACAAAAAGATCTACAGGTGAGCGAGTTTTATCGCATCGAGTAAGAAACGCAATGGAGGAATAGCTTGTATAATGTCATTTGTAAAAATGAAAAAAAGCTCAACGACCATCAACACTCATCAAATCATAACTTTATCTTTTCAGATCATTTTAAATGTGAATTCGTTTAACTGGTTCATATCATTCCCACGTTTCTGGTCATTAATCTATGCAAAATGTTTCAATCAACAAGCTTCACTAGTTTGTTTAAAGGAAATAGATCAGACTGGCGAGCCCTGAATGTTTTTTACAGATCCACAATGCAAAATTGAGCTTTATTTGCTTATTCAAAGCTAACACTTTGATTTATTTTTCAAATTCTACATTTGCACTTGATGGAATTAACACAGTGTCAGATGCACATTTGACAATTTTGGAGCAGTTAAAGTACATTTCTGGTTATAAAGCACTTTTTCTTCTTCCCTAGCTCTCCCATAGACAAGGCTGCTTATCAGTCCAACCACATCACCCTGATCGGCAACCAAAACTCCTCTCCTGGAGGCTTGGCTGTCGACTGGATACACGGCAACATCTACTGGACCGACAGTTACTCTCAGAGCATTTCTGTGGCCAAAAAGGACGGGTCCAACCAAAAGACTCTTATCAGAGACGGGTTGGATAAGCCACACGCTATTGTTTTAGATCCAGAGCGCAAGTAAGTTACTGTTCAAGAGCTATAACATTTCCCTCTATATCAGTGGTCCCCAACCCCCAGGCCGCGGACCGGGCCGCACAGTCAAAATACATAACTTACATTATTTCCGTTTTTATTGATCATCTGATTCTGAACGATGTTTTATTTTGGAAAATTATCGGATTCTCTCCGCCACATCTGTCTATGACTCACTCTTGATGCATGTCACGATGCCTCGGTCACATGTCTTACCTACATCCACTACCTTCTTAAAGGGGCTGCTCCAGCTGCTAACACATAATACATTACCGCTAAATTGAAACCCCCAAGCTCGCAAAATGAACAAAAAACCAACACAGTGGATTCACGTTTATTATTATATTTAGAAAATACCAGTTTTTATGCCGGTTGTATCATTTTGTTTTGTTGTATTTTTTTCCGCCACACCTTAAAGGCCGGTCCGTGAAAATATTGTCTGACATTAATCCGGTCCGTGGCGCAAAAAGGGTTGGGGACCGCTGCTCTATATAATTAAATCCGATGAGTGACTTGATAAAGCAGTCTTTCCTAACACACCCGATCCATTTCCATGAGCTGGATCAGGTTTTTTGGGAGCTGAGGAAACTCAAAACTGTATGAGAATGCCATTGGAGAGCCCCTTGGTCTATTAGGTTAATGGCTTGTGTATTTTTTGCCACTGTAGCTTCATGTACTGGACCGACTGTGGAAATAAGGCCAAAATAGAGAAGAGTGGTTTGAACGGGGCAGATCGTTCTGCTCTGGTCACTGACAACATTGTCTGGCCCAACGGCATCACATTAGGTGAGTAAGCATTTTGCGTTTACTTTAGACCTTAATCATACAATGCCATAATCTAATAAATGCTCTATTGTAGTCTTGTTTTAAGTACTCTATAACTAGAGGGTTTCAATTACCCACAACCAATGATCTGTATTATATTGAGTACTGCTTCTGGCCTCGTTCTGGCTTTGGAAGTACATCTGAAACGGGAGTTTTACAGGAAATGGTACATGACAGTCTGCAATATGAATATCTATGTGTTTATGTTCAGACTTGATGAACCAGCGGCTGTACTGGCTGGACTCTACACTGCACACACTGTCTAGCGTTGGCGTCGACGGCGGCTTGCGTCATACGCTCATTGTCGATGAGAGGCACCTGGCTTTTCCACTTTCACTGACTGTGTTTGAGGTGCGATCGTGTTTTAAATTGGTGGGAAATCGAAGATTGATAATGATGCATGCTGTTTCATAAGTATATACAAGAAGTTAAGCTGTGTGTTTAAGAGTTGATCAACAGAATAAAACTTTTACCTCTTAATCCTGAAAAAATTCAATTACAAAATTCAAATTACAAATTTTCTTTTACTTTTTCCGTTCTTGGAAAAATTGTAAATAAATAAGAGCAACGTCATCAGCATTTATATGTGCACTTGATCAGAGGTTGAAAGAGTATTCAAATATTTTACTCAAGTAAAAGTACTGTTAATTCATTGAGATTTTACTTAAATATAAAGCTACCGGTCTACAAATATACTCAAGTAAAAGTGAAAAGTAGCTTGTTTGAAATGTACTAAAATTTCCTGAGTTGCCTTTTTTTTATTTTTTTTTTTTTTTATTTTTTACAATGGGGGTGGGGTGAGGGATTGTAGAGTATTTTAAAAAAAAAGAACAAGGGGATAAATCTTTTTAAGAAAGTATTTTTAAGAAATGTATATATTTATTTACGTTCATTTAGAAATTCTAGTTTACACACTGGATGTCATACTTATGTACATATTATTGACCCTGACTCTTGCGTTACTCTGTTATACAGGAGAAAGTGTTTTGGACAGACTTGCCGAGCAGAAGCATCCTGAGTGCAAATCGTCTGACGGGAAAAAACATTCTGAAAGTAGTAGAGAACCTGGCGTCTCCCAAGGACATTGTGGTGTTCCACAACTACAAGCAGCCCAACGGTAAGCGATTTCGACCTACAGTCACCCCAGAAGACAGCTGAAGTCTCTTTTGCATGTCTCTTTAATTATTGGTTTGTTCTACAGGTACGAACTGGTGTGAAGCAGGAAACCAAGTCAACGGCGGCTGTGAATATTTGTGTCTGCCGGCTCCACGAGTGACTCCACATTCACCAAAATACACATGCACCTGCCCCGATCACAAGATCCTTGGCCCTGACCTGAGAAAGTGTGTGGAAGGTATGTATGCCAATTATGAAAAAGTTCTCAGCAAGAAAGTGTTTTTTGAAGAATTGCTTCAAAGTATCCTAATGATGGTTTGGCAAGAAATCGACCGTATTACGCCTTCTTTTCAATGTGACCAAAAATCAGTCGGTGTCTGATGTTGCTTATTGTATTGGTCTTGCATTGTATCGGTAACATTTGAAACGAAACACGGCTACAGTTTAGTGGATTTGTGTTCAAGATAAATTGAGGGCATGAAGCATAAATAGGGACTTTATATGGTTTATTATACATATGCATATAAAAATGGCATTTTCGATTAAATAAATATTTATAAATAAGGTTGTATAACTCGTCATTTGCAGAAAAGCATTATTTGAATAAGACTTTAGACTTTAATAACAATAGAATTGCAATGTTTCCTGAACAACTTCTGACTTTTCAGCAATGTTTTACACATATGTTTCCACAGTTGTAAAGCCGGTAACAACGTCAGCAGTGGTTCCACCTGCAGTTCCAGCTAGTACTCCATCAAAACAACCTGACATACAAACCACCACATCAACAATCAGAAGTACAGGCTCCATGACTTCCTCAGACGCTGCTGGGTCTCGAAAGAATGCCCCCGCAACCGAGACTGAGATCAAAGCTCAGGAAGGTAAAAGACACTTTTCAAATGTGCGTGTGATATGGAGTTACAGAGCTCGGTGCCATGTGGAATGCATGTCATTTTTGTAAGTGCTATTTTTTCTTCTTTTTTTTTTCTGTAGGATCAAACGATGTGTACGTTGCAGTCTCCAGCCCTTCGCAACACTCAGTCGCTCTCTACATCATCCTTCCCATAGGTCTGTACATGATCTTAATGCTGGATATTTAAGAAATTAATAAGAAAATATATATATTCATGTAGTCTATACAAACATTTTTCCTCATTTTCTTATGCTGCTCAGTGGCGATATGCCTGACTGCATTTGGCGCCATGCTGCTGTGGCGTCATTGGAGACTGAAGAACACCAACACCATCCACTTTGATAACCCTGTGTACCAGAAAACTACAGAGGACCAGGTGCACATCTGCAGGAGTCAAAGCCAAGACGGCTATGTCTACCCTCCAGTAAGATCGCAGAATTGTCTCATTTAAACAACACAAGGCTGCAATTTACTGTAAAAACAGAACGAAAAAAAAAAAGTTGAACTATAGTAAGATTTATGGTAATATAGTAATTATGTTAAGTTTACATTAAGGTACTATGTTTCAAATCTCATCAATGAATCAAACACCCCATTTATTTGGTTTTTTTTTCAGCACCAGATGTTGTCTTTGGATGATGATGAGGAGGACATTGCATAATGGTTCTCTCAGAAAAACACAAACAACCCAACAGGAGGTCAAATCCGAACAACAAAAGTGACTCAAAGTTTAGCAGAAACTTTAGCTGCTGCTCACATGTTTTGAGTTTTTTTTTTTTTTGCTGCACAAATCTGAATGTGAAAGAAAAATCCACAACATGAAGCATGGGCACAGAAGAATGTCATCATCCCTAATTTATAAAAAAAAAAAAAATAATAAATGACCACTAGATATTTAACAATATTTTAAAGCTTTTGGACCAAAGTCCTGACAGCCATCAGATTTCCATGTCTTTTGAAGATGCATGTTTACGCCATAAGCAACAGGTCTTGCAGCCAAAATTACGTTAAGATTAAAGCCAGTAAGAATCGAAACTCATATGAAGGACCTTCGACAGCATTTTCACCTTGAAAGATGATTGTATATGTTTCGGTAAAACTTTTTTGAGAAGCCCCGCGTAAGGACCCGCGTGACACGTTCATACATTTTAAGCAGCAGAATGTACGAAGTGATGAAGAGCCTTTGCTCTGAAAGCATCTCCTGCATATTAAGCGAAGTATATTAAAGGAATACTTCAATGTTTTTCGCCGTCATCTGTAAGATATGCGTGATTACGGTTTCTCGGTTTTATAAAGAGAACAGAAAATCGAATTCTTATTATTATACAGACTTTGGGAGGTCAGTTGCTGTTATTATTAGTACAGATTCGAATGCTATTATCGATGAAAGATTCTCAAAAACACTTTCGTGCACGGAACTGATTCCCTCGAAAGCTGAAAATATAATGAAACTCTTGCTTATGATAAATACACACGGAAATGACATACACTACAGCTACGTTTAGAGTTGAATAATGCTGGAGTATTTCTTTAATAGAGCGTGCGAATATTGCACAGTATAAATGTCTGTGGTTGTCCATAGGCATTTATATCGCTACTGAATGCATTGTGTTTATATTATAGCCATCGCTGGGCTTTACAACAAAAGTGTTACCTGTAGTACGACGTTACTGTAAATAATATTCGCTATGTGGAGTTTTACTTTTCCTTGCACTACAATTTTATTTTGAAAGATTTGGGTTGGTTTTTTGAATGACGTACCAGATTGGAGTACAAATTAATTTTTAGCACAGTAAGGAGAGCTCTGGTACAGAAAGTGAAGAGAGATCTGAAGCATCATGAGCCATGACAGCTTTTTTTTTTATATCAGAAGGTCACGATACTACGATCGCCTTTCCAAAGAACTATTCAGGGAGAATAAAAATAACAAAACACATAAATCAATATAGGTTTGCATTGCTGGCATTTTGCACTTATAGACAGAACAGCTTGTTACCTCTTGTTGATGAAAAATGCAGATACGGTAGCTTTACGATATTTTGTTGTGAATGACCAACAACATCTTAGCCCTTTGTGCTTTCGGGTAGCTATGTGCCTGTAGAGATGTCTTCTGTAGATTAGCTAGATACGTGGCTTATCTGTTTGTTCTCGTTTGAAACATGCCTTACGATGAAAAGAATATTTGTTGCCTTAACCCTCAGGTTTCAGAACATACACTTCCTCTATATAACTGGCCATAAATATACAACCTGATAACTGTTAAATGGGGAACCTTTTTTTTTTTCACAATGATATTTAAGAGCATGTAATCAGCATCAAATCATGTCTATCGACAACGCTGCTGTTTTTTTTTTCTTTTGTACACTCCATGAATTGTGCAAATATCTATTTTGAAAACAATGCAAATGAAGTCATAACCTGAAGTTAAATGTAAACTGTGTAAATAACGCCTGTGTATATATATTTTGTGTGTCTCTCTTTTTTTTTTTTTTTTTGTATATTTCAAACCACAGATTTGTAAATAGGAAAGAAAGTGCTTTATTTATTGTAACATATCTATATGTAATGTGTCATTTTGTTTTCTAGCATCATTATTATTTGGGCTGTTCTTATAAAAAGAAATATCGTTCACACTTTATTTAGTCTCTAATCCCCTCTCAGATATAGTTAAGTCAAGGTATCACCCCACTTACCAGGTATAGTACCTTTCTTTTTCTCTGCAATTACTGAAAATACCTGCACTGTTATAGATTACATGACATGTCATTTAAGTCTTTCTTTTTATGTGATAGTGCTTTTCATTTTGTCAAAGTTAAGAGTATAAGTAAATGGACAGGTCCTGTGTGAGGAATTTTCTGAAAGTTCATGAAAATATGGTTCTTTTTGTGCCACTATAATCCATATGTAACAACATTGTTGATATTTTGCTTGATGTTAATTGAATATGGGACCAAAACTATCCGATAAAATACTTTAAAATGGGCCATGCTAACATCCGAAATGTAGTGTGTAAAATTTCAGCGAAGACAACACTAACAAACTCAGAAACCCATGCAATGTATTGCTCATTATAATGTTTGTGCCTTGAAGGGTTGATATTATTATTATTATTACTATTATGTTTTTGTGTGTCAAAAGTTGCAAAATCTTGAATGAAACAATACATTTGCTTTTGTTGTGTCCCTTGAAAAAAGAAAGATTAGTCCATCATAGACAACTGCAGTAGATCTGAACTTTTAATAAAGACAAGAAAACGAATGAAGCAAAGAACACAAACTAAATTGTGTTTATTTTCTGTTATTGTTAAATAAATGTTATCTTTTAACATGACTTTTGACGTCTGAATTTATTTTATATTCAAGTTCTTTGAAGGTAACATTGAAGTGCAGCTTTGAAACCCATCATGCATTTTATAGTTTATTTATTATTTATATTTTATAGTTTATTATTTTTATAGTATGTTAAAAGGTCGTTTTCTGGCCACATTATAGCGTCGGCTGTATATTTTTAGTTGGTGGTCTGATTTCCAACCAAATAATGACAATGTTATAATGTTGCATCTTACATTATTTGTTAGCTGTAATTTTGTAGCTCCAGTGCAAAATGAAAGAAGCAAAGTCTGGTCCAATATTCAACATGCCTGGATTATTGAATTTGCAGTAATTCCGACTGTTTTGGAGGAAATTGTGTAAATTGGGCTGGTAGACGTACTATGCCTGTAATCTTTCATCAGCAAGTTTGGACACCTAGTGCTTCCTTCAGCGTGTTCCTTGGCTTTGATTAGTGAATTTGGTACTTTTCCATGATGTCACATCTATACACAAATCTAATGGTAAATCTGGAATTTATCTGAGAACTTTCAAAACACACAATGAGCCTCCGCTTGAAGTGAAAGCCACCTGGCAAACCTTTTCAGCTGGAAAGTTCTATCACACAAGCTACAAAGAAGCTCATCTTTCAGGTTTTGTTTAAACACTTTTGTGTACACTTCTACCTGTTTCGCAACGTTTTTAGGGCTGAATGCTCTAGTTAGTATCAGTAGCACAGAATTACCATCACATACACCAGAAACCCATTCCTTTCTTGAACAGAGTAGAAAACCTTGGCTTCAGCCTAATGGCACCGTGTAAAACGCTAATGAATAATAGAGAGATAAGGGGATGTTGATAAGATAGATGCTGCACCATAGGGACACTCCCAGAAACTCATAATGATGAATCCCCCTTTCCACCCACCCCCAACTTTTTCCTCTTCGTAACCAAGAAAACGGTAAAAGAATGTTAATGATAGTACAGAGATTTAATAATTAAAATGCAATGTAGCACCGGATCCTGAATGAACTGAATCTTTTGTTCATTTTTTTCCTGACTAGAATGGGATAGGGCGGAGGGCCAGTGAATCATCACTAAGGATTTCTCTGTGTGTTTCTTTGGCAAAACATTTTACCAGCATACTCTTGTGTCTCTATTATTCATAAGGCACACATACAATGCAATTAGACTGAACCACAGCTTTTTACTTCGTTCAGAAATGGAAGAGGCTTCACAACTGCTTCTATATTATATAGCAATTATGTTAGTTTGAATCAAAATCCGAATCAGAAGGAGCTTTATTGCCAAGTATGTTTGCACTTACAAGGAATTTGTTTTGGTGACAAGCTTCCAGTTGCACATTTTCTAAAAAAAAAAAAAAAAAAAAAGTTATAGCACTTTTTTTTTATAAAGAAAATAAAGAGTATTGTATGAATAGAGTATTATTAGGCAATTAGGGAAGTATACTAATAAAGAAAAATGTGTAAAATAGCTATAAGTATATTCAAAAATTGTTTTAAATGGTTTAAATGTTTTAAATCTAAAAAACGAACATCTTTTATATATCATAGTAAAAATGTTTAATTTTTCACTTTAATCAATTATGATTTTTTTTTACTACATAATATTTGGTGAATGCTGTAAATCATTTTAATTCATTAATATTCAATTTAATAGAATTTCTACCCTATTTTTATTTTATCTATTGTGTGCCAGTTGATAAAAATATCTAAATTTCACTGCAGGTTTTACTGTGAATGGTTGTGTATGTGACGAAATAAAAACGACTTTTAAAACTAAAAAAAAAAAAAAATGCAACCTAAACAAAAACCTGTCTTGGTCTATTGTCTAGGAAATTGTTTCAAAACCATCGACATGCATGAGTCTGGACGGGTCGCTAGCCTTAGCAATGAGCAAATAGACTTGAAAACAAAAGACACATAGCCACACATTATGCACTTGTGACAAGTTGGCTATGGTGGTCTGTTTGTCTTTTCTAAGTTGATACTGCTGGACCAATGTGCTTTGTGAAAATGGTCATGTTTGGAATGTAGTCTGACGAGAATCAAGACTTTCAGGGTTTAGCGAGATGAGTCACACATATTTTCAGATACTGGGTCAACATTCTTTTCAGAAAACTTTTGCCATTCTTGCTAATGGATTAAAAAACCCCAGATACTCAAATTTCCTACACCGTCAGCAGATGTACTGATATACATCAACTCTAAACCCATACAGGTGGATGGTGGCTTCATCTTGTTCAGCATTCCAGAATCATTTAGCATCTGTGGCTTCATTTAAATATTCAAATGTTCTCCTTCGCTGATTGGCCTGTTTCCTGGTCATGGGCAGCTCTTAGCAGTCACACCACTTTCAAAGGTGTGTTTCATTCACTGCCATGGCAAAAAACACTCACACTTTAGAGATCAGAGATAAAAAAAAAAAGCAATGACTACTAAATAATACAACTTTAGTCTTCATATATTAACCCCCCCTCAAAAAATAAATAAATAAATAAACATTGAACGATGATGAGTAATTGCGGGTGAATAAAACAATAGCCCTTAGTTGATGTTCACGTACTTTTCCCAGAAGAATATTTACTCTAAGTTTGCCCTAAGCATCGCTGTGAGTTTGTAGTTGCTATAGAGGTGTGGAGTTATGAAAAGCAATTGTGCGCCTGGTGGCCATCCTGTGGGGACTGTCAATGCATTCAGGGAAATTGAACTCGACCCCAGCAGCCCGACTGAGACCCGGCTTAAGTTTCAGTGCCTCTGAAATGTTAATTACGGTTTCTATGGGCACACCGGTAACAAACCGTTAATATTAGCAAGTCATTTACTGTACGAGTTTACCTTCAATGCAGTTTCCTTCTGGTCTCAGAAATCATTGGTTAGTTAGAGTAGTTAATCTATTACAACTACAGATAAATATTTGCAAAGGGGAAATTTGGATACTGCAGCCATAAACCAGCACTTCATATTACAGTGTGATATTAATACTTGTGTATTAAAACATAAAGGTTCAGAAATGCATTTTCTTCTGTTCACAATTGAAAAGATATATAGCTCTAAAGAATTCAATGCCATAAAAGTGCAGTTGGTTCATACATTTTTAGATAACAAATGAATAGAATAAAACAGAAAATGGAAGGTTATGTATGTAACTGTCTGCTTTTAGGAATAGACGACTACTAGTCAAGTCAAGTAGCAAGTAGCACATTGTGTTTTTACCAAATAAATAACTGGCAGTTGCAAACAGTTGCTAAGTTGCATTTACACTAATCTCAGACCTTCTGATATCTCTTGTTACTTGGATAGTGTTGCATGTAAGAGTTCTCTACCTACTTACCTCTCTATATGCTTCTGCAGTTATGGGCATGATCTCATTACTTACAACTGTTATTCACTAAAGCATCATCTACAGCAAAATCACTGTTTTAACTCCCTAAAATAAATATATCACTATTATACTAATGTACATATTAATATATCACTAATGTGATGTGACAATTCTGTACCCGGACTCATCAATCATATCATAATCTCACCCTTTGAGATACTTTCAAATGCATAAAAACAAAGGATATACAAAAGGTCATCAAAATTGAGCTTATATTAGAACATATTATGGACTATGGTGTATACAGTTGATTGGTTGGTTTTGGTTTCTATTCTACCCTGCATGCATTTATTTATACCTATATTTATTTGTGTATTTATTTTTGTGGCATTCATTGTGGACAGCAAATTAAGAATTTCATTGTATGGGGGAACATGTTTCTTTACTGTGCATATGAAAATAAATAATAAACTATATTATATTATATTATATTATATTATATTATATTATATTATATTATATGTCAGTTTGCCAATTACAGTGAGACTCCTGCCTGTTTGCACAGTGCAACACAAATAAAAACTCCTGGGAAACTTGATCCATGTAATATATTGGACATCTTTTGCATTTAAATGCAGGGAAACTGGACTATAAATGATTGAGAAGTTATAAAATTTGCTTAAGCAATGCATACAGAAATAAAATATGATGTGTCATGTCCTAGGACTATATCTATATATATATATATATATCTAT